>VZSF01000362.1:410104-590976 GCA_013398295.1 Chionis minor
AGTCAGGCGAAGGGATGCGGCGTTTTCCTGGGAATTGTTATCGCCGGCAAGCCGCCTCGGTCGAGGGAGGGTGGTGGGAGAGGGAGGAGGGTCGTGTGCATTTGGAAGGGAATAATAATAACAAAAATAATAATAATAACGGCGACAAAAGGAGAAGCGTGATGAACAACTAGAAAATAATAATAATAATAAAAAAAAGCTGTCTCGGTTTCTTGGCACTGCCTCGTTGCTGTGAAATGGATACAGGGCAAACCCCCTTGGATCATGAGCAGAATCCGAGGCAAAGTGCAGAGCTGAATGTAGAGCACAGTTAAAGCGAGGTGCTCCCTCAGCGAAAAGAAGGGGGCAGACGGGGCAGATCTGGGGACGTTACAGGAATTGACAAACGTGAAATCTTTTATTTGATAAAAGAACGGGTTGGGGAGTGATGGAGGTTGTGGGAGAAAGGGGGTAGGCGTACAGGCATTTTACAGGAGAGAAGTTGGATANATATAACACCTATATGCACACACAGAGAAGCCAATACACAGTACGTATACTATATATATGTATTCTTATGCAAAAGGTTGAGTCAAGAGATAAGCAATAGCAGTAGAGGTCAGTGGCTGTGGAAAGAAGTCTTGTCACTGCTGCAATAAAATCCATATTTTATGGAGAGTTAAACGCAGTACTTTGTAAGTGCAAGTGGATGGTCACCTAAGTAACTCCTGATGACATTCAAGGATCAAGAAGTTTAATGACTGAAATTACTCCCACTACGATGGCACAGCTGCTACTTTTATACAAATTGAGAAGATGGGGCACCTTTTTCCTTTTACTTGTGTATGGTGTGGGATTTTAAAGTTCTGTTAGCACTGCATGGGAGATTGTGTAGCAAAAATTACTTACAGAGTGTAAGGTCAGTCCTTTCTTCAAATTTGCTGTTCTTCTAGCACAGATGGAATAGAGACTAGAGTTGTTCCTGTCTATTCAGGAATCTGTAAGGACAGTACATACTTCCTACATGTGTATTTCATGAGCTGTGTGCATGAACGTATGCGCAAGGGGAACACTACAATCAAGAGCAAGGTTATTTCCATTCCCTTTTATCATAGGACCACGATAGCACCCTGGAAATAACATAATTCCAAGGGAATACAATTACTTGAATATGCAGACCTCTTTGGTTTTAATCAAAATAGACATAAGTCTCCCAGTCAAGATAAAGGCTTATCTCATGTATTTGCTGGGCTGAAATCTCTATTATGCAGTCTGTTGTGTGCAAAAGTGTTTGCATATTACTTAAAGCATTCCATAAAATTGATTAACATCCATTCCTGAGCAATATAACGCTATGGGTAATGGTGCATCCGTATTAGTTTCTTTTTTTCTAATTCCTGTTTAAAGGCAATAAGTTTGCATGTCACTGGAGAGTCAGGTAGGGCTTGGAGGCTTGTGATCAAGATCAAGTAGATTCCTTTATGACGGATATATACAGTTTTAAAGGCCTGGCAGCAATGGCACAATTGGATAGCTCCTTTAAACAGCCTAAACATGCTAATAAAGACTGCAGGGCTGAATCCCTTTTTCTTCTCCTCTCAGATGTTATCTGACACAACACCGGTAAATACATAATCTCATATGCTTCTGGCTTTCAGCTGCACCATAATCTTTCTGGACGTGTTTCTAGTGGCTCACAGTTGACTTTTGAGTTGGGGGAGGGAGGGGGGGAAGTGGCCAGTCTTTTCAGAATAATGTAATCAGAAGCATCAATACTTCCCCCCCCCCCCCCAGAGAAAATGGCATTGATTCAGTCCTGTTGTAGTTCTCTGCAATTATCCTTTGCAGCCATTTAAGGAACTGGGGTCCCCGTAGGGACTTATTAGTCCCTCTAGGTATTTTAGTTTTCACACCAGTTCACTGGTCTTGCATATCTCTGTGCCAGCACTCCAAAGATTACATATAGACACACTCATCATTTTCTAACCAAGTTGTTCAGCTAGAAATATGCATTCTAACTTCTGACTCTTCCCTCCTCCCTTGCACAGCTCTCCCATGCAAACGGTAACCTGCTGCTCAAAGCAGCCTTCCCTTTCATAAAGTTTGCATTTTGCCATCTGCTGTTTCAATAATATTTAGTTGAGAGACTTCCTTGAAAGCAAAACACACAGGTTAAAAAATGTTGTGGTTTTTCTTTTTCCTTCCTTTCTGCTGAAGATCTCGAAACTAATGCAAACTTGATAGAAGTTATGAGTGTGCCTGTGGTCTCACCAGCTGAGATCTTGCCAGAGCACCTTCTTTCTGCCAGCAACCCTCTACTCAAGGGCAAATCAGGTTCCTTGGGTCAGGATCCTCCCCCCGGGTCCACTGTCCCCTCAGGTCTGCTACATCATTTTTGCTTTGACTGAAGATTTCAGCACACCAGTCTGCTGCTTGTTAATAGACTCCTACAGTATTTCAGGGATTGGAAGGAATCACTCTTGGGTTTTCCAGTGGGTGCCTGTCCGCTGTGCAGTAGTCAAGCAGATCTAGAGGGCATTGACATGTATCTGTTGTTAAATGAAATGGTGGTCTCAGTCTCTTGCTTAACTGAACTTTTTAGTGTGCCGCCTCCCCTTTGTTGACAACCTTTAAACGATGTTCCCTTTCTAGTGCAATCTTGTAGCATTATGGCTCAAGATGGGCAGGAAATTGCTTATGGATCTCCTTGGAAATGGTGGCTAATTACTAAAAAGAAAGGTAGCTGAAATCTATAAAAACGAGTGGGTAGAATACGTTGGAAGCAGCAGGCCCCACTGTGATGGTGCCTCATCTTGCATAATGGTTGCAATTCCTCTAGTGGCTCTGCTGCAATTATACCAGAATAAGTAGAATTGGTTTTCAGTATCTTTTGATTATCATAAGTGTGCGGGAAATGTCATGCAGGAGCTGTGCCTTGGAAGCTGGGTGTTAGGGAGGCTTCTTCATTAACCCCTTAAAGACCTAGCTACCTGCAGTAACTGTTCCAATTTCTTTAAAGGCTTTTCATCTTTTGGCGTTTGCTTCTTTTTCCTTTTCTTTTTTTTCTAAGTAATTGCTTGGGTTCACAAGTCTCAGAAACAGGGCTGATAAACTTGGTTGTGATTATCCTGACTGCCATGTGGGGCAAAATTCAGGACCTTTTCAACATAAACCTTTGAAGTGAGTCCCCCACCTCCTGCACATGAACTGAACAGCTCTGTGTGCCACCAAACCCGGTCTCCTCTGCTGACTCTGTGCAGGATTCAACTTGCAGTGTAAACATGGTTCTCAAGTTTAAATGTGTTCTGGTTGAGATAAAAATCCAGTAGCAGCTGGTTGGCTCATGCTGCTAGCTTAGTCATGGCAGCCCTTTCTGAAGGGTCTCGAGAAACCTGGGAGGAGAGAGGTGTTATGGCATCTCGCCTTGTTTCATTTGGGATGGGGAGACATGAGATGTAGAAGGAGTGTTTAGTATGCTTAAACCCAGCTGTTATTTGTCTTTATTACTTAAAAAAAGGTACAGGGCAGATTATTAGTCCTTGTCTGAGTTTTAAAAACACCCTTGAAGAATGCATAATTAATGGAAAACGTCAGCAGAAAAAGTCATCCTCTCTGGGTTGTGTTGTGAGTTATGCTGCAGTGGAACTAGGTGGAGAAAGTGCTAGATAAAAGCATTTTTAAAGTTTGAGTTTGAGTACTTCACATCCATTTGGGCTTTTCTTGCCGTAAATCTCAGACTCAGAGCTTCTCTCTCATCCTTCCCCAATGACTGGCCGTTATCTGTTGGAAGTCTGTCCAGCTCGGGTTCCTAAGCTTCTCCAGGGGACTGCTGTGTTTCCTAATCCTGATCACCCAGTAACAGCTTCCCCTCCCTATTTCAGGCAGCATTATCCCTCCTTGCACCCGTGATCATCTCCTGTACAGAATACAGGTGTGGCTGGTGTTGCCAACATTGACTTCCACTTTATTTATTTTCGCCGTTGTGCACTTGGCACTGAAAGGCCCAAACAAATTCTGTGAATATTTGTATTTATGCTTTTGTTTGTTTGTTAACAGGAGCATTTCCAGAAGAAACTAGGGTAACTGTAATTCAGGACTGTTTACAGTGTCCTGGTTGGTACATCCAATGTGGTGGAGCTGCCCGCTCCTCAAATATTTTCCTCTTTCAAAACAAACCAGAAAAGACAGGTTTTCCTGCAGCCGCAAACCCCTTAGCAGTGGCAAGAAGCTATGTTGGTGGGGAAGGGAAACTGTGTCTTTCTGGTGAGGGGAGCCTGCGAGCCCTGCCAGAATGGAAAAGGCATGTCTGGCACGGTGTCATTCACGAGTTATGGTGTTGGACCTCCAAAGAGAAGCTTTAAGCAAAGAAGTGATTGCTTAACTGTGGCGGTGCCAGAGCACTTGATAGCACTGTGCTGAAACATCCAAGATTACACTCATATTGCACTATCTTTCTTCACACGCAGCCACAGGACACCCTCTCCATGGTCTTCCCTTCGCCAAGTGCACAAATAAAAGAACATATACATTTCCATCTGGTTGCATTCAGTAATAGTGTCAACCTTGGTATGTTTTAAGTAACCTGTTCAATAATGGCTTTATTCTGCCATTGTGGGCAAGTATTTTATGGATTAATTAGCCTGTCTTGTCAGGATTTACATATGTATTTATGTATAATCAGAAAGTGCTTAGTTCTAGCTAGAATGTGACTATTAGATTTGATTTGCAACATAAATACCCATCGTAACCCCTCATCTCTTCCCTACACACACTGCAATGCACAGAAGAGAGCACTTTAGGAATGAGATTGGGCCTGTACTATCTAGGTACCTTAATTCCTCTCAGCTAAACTAATTCCATTATCTTGCTGTAATGTTTACAGCTGCCTGAGAGATAATAGGTAGTGTATCTTTCCAGCATTCCCACTTCTGCATCTGATCTCAGAGCCAGAGAAAGAGGACCTAGGAGAAGGTTCAGCAGGAATTGAAAATTAGCACAGAAATTAAGCACTAGTCAAGTTTCCCCAGGTACTGCAGGTGCGTGGTTGTCTGGGTGTGAGGCAGAGCCGCCTACTCCCTAGCTGCTGCATTTCAATTGTCAGTTAATAGGTTCTATAAGCACAAAGGCTACTTAATCAACACGATCATTAGCATGTAGTTCTGCTTTGGCATGAAGGGTAAGACCAAACTCAAAGGAAATACTCGCCTTTGATGGTAACTCCACTTTGCATTCTCAAAGGTCATGGGGATCCTGACCTGTCCTGCGTGTGAGGCAGTGGGCTGGTGGGGTGTGTCTGTGGGTCCCAATTGGGATGCTGACAGCATGCAGTGTGGGGGCCAACCTCTGTACTGACACTCTCACCCGAGAGGAAGCCCTCTTACTTAAAAATATGTCCACATGTCCTCCCCCCTCATCCCCCTCAGTTCCAATGCATTAACAAAAATAATGAAAAGCACAGTTGCTTTTAGTTTTGCCCTAAGCATTCAGGTGAAATCTGTTTCCTTGCTGAATTGATTCTTTGAGTGCCTGGCGGTTTGTAACTTTAGGGTGCCATTAGTCTGGCAATCATTATTTGACAAAAGCATCTTCGTGGACAAACAGAAAATGAAATACCTTATAGTATCCTGCCAAAAAAAATAACACTATCATTGTGAGATGCTCTGTGAACGTTTGGGAGTCTTGCTTCAAGTAAGTGACAAGGCACAGTTGATCGACATGGGGCCTTCACTCAAAAGCTGTTCGAGTATTTTACAGTGTCTAAAAAATATGTCTTCACCACACAGCCCCCCTGCGAGGCTGGCCTGTATAATTGGCCTTGTTTTACAGCAGAGGGAAGCAAATCCCAATGGAGGTGAGTGACTTGGCCAAGGTCACACGAGGAGGCCGTAGCACTGCAGGGATGCTGAACCAGGATCTCGCAGCAAGTATAGCTTGCAGTCAACCCTCCTGCCTCTCTGCTGCTCACTTGAGTTGTTGGAGCTGATCAAAGAATGGATGGGGGGGAAAAAAATCAGATTTGGGTCTCTTTTTTTCATCTAAAAGAAAGCCAATTATTTTTTCAAGGACTCCTCGCAGCCGCTTTGACACTCTCTCACCAAAGGATTTTCTGGATGTTTTTTGCTTGTTTGTTCAGCCATATTCTGTGTGGAAGGGAAGGGGGAGGCTGGGTAGCTCCAGAGCTGTCTGGGACAAGACTGAATATCTTATTCCCAGGAGAAAGTAATCTGAGCTATCCCCAAGCAAGGTGGTGATGACCTTCCTCTCTGCATTGGCCCAGTTGGACTGGCCACAGAGTTTCTTTACCGTTCCCTGCCTCGTCCATTCCCACCTACTTATGCCTGTGGGAGAGAAGGGGATAAAAATGTCTCATAAAAGGCTTCCTTTTCTGCATGCTGCTGCCCGTGGTTTGGGGCAGCCAGAGGTCACACCACACTCTCTCTTATTCACATCCATGCCTGTATGAATTCATTTCAAAGCACCCCTGCTTTGTAAATGTCTAAGGAGTAGTATTCCTAGTGCATAGATATGAAGGTCAGTCAAAGGGAAGTTACTTGAATAAGGAGATGGCATATACCAATACTGCTGGCATGGGTATTCATCCTAGTATAAATAAATAGAGAGGGAAGTAGGAAAAGACACATAAAAGAAGACACATTAAATTTACAAGTTATATGGCAGGGCTAGACCCAAATAGTACCAGGTTCTAAGCTGCCTGCCACCTACTATGCCCTAATGGTTTTGGAGCTGGCCTCACAAACTGATTGAGCACTACAAGAATTCGAGAGAGCCTATTTCCTCATTTTCACAGCGCAAAGAGTGCTCGGGCAGATCACAGAGCAGGAATATATAGAGTTAGAATCCCTTTCAGGGAGCAAATTCCTTTTGTGAAATTGGTGCTCAATTTAGCTGTCACTGCTGAAAGGGAAAAAGATGCAGAAGCAACTTTTAAGTCCACCAGCCACATCCCTTTAAGCAATTCATGCTGTGCCAACCAGCTTTATAAAACTCTGTATTTCATCTAAACTCCATTTAAGTCTAAATAATATGAATGCCCTGCTATGGTATTTCCCTTCTTGCTGCTGATAATGACCAAGTTATTTCTGCTATAAACAAAGCAGTGTTCTTCTCTCTCTCTGCCTTATCACACCTGGTCCCAGAGTAGTTTAGTTTTAAACATACCAATAAAGTGCACTGAAGCCCACAAGACTGTTAGAATACTTAAGTGCCTTCCTGGATCGAGATGTCAGGATCTTGTAATGAAGTGCTTACAGCTTTGCAATTATTTCCATGGTGACCAAACCCTGACCTCCAAAAATTTGTATACTTCCTAAATAGTAGACTCCCTAAATAGCAGACTAGAAAAAGTGGGGATGGAAAAAAGACCCGTGTAAGGAATGTTCATCATTTCCCATCGAAGCCCTTTCAGCAATATAGCCCTGGCTCATGTGTACGGCACAGAGATGGATTCTCTGCTGTCCTTCTGCTGCCATCAGCAGCTGGGGGGAGTTGCAACAGGGATGCAGAGGACTGGGCCAATCACTGGCTGGATCTGCTGGAATATAGTAGGAACATCTTTCATTTGTGCAAGTGTCGCTGTGAGTTACATCTCTAATGGCAATTCTTAGCTTAGATTCTTCCTTCTGGTGCCTGTGTCTTCAGGTCATTTGCACTTAAGAGGAAGCAGTACATAAGCATCCAAGGAAAAAAGCTGTCCCAGTGTATTTTATTTATTATTATTTACAGCCATCAGCACAACTCTGCAGACAATCTGATCTCAAGCAGCTTTGAAATTCAGTGCTTTTCAGGGCAGCATTTCCCATCTGAAACAGAATTGTGCACTCCGATTTGTAGAAAGGATTTCTCTTCCTCTTGGAACAACACCAAAACAACACAAAAACAGGCTCCCACTTTTCTCAGCACAGAATTTATATTGTTAATAAATGAAATATATTATCATATTGTAACATGTTAGGTTGTCTTTTGCAGGATTTCTGGAGCAGCTCCTCATTAATCTACTGTAAGACATTTGTCAAATATCTCAAAGCTACTTGATATCACAGTTACTTTAAGGTATGACAGTTTTCCTTAGCAACAGGTTGTAATTTCAACCAGGCTGGTAAATGTGAGGTCAGAAGCTGGTTGCCACAAATGTAGGAGGTTAAAATACACTGCACATCCTTGTTTCATGTTGTAATACCGTTCTGAATCCTGGAGGAGCAAAAGTAAACATTGGGGTTACTCGGGAATGGGGGTTGTTCTCTTGGAATGGCTCATTTAATATTAAGTGTATTTTGTGTTTATTACAGAGGTATTTACGTTTGCTCAAACTGGCATTAAGACCAGCCTTCATGTGATGCAGGCACCTCAGGTGCAGATTTAGTTTCGAGCCCTGACCTGGGCAAGTATCTATTACATCTTAGAGGCTGCAGGTCACCGCAGGACGGAGCTGCTGGAGCAGTGGTGCTGCCTTGGGCTGGGGGGGATTAGCAACAGGCATCCTGACATGGGCAGGCATCCCAGTCTCAGGAAGCAGCTGGAGAACTTACTTCTGGAAGCTGAACTTAGCAATGGCAAGCACATAGACTAGATGGCTATCAGCAACCACAACTTCAGTAAGTGTTTGACTAGGGCCAGGTTGGTGCAATCCAAAACACTAGAGGTCCTTTAAGTCCTAAACTTAGTGTGTTTGACTACCATGGGGATAGAAAGCACCAGATTATGCCACAACAGTGGCAGCAGTTTCCAGCTCTGGGAATAGTGGGGTGAGCACAAGGAGGAGCTCACAAGGGTGAGCTGGCAGCAGCCAGCTGCTGCTTAGAAGTCCCATTCTTTACTTTCTTCGAAGGTGGCATGGTGGAAGGTTTGATGTTTTTTATATACACCACTGATGGTAGTGCAGGACTCATGGTTATCTCAGCTTTATTTACGGGATGCTCTGTATAAGGAGGACATGTTTTTACGCACCACCCAACTATGTTCTTCTTCCCTTACGTATTTCTCTTCTTCCATTGGACTGTTTCATGCTCATCTGTTGTTTTATAAGGTAACGATTCTTTGCCCAGGTCTGTGAGTGTTGCCTCTGGGAAGACAAGACATGCCAGGAAGCCAAAAATTCGGTAGACATCAGTGTGTTGGAAGCGGGACTTTGTCTTCACATGGTGTGTCACAGGGCTGGATGAGCTCGCTCAGCACTTGCTCTTTTCCCATTGACTCTGACTGTCCGAACAGAGCAGAGAGACCAAGCAGGATTCAGCTGCAAGCTGGCATAGGATGAATTACTGTAAATAACCAAGCTGAGCCATTAGAAATAAGTTGCTAATGTAAGCAAGATTAACTTGATGTGCTGCCTGAAATGAGATATTAGACATGATAGGAGAGAGAGAGAAAACTTTTCATTTAGATGGAAACAGCACTGATTAATTAAGCAGTAACGAACAAGAAACCTTGCCTTGAATTGATATGAGGCTTGCAGTACTAATTTAACACAAAATGCAGCTCCCAATTTGTTATTAAATTAAAATGGCTTTTAAAATTGTTTACAGTTTTTTTTTTTCCTTATCTGCTTCTGTGTGGCAAAATGATTATTCTGGCTAGTTAAAGAAACCAATGAGGGCAACAGAAAGTGTAGGCTGAAGGGGGGAAAGATTGTCCTGTTTTGTAATTAAGAAATATACACTAATATCCATGGCATCATGAATAAGCACTTCAAAGTAGTAAGTGTGCTCTGTAATGTATATTGAACTAAACAATTGTCATGCTAACAAGCTGCTCTGGACATACAGTGAAAAAGCATTGCACTTCAGGAACTGACTCCTGTTTATTTTTTCATCTAAAGATCTGCTCACCTGACTGTGAAGTAGTAAGGATTAATAAGGAAGAAACATTTCTCCCTTTTCTTCCTTTCCCCTTTTCTTGCAATTTCCAAAGCAGTTTTAATTTGGCAGACTTAGTGGTTACCCCGTACAAGGGAACTTTTGCTACCTCCATCAAAATACATGATGGATCAATGTGAGATGATGTGTGTGGTAGACAAAGCCTATGGAACAATAGAGAAAACAGCCTTGTAGAGGCATTGCTTTTTTAGTCTCAAACAAGTTTTACTCTTGACAGGAATGATTCTATGTAATTTATTGTGGGATAGCTCAACAGTAGCAATTTGTCATGCATTGTGATGTAATTTGATGGGTTCATTTCTTAAATGAATTATGGATTATGGATTACCTCTGTATATCAACAACAGAGCTGTATCTTTTATGTAAATATTCCCTCAACTTTTCTTTCCTCTTCCAATCCATTTTCCATCATACAGAGATGACTTTTCTTCCATCTAATCTTTCTACTAATAAGGTGTTTAATAATTTAGCAGCCTAAAAAATGAGTGTATTTCAAAGGAGTTGGTACCAATGGTAGTGTAAAAGCCTCAGGCTACAAAGATGTGGATGAGGTTACCAAAGTTTTAAAGTCAGGATCCCAACTGTCTTTCTGCTTCAGGCAGCTATTTTATTAAAGTTGGTATTAAACAACAC
Source organism: Chionis minor (assembly GCA_013398295.1). Classification (NCBI taxonomy): domain Eukaryota; kingdom Metazoa; phylum Chordata; class Aves; order Charadriiformes; family Chionidae; genus Chionis; species Chionis minor. Next base: position 420,610 of record VZSF01000362.1, read on the forward strand.
CGCCTAAGGTCTGATTAACAATTTATGACTTCCTAAAAAGGATTAGCAGAAGCCTATCGTTTTTATATTTAAATCTTAATTTGCATCTAAGAGAAACCATACCCAGGTTTATATTTTCATTATTTATTATTTTTGTTATTACTATTGCTGCCTCTGAAACATTGCTTATGTGAACACTGCAAGCAGCAGTTTGTTGTACTGGAGTTTTAGTACCTCATCCCCTCACACGTGTCAGAAGGAAAACTGGCCTCTTGCGTCATGAGATGCGCTTGATCTTGCAAAATGATGGCTTTTGTCTCCTGCTGGGCTCTGTTTCTTTTCACTGTCCCTGAAGTCCGTTTGAATGGAGAGTGATCAGCATTTGGCAGAGCCAAGCCGTGATCTGCGAGCCCAAGAGCTAAACTTTGTCCAGCTAACATTGCTTTAGAGAATGAAATCCAGCTGTACGTGACCAAGGCTTGCCTGACATACCTTCCCAGAGAAGAATTTTCCTTTGTGACATTTACTTGGTGCAACTAGTCACATCTCTGTCTCAGTGGTGTTTTTCTATAAGCCTCCGAGCTCCGCTCATTAGGTTACTGCTGGGCAGCTTCTGCTAGGAGAGGAGGCAGGGGGTGTTCCTGCTGCTAAGTTCTGGGACACAACAGAGCAGGAGCTGTCACTTTCTGCTATGACAGAGGCAGCCCAGGAAGGAGCGTGCTCCCAGGTGGAAGGATGTGAGGAGTAAGATACCAGTAAATCTTCTGGCCAGGCATTGCTAATTCTCCTGAGTATAAAATCAGGACAAAGATGTGCAGCTTAGTAGAACACAGTGGAATTTCTTACACTTCTGGCAAGGCTGTTTTTGATTTTATTTTTTTTTAATGTTCAAATAGAAAATAATAACAATGGTATGTTCTGTTATCTATTGACCTAATGCCCCTCCTTGACTTTGCCTTCTCTGAGTTCAGCTACTTCAGAAAGTTGTATGGCACATTTTCTTTTTTTCCCCTGTGTATTTCCATTTCTGATACTCTTCAGTGGATTTAACACTCATCTCACCAAGGGTTGGATATGGTAGTTGTAGCCTGTAGAGCTAAGGGAAAAGATTGTCAGCTACAGGCTATGAGCTCCACTGGCTTACAGCAAGGAAGATGTTATTTTTGTCCTCTTGAGTTTCCATAGTCAGTAAGACACTAAAAGGCTCAAAAGAAATGCTGATATTTAAGCATCTTCATAGCTTTATTTGAACTTTCAACATCTCCATGGCTTTTCTTTTAATCAATAGCTTAGTTTTTGTCTTGGACTTGAGGGCTTTAAGTTTTAAAATACCGGAGCCATAATCTGAAAACTGCTGGTTCTTCAAAGCAAAAACGAGCATTAACACATTCAGAAGAAGATTTCTCATTTCCTTGGCTTTTCACGATGTGATAAACAGAATTTTAGTCTTTAGGGTTGCATTCACATTTCAAGGATCTGCTGTTAGAAGGACTCTGAGAACTGCAATCAATATTTTCTTGTGGTGCTTGCGTTCAGCACATGCTTGTGGGCCGTTACTGTCAGTGGGATTTAAGTAAATGCTCAAAAGACTGTGCTGAATCAGGGACTGAGCAGTACCTGTGAGGAATAAGGCCCTTAGATTCGGGATTAGCAACACTCAGGGTTTCCATCTTATTCTAAGTTCTGACTGAAATTTTATCTTGTCACATTCTCAGTCAAAAGAGGACAAATGAAGATTATTCCATTGACTTCCAGGGAGCTGTAATGATAAAGATGAGCTGAAAAAATGGACCAAGCAAGCAGAAGAAAACGCATGAATAAATTATCAACAGCAGACATGTCCAGGAACTGAGAGCAGTCAGTTCCCCCCACTCTCTCCTCACTCTCCCATTCAAAAATCCTCAGCCATGTAGCCAGAGAGCAGGAACGATATCATGGGACTTCTGTGGCCAGTGACATAGCAAACAACAGTGCGAGCAAATAGTTCATACTTAATCTGTGTGATGAATTATTTATCCAAACTATTCTACAGCAACATATTATTATTTATTTGTATTACATTAGTGCCCACAGGTCCTAATTGCGTGAAGCAGTGTTCTAACCTAATAGAGTCCCAGCTGGCAAATATGTTCGGAGAAATCAGTCTTGGTTGCAGGATTATTTGACCAAAATGCGTCTAACTCACAGCAAATGTTATTATAACAGAGTACTTAAGTGAGTTCTACCCTGTAATAGATGTGTAAGTTAAACACGTCAGTTATGCTTTTGTCCAATTAAAGCACACTTATTAAAAAAACTAAATGCCTACTATATTATGATTCATTCTGTAACCACTGGCATGATTTTAGTCTTCTGTGTACAGAATTTTCCAGTGAGGTTAGTGTGATTTTTCACTCGTAATGATGGCTTCTTGGTTCCCTTAAATTAATCAGATTTTTTTTAAAAAAAGAGTAGATCTGAGCATAATGCACAAGAATATCTCACGTGGTGGAACGACGTGATATTAGGCCTAATGTAAGGATATCAGAATTCTTTGATGAAAGGAAGAGAAGGAACTATGAAATAAAAACTGAAGTACAAAATATTCACTGGTGTCTGTGGAGCTCAGTGGAGACTATAATATGTTCCTTCAGTGGTCTTCAGCATAAATTCTGCCCTCAGTGTCACATCTTTCCGTTGTATTTGTGGATAGGACAGTTGCCACGAAAACAGCCTCTTCTTTGCTTTGTTTTTCATTTTATTCCTGTTCTGTGACTGCACAGTCTGAACTAGGCACTAACTAGTGCCTTCTTATAGATAAGCTATTCAGCCTCAGTCAATAGGTATTTTATGGTTAGCGCGGGTTGCTTTATGCAGCAAGGACAACAGCGTTTTGTGGGAAATGTTGGCTTTGTTCCACATGAGTCTGCAACAGCACGTCACAGTTTGCAGACACGGACATGGTCTATGCGTCAAAAGAACTGCTTGCTGAAAAAAATCCGTCAACCCCTGGTTTGTACACACCTCTCAACCTCTACTTTTGGATGCTCATTACTAATCAAGTTCCACCACACACCAATGCACCACAATTTTCTCCTGTGGACATCATTTCCAGGAGAACATGTGGATATCAGCTTGCAGTGGAGGGTTAGCTGGCCTGAATCCAAACTGTAAAGCCGAATACCTTCACATGATGAAGGTGTTTGGAGACTGAATTGAGGTCCACGTTGTGCAAGTGGCCTCGTCTTGACATGACTGAATGAGGGAAATGCATGAAGTTGTGATCTCTGAACATCTGTTACTGCCTTATTTACTGAACCTCTTCAGAACGCTCAGACACCCAGCCCTGCATCCACATACCCCAGCTTTAAATGGGTTACTGGTACCCAGCTCTGCACTTTGCGATTGAGTCTTTCTGCTGTTTCAACCCAGCTCGGAAATGCGTCCCTCCAGGTTAGCTTGCATAAACATAAAACCCCAAATTAGCATTGCAAGCAGCCATTGCCCTCAAAAACTAGTAGTTTATCTGTGCACTGTGCATATTTGCCATCTGCTAATGCATTAAAAAAAAAAAAAAACCGAAAAAGAAAAAAAAAAAAGAATCTGGGCCAAGTCCTTTATTGGAGTAAATCCATGTGTAACTCCAGAAACTTTAAGGAACTGTCAGTGCCTTTACCATCTGATGAACGGGCCTCTCAGACTACAAAGCAGAGGATGCTTTGGAGCCTTTGGGCTATGCATTTTCTCTGCCTGACTGAAGGGATGCCAAAGGGAGGGAGTTTTCAGGGCGGCAGCACTGTTTTCAGGGAGGCAGCCTTCTGGTTGTTGTCTGCTGTGCGGAGCGGGGTGTATACCTACAAACTGCAAGCTTTCTGCACTTCTGGCTGCTTGGCTCTCAGCACAGCTCGCATACCTTGTAATATAAACACTCGGCTTTGCTTTCTTAGCCCTTCCCTTGCAAAGTCAGAAGCAGGGACACTGTGTCAAAAATAGGAAGCTGGACTCTAGCTTCTGCAGAAATGATCTCTTTAAAAGTCATAAGCAAAGAGGGAAAACGATGTGGTACCATCTCACGCCAGAAAGGACCTTTTTATTGTGTTTGAGATTTTTCCTCTATCAGAAAAAAACCCACCTTAAAAGATTAAAACAACAACCTGATTTCTTTTGGATGCAGGAGTGAGCATTTTGATCTAACTCTTACTCAGGAAAAGTCGTGTGTGACAGTCAGGCTCATGCTACGCCCTTACTATTCAAGCCACTAGTACTGGAAAAAAATACAGGACTGTCAGGGAAAGAAATGCAGAATGGTAAGAATTTATAAAGAATACAATTATGTTTTTCTTCTAAAATTCTCTCTATTTTCAAAAAGGAGAGACTTTTAACACTTATCTTTTCCCCACGATACGGTGGAGTGGAAAATGCCTCTGGGGGAGGCATATGTGGGAACAGAACAGAACACTCTCCAAAAGCTTTTAACTAACACTACTTGGACAAGGTAATTCAGTAAGAGTGTTTAAAAGGCCTCACAAGAGAAATCTTGCATCTTTACTTCACGGCTCATCCTCGCATGCCTGTCTCTTTCAATAAACAATTACTCTGCCATTGAGAGCACCTGGCTTGCTGGCTGGTATCACACATCTTTCAGTATGTTGATACTAACATAGCTGCTATTCCTCAGGGCACTGGCAAGCAAACAGACTTTGAAAACCCTCTACCTTCAAGGCCCCTACTAAAACCCCAGACAGAACAGATGCCAGCAGTCGAAAACACCATTAGTACCACCTAATGGCCCTTCAGACGACTGTGTAAGCAAAACAACTAATTCCATTCCCTTTCATACAGGAAAAAAATGAATAGTGGGGGGTTGTATTAATAGCATCATCTGTTGAGAACTTCAGTGGCACTGGCCCGAGAACCAGTAGCAGAAGTGGCATAGAGTACGTTGCAGCAAAACAAGCTCTAGGCTCCTTGGCGCGGTGGGCTGAAGAAACTCACATCGCTGCTGTTTATCCACTATCTGTTCTGTGGACGAATAAAAGTCTTCAGCCTCCGCAGCTGCCAGTGTCTACACTGCAGAAGCATTCCATCAGTAGAGAGATTTAAAAGAGAGGGGGGAAGGAAAAAAAAACAAAGCTCATTCCAGGGTAGCTGATATGCTGTGGAGGCAGGCACAGGAAGGATTCCTGAACTTTTGGGCCCCTGTGTTACTCAAAGAGCCCAGAGCCTGTGTTTTCTCGTGTCTGCAGAGAATCACAGACAGGGGAATCTCAGGGGAACCTCTTATCTCAGGGTGGAATTCACTTTTCTCACACTCTAGTCATGCAAAGACCTGCAGTGAATATACCTGATGAATTTGGGACACATCTTTAAATCTTAAAACTAACTTGCAATATCTCCTGTGATAGAGGGAGGAACAGGAAAGGGGGAATGAAAGACACTCACAGTTTTGCAACCATACATTAGAGACCGTTTTTTAAAAAGGAACTGGATAACTCAAGATTAAGTGTCAGTGACCTTCCTTTCATGAGTAATCCTTACTCGTGCCAAGTTCAAATTTTTTTGGTAAAGTGTGTTTTATCACTACCTTTTAAGGTCTTTATACCCCAAAGCAGATCACCTGCAAATTTGCAATGGAGAAATTATTTCACGGAGCCAGTGGTGACTCACTTGAATAGGAGTTTACAGACCTGGACACTGGGGTTTGAAGATTCGCTGGGTATCCAGGCTTTGTAGATATGCACCCTAACAAAAGCACAGGCATGCAAAAGGAGTCTCTATGGCACATATCATAAATGGGACAGATCTTGCCCTCACACAAATACAAGTATATGCATCTAAAATGCGTATAGCTGTTCATCCCATGCAGACACTTTTTTATTCCACTTAGATTTAAGTAAGACCTAAAGCTCAGCCTTAAATTTCAGTTCATCAGACAGGCAAATCAGTGTTCTTCCAAGGGAAAAGCAAAGCAAAAACATGTGAAATTTGTAACAGCTGAGGACGTGATCCTATTTGCTATCATTTAGACTGTCCAGTCAAATGGCAGGACCTACATTCACTCTTATTTATGTTGGATTATCAGTCTTCCCTCTCCACTGGACATCCTGGCAACATTTTCAATGGATTTTTATAAGTATGGGAGGTTGAGATTTTACGCATAGATTTTAATGAAATTATTCTCAGCTTTTGTGGCTAGTAGCATGAATCAGGCCCTGATAGTTTAGTTTTTTGGTGGTGTTTATTTCATCTCGATATCCACTGCATATGCCATTCCTTGTTGTCCGCTCTTAGCATTCCTTTTCCTTAAAGCTCTGACCTGTTAAGGTAAAGATATTATTATTCAGGGATATTAATTTTCACTAAAAAAGTAATATTCCTAGCTCTTGCATATGAGGAAAGCCTTGAAAACATGAAGTCTACCCAGGGGAAAAAAGATAAAAGAACAATCTAAGTTATTTTTAAGTCAGTCTAACTTATGATTTATTTGGAGACTTGGGGTTGACAATACAATTAATTTAATTGCAATAATTTATTACTTCCTTACCAACTAGTAGCTTATTACATTACCACCAAACTTATCTCTCAGCTTTCTGGAGCAAGGCAGAGTTCGGGACTCCACCTCTCTGTTCCTGTGGTCTCTGGCTCATCCTTGGACAGTCTGGCCAAAGACACACAGATGTCTTGGTCACAAGCGGCTAAATGAAATGGAAATGTATCAAGTAAAGATGAATGATAATGACTGTAACACTGAGCACTTACATGTTCCTCCGTGTACAGGTGCTTCGCAAGCAGGAACTAATTACGACAGGTTCAGTAATAATGGTGTGTTCAGAGAGATGCTGTATTGTGTCCTTACTGTAATAAACTGCTGTGCTGGGGTAGGATATCACTGGATTACAAGACAGAAGGAGGCAGCTTTAGGATAATCCCTCTGTAACCTCATGCACCCAGGTCCCTCACTGGAGATGGCACACATCTAGGCTTCTGCAGAAACACCTGCTCTTTTTTCCGGAGAAGTTTATACCTTGCCTGCGTTGCCTTTGTTTCAGCTGTATCTTTGCAAAGGGGCTACAGGAACTTCTTCCTTTGGCTATTCAAGATGGGACACAGAAGAAGGGCTGGGAAAACACTTTTTAACTGCCGCAGGTCTAGAGAAAGCTGACTAACCCCCAAAGCATTTTCAGTTACATACCGCAGAGCAAGAAAGAAAAAAAATCCTCTCTTTGCCTCTCTGCTCATACTGCTGTAGCAGACTCATCTTGTGTTTTCCCCTTGAAGTATGCGTTGTCACAAAAAATTAATTACTTGAGCAAAAAGAAATAGGATTGCAGGGAAAAAACAGATTTGTAATATTAACCTGATTATAGCTACAGGTAATAGATAATCTGCTTTCTCTTGTGGGAGAAAAGATAGCTTGTTTTAAAAACTAGCTAAAAAGATTCCCTTTTTTTATGAGATGTCTAGCAACAAAGAAAAGGAAAAAGCATCATACATGGATTTTTGCATTTACTTATTTGTAGAAAAACTTTCAAAGGATAGTTTGCATTTTGATGTTGTCTTGTTTTTTAACTTCAACTAATAACCCTTTTCAGGAATTAAGTCCACTGCATGGAAGAGGTGGTGACAGATGCTCTCTAAGGGGCAACTGAATCATGTGGGTTTTGCTGTGTCTCTGCTGAACTGACCTCTCTCCAGGCTCTGTGGGGCTGCCCCGGGGCTGCTCCTCAGGGGTGCCAGGACATGGTGATGCAATTGCCATTCCCAACAGGGAATGGCGAGGTCATTCTGGATGGGAGAGAACTATTAACCGACAAAATTTTAGGCATTAAACCAACTTTGGAAATGAGCAGGACGTTCTTGACTTGGCCAAGCTCCCAAACAACTGAAGTTTATGGCATTTCTGAGCTTGCCCAGCACACATCATTGAAGGCAATTTTGCTTTTCCTTGTAAGGGATGGTGTATAGGTAAGCTTCTCTCTCCACAAGTGCTCCAGGCATAGAAGTTCTTAAAAAAAAATATACAGTTGCTAAATGACAGTGGTGAGTATCCTAGTTACTGGCAATGTTCAGGGTTATGGAAGAACACCCCCCCAACTTTAGTTTCTTGACATTAAAAATTTATATTGAAATACCGGCCCTGTAAAGTCCATTGATTACTTGTTCTAATGCAAGAGAGAAGGCATTTCTGAACCCCTTCAGTGTTTACAATATAGATTTAACGAAGGTGGATGTTGCCAGTTTCATGGACGGTAACAACTTGGGTTGTATTCTTTTTGCTGGTTGTTGCGTAAGTGGCATTCGATGGCAGTTTCCCTATGCTAAGCTGCTGAACACCTTTTTCTCCTCTCAGCTTTCTAAAAATTAAGTGTAATTTAACTCTTGTGAATGTTAGCCTGCAGATTACAAGATAGCCAAAATTCCAATTGGTGGTCATTTAAATATGTCATTATTTTTTTTTAAATAAATAAAAAAGTTGATCCTTTCTTATTGGCAAGAAGTATGGTTACTTTTCTCCTCCACCTGCTCTGTGTTCAGTAAATCCTATAACTTAGGTGAATTCTAAAAGCAACTTTTAAAGGTGCTACAGCACATTTTTACAACAGATAACAAACATCCTGAAAACTTATCTTTTTTTTTAAAAAAAATCCCTTCCTAAAACAGTATCTCTTTGACCTCAGCTTTCATGGATAGCAAAGCACTAAAAACGTGGAAGATATTAAATTATTGGTGTAGTTAGCATAGCCCATGATTTATTGAACTAGAACAAATAGTTAATTTTCTAAAATGCTATTTTAAGGAAACAGTAGCAAACAGAAGGTGTTTACACTCAGAAGACTAGCGTAATGCATTTAACAGGGAAAAAACCAAACAACAAGACAGGGTCGAAAACAAACAAACAAACAGACACACAAAAAATCCTCAGCTACCCAAATAGACTGTGGAAAATGGGAATGATTAAAAAAATATCTCTGATGAAAAAAACATCTGCATGCTAATCCTGGGGTTTTCAAGTGGAACAACAGAGTATGAGGAAAAAACCCACACATTTAAGAAGAAATATGAGAAGCAAACAAAAAAATAACGAAGAATGGAAAAATATGACCAAGTCAGAAAAATTCAGAGAAAGAAACAGATTGAATCTGTGCGTTCTTTCATAATAGAGCTTCTGCTGGTGTGACTGCATATTCAGCAGTGTGAATATTATAATTAAAGAATGTCAGCTCAAGCAAAATGTTTTAAAACCTTCCTATTAAGCAGATAAACTGCTTAAAAATACTGATTATATTAGGGAAAAGTGATGGTTTGTTTTTCGTGTTTCGATTTCTTTCATCCGCTGTAACACATTTTAGATAGCAGATGTCTCTCCCAGGCAGTGTTTGATAGCGATACTGTTGATTTCGATACCGAGGTGATAAGAACTTCTTTACGGAGGGCTTTGGTGCTGTGCTGTGGGTCCCAGAGCTCGCTGGTACCCGCGCGAGGGTCGAGCCCAGAGATCCCACAACCGCAGCCGAGCTGTGCCAGCCCTGTGCCGCGTCCAGGCTGGTTAACTCTGCCTGTCAGCTGGATGGATGAGGCGAGGTACAGCGCGGTGCTGGTACGGCCGGGCTGCTGGGAGGTCCGGGGGGGCTCCTCTGCATCGCACTCCGCTGCACAGCCCTGTAGACATGCCCTTACAAGTGCTGCGGATAAAGAGCGTGACTCTCTACAACGCTGGCGGCAAGCGCCGTGCAGTGCTTTATCCCAGATTCTGACCAGAACGGGAGCGTGTGCGAGGGGGCTCCCCAACGCTGTGAAATGTGGGCGCTGGGTCAATGAAAATCTCTTTCGCCTCCGGTGTCTGTGAAATTTTTCACACTGAATTGCAATTAAAGTCGCCGCTTCTTTTTGTAATAGCAAGACAAAGCTATCAGGGTATTGGACAAAGGACAGTTACAAGCGCAAAAAAATTTCATTTAAGCTAAAATGAAAATTAGCTCTGGTGGTTGCAGGTTAGACCAGATGAGCCCAATATTCCAAGTACTTCTGCACAGATGTATTTTTTGAGACACAAATAGTCTCAAGTACTTACATGTGTAGCCACTTGCCTAGCTTTGCTTATCATTCAGGAAGGTTTAAGGAAGATCTAATCATTACATGCAATGATCTTTGCAGCATAGCTTAAACCCACGACTTTTTAGGTCTCTTTAAGGTACTGTTCCAGTGCAAATAACTCGAAGTTGGCTGAACTGTGAAAAATAGCAGTTGAGACATGACCGCTGATGTATATATTCATCCTGGGCTCCCAGGAAAACATTTGTCATTTGGAAAGCCACTCTGAGCTTGCATTTTTAGCACCCAAAAGTATCAGGGCATCTTAAGATTTTTGTCAGGCTCTACCGATGAGGCTGCAGTGCACTTTTTCTCCCCGTTGTGGCCAAACTCTGTGTTGTGAGCACGACAGTTTACCTGAGGTGTCATTACAAAGTGTGAGAAAATTGTCATCATAAATCATCAAGATGAAAATAAATGCAACCTCCAGGATTGCAGGATTTCTTCCAAAATTTCCACCTTGCTACAAAGTATCCTGTAATCTAACACTAGGTTTCTGTCGTCTTCTATTGTCGAAGTGCTGTTCTGCATTTCTAGGTTTCCAGGGAGTCACCATGGCAGTTAGACTGTTAACCCAACCTTGAAGAGCAAACAGCAGCACAAGCAACCGCCTGGTTATGAATCTGTAAACATTACCTCATCCATTTCAGAGAAATTTTAACTCTTTTCCCCGTTCACACAGCGAGATACAAACTGCCAATTCCAATGTCAACTGTTTAGTTGCCAAAAACACTAAACGTGGCAAAAAGTAATTTTTAAAAATCTGGAGTAACAAACCACACATACCTGCAGCCTGGTGACGTGCTGATTAGATAATTTTTGAGTTATTCAAAGACAAAACTAAATACGTTTCTCTCACTGTATATGTTTAACTTTGTTCTATATAGAAATCTCACAAAAAATGACCAAACTTTGGAATTTGGCAGATAAGTGTAGAGGAATGCATTCCACTACACATTTGTGTAGTAGACTTATGCGATGCAACATGATGTACATCTAAACAAACAACAGGCTTCACATCCAACAGGGTAGGATTCTGTTAAATTCTAGATTCTGTTCTCTAAGTTTAGAACAGAATTCTAAATTCTAGAATTCTATTAAATTCTGTTCTCTTCATAACAGAATTTAATAACGTCAATGCTGCAGATTATTTTCTCATTCTTTCATCCATTTATTGCCTTTCTGTGCCCTAGTAGCTTTATATTTTGGTATCAGAAAATTATTTACCTCACATTCAGGGTCAGTCTGTCTTCATTCCACAGTCCCATCATAACCACTTGGCTGCTATTTCTTGCTCTATGTTGGTTTAGGCTGCTTAGTTGGAAATAGTTAATTGGCCCTGGTGTCTTATGGCAGAGAAAATAATGATCTTAAACTGCATTAAGTTCCCATAAATATTTCTCTTCATGCTAATTTCTGTGCTTCCAGCTGAGCTGTTTAAAGTGCTCAAAAAGACCCTTTTTTTCTCACAGTTAAATACTTTACTAGGAAACAGTGGAAGGATTAGCTGTTTGTGTTTTAAAATGAGTATCAGTGAAGGAGATACTTTTTTTTTTCTTTTTTTTTTTTTTTTCCCCTTTAAAGACTGGCAGTCCTTTTGCTTCCACCCTTAAATTATTTGCCGAGCTACATATCCCATCAAAGCACCGATTTAATTTGTTTCAAAAGCACCAGGGGACCGAGTCTAAGGACAAGTTTAGTCCCGGGTCAGCCGCCGTCTGCAAAGCCTGGAGCTCCCCCGCGTGGCGGCCGGCGCCGGGACCGGGAGTGGGAGCGGAGATGGGAGTGGGACCGGGAGCGGGAGCGGGAGCGGGGCCGAGGTCTGCGCCCGCCGCCGGGAAGAGCTTCCCTGCGCCTCCCGCCTGGCAATTTTGCGCAAGAATTCTGCCTGCCATCAGCTACAGACACGCGTCGTTAAAATTGACGCTGCGGCACCGCTTTTAATTGTTTTTTTAAAAAAGCCCAACCTTTTCTGCTGTTTTTAGAGTCTAGTTTGGCAAGGTTTGCTCCTAGGGCAGTGAAGAAAGGGGAACAAAGTCCTCCAGAGGGGAGTGTAGTCAGACTTCGGTGACCAGAGTTGTCCCCTTGGTGTCTGGCTCATTTCCAGCCTGGAGTCACCCCGGGAGGCTCCGGGCGCCGCAGACCCCTGGTGTGACCGCTGGTGTGACCCGGTGGGGCACGGATGCTGTGGCAATTGTAAGGTCATGGCCCTTGACAGAAGAGGAGGTCCATGAAGGAGGGCTGTGTTGTCCTGCCAGACAGATGGGGTAAACACAGCACAGGCTGTAAGCACAGGCAGGGAATGGGGGGGCTAAAAATACCGTATCTTTCCACTGAGCGTTTAAAGTGGAGGCATTTGTCTGCAGGACAGAAGGGCACTGTGGAAATGGTTTAAAAGGTTTTTGCTACTGGCTGTATGTTTACCAGCGGTTAGTATTGATAGAGTGCGATATTAAGTTCAGTGCAAAATTGCCTGGACTTACTCAAACCAGGCTCCACTGATGTATAAATTGCGTGCAGGCTTTGTACCACAGTGGTTGAGGAAGGCACTCATGCAGACCTCTCTGTATCTAGCTGTGGGGGCAAAGACTTCCAACAGAGTCGCTGTGACTGACCTTTTGGTCTGTCCTGCAGAGATACCTGCATCATCTGACTGCAGCCCTTGCCCTGGTGAGCTCCAGAGCCTCTGTACTGCGCCAGCCTGCACTCTCGGTGACGAGCAAAAGGGTGTCTTTGGTCCCTTTCCACCACTTATATTAGCAACATGCGGGCCACAGAACATGAATATTTTTTTTCTGGCTGGCAAAAAAATTCACTGAGACAGCAAGTACAAGAAGTCACAAGGGCTGATAGCATCAACACTTTCCCCAAGTTTTTCAGTATCCTTCTTTCAATACATATAACAAGGCAGTGTGCTTTTATCTGGACATACTGCTGCTTCTTGCAGCTTCAATTTATACCCAGCTAGTGTCATTTCAAAATCCCGGCTTTTGAATCACATGTGGAAGAGCATAGCTTAGAGATTTTCCCTCGAACATCCTATCCTTTCTTTACTTTTTACTAGCCCCAGTGAGAGTACTGAAAGAGTGCTATGTTATGCTCAGTACATTATGCCTGTGATCAGAGCCACAGTGCAGTAATATGGACACAATTTTGCCCATCTGTTTCTATAAGGTGGTTCCTTTAATGGCTTGATAAAGCACTCATGCAATTGAGTTGCATTAACGGGGACTGAAAATGGGTTAAGTTATCGGTTTAATGAATGAAAAATCAAATACCAAAAAGCCCAGCCTCCAGCCAGCTAGGTCTCAAATATCAATCTTTGGCCTTAAATAATTCTGCTATTCTTATTCCCTTTCCACAGTCAGACTGTTTGCATTACTGCAGATTGGCACCATTCCTCCAGTATAAATCTGCCCTCACTCAGCCCTGAAAGGCTTATCCCAAAATAGGTGAATTCTCAGACAGAGCAGAGCTTTCCTAGCAGTTTTTGTATTACACTCCCTGCAGAGAGTATAAGTCAGGACTTGGTCTAAAATGTCCTTTATCACCCTGTTGAATCCCTGCTGTGTTTAGCAGCTGGCACAACTTAAAATAGCCTTCAGGCTACTTTAAATATTGCTGAATTTCCTGGGAACGTAGGACTAGGAGGAATCTCATTTGGGACACTGAGTCCAGCTCTCCCACAATCACAAGACTCCACATAATAAACATCTAGTTTGCAGGAGTGCACAGCACACTTCACCCTTCGCTACATCCTGTAACCCACCTGAGACCTGAAGTACAAGATGCAGAAGCAGCTTAAAAATGGTAAAACATTGCAATAAAGGAAAGGAAGACATGAAGGGTATGGTCTGGCAGAAACTGACGGAGGACTAGTAGTATATAAGGTTGGTTTAAAGCCACCTTGAACTTTACCTTTGCTCCCCAAGTTGCACTTAAGTCACAGCTTGGAATAAGTCAGGTTCCTCTGTGCTGCTCTTGGAATGTCAGGCTCCCCTGTGCTGCTTTTGTACAATGCTAACTTTTTAATCCTTTCTAGTAGTACAAAGCATTGGCAAAAGTATTTGTGGCACTCATTTTAAAGCCCGAGTGTACCATATGGTTTCTGTTGGATCATGTAATGTCATGCTGATGGGCAGAAAAGTACACAATAAAATAGTTTTGTTTGATACTGTCCAAGAGCAAGATTTTGCTCACTGTAGTAATCTACTTCCCCAAGTCTTATGTCCCTGTCAATATATTCCCATGTGAAATACAGGCTCACATGGCATGCGTACACTGTTCTACTCTCTATGTAATACATTACAATAACAATTAAGGAATTCATTGCCTCAAATTTTACCTATACTTTTCCTACTTGCTACTTTTCCACTAAAAAACCCACCATGGGTGGAGTTAGTATCTGGATTACTTTTTAGGGCCCACTGAAAAGGATTGTGATCTTGTCAGTCATTCTGGTTTCTTTTAATGAATAATTAAAATTATGAATGTGAAATATATTCGTAAATTATTTTTAGGAGTTTGAATTTTACTTGCCAGCTTTTCAATTGCTTATTGGTTAGATTGACAACGACAAGTTATCGCTCACCTGATAAACTTCTACCCAATACTGGGCATGGTGGCAGGGCTTCATATTTCCCAAGAAAGGAGTAGTCCGAAAGCAATAATAATTCCTCTTCTTCAGAAGGCTAGCTGTTTGCAAAAGTCTGGAAAAGTTTATGCCCTTATTTTTCAGTATGTCTACAGTTTTGTGCTGCAAGTGAGCCAAAAGAAGCATATCAAAATGCATGTTTAAGAGCACTAATAAGAATATGTCCAAGAAAATAGTCTCATCAGGGCACACATAGCTGTTAGAATAAGTGATAACAAGGGAAGGATCTTGAAATTTTTTCATGTATGAAATGCAGCAACCAGAAGGTCTTAGGGGAAGACTAAGAAAAAGCTGTTAGCAGTATCTATAACATGCAGGAATCCTGTCTCCGCTCCCATTTCCTCCTCTCTCTCACACGCTTGCAATATGTTGTAAGGATGCAGATGTGAAAAAGTACACCTACAGAGTTACTCGTAGGCAGTACAGAGACACTTGTCATTTTTCTTGGTGTGCGTATTTGTTTTTGATGGCCAAACATCATAATTTGGCCATTATCATGGAATGAATTGGGCAGTAGGTTTTGCACCTGGCATGTTATTTTTTGCCCTGAAATCTTGCAAAGGTATTAGAAGTTAGGGTATCATTTCAGGTGGATCATAAGGACGTAATTTTCCCTGTAATCAGAATTTAGTTTATGTCCTTGATACTACATTGCATTGCAAGCTCTCCTTACACACGTGCTAAGATAGGCACATACTGACAGTCACCATTCATTCAAACAAAACCTTGTAAAAATCTATTTTATATAAGAATATGAATCATCTCTGACTTGTTGACTTCTATAATAAAGCAAAAGGTCTTATATGGCATTGTTTGTTGGGAGGCCGTGGGCTGGTAGGTTTTCGTTTGGAGTATTCTGACAAGTGTATAATGTTTCACATGTTGTATGGGCTTGACTTGGCTTACATATTTGTGCAATACTGTGGGATCAGCAGAGACAAACATTATTTGTCAGGTATTTGTGGTTTACTGGTTCTCATGCCTGTCACTTGTAATTCCTGCTACCTTCCGCTCTTATGGTTGCTTTGCAGTACACCCCACAACTCAAAGCTTTGTGGCCCCATCTATAAATGTATAAATACAGAGGATAGGAAATATTCTTCTTTTCTCATGTAACAGAAATATGTACTGCAGGAATCACTGCAACACATAATCCTGCAAAGCCCAGCTTCACTAATGCCCATAAGGAAGCAGGACACACACATGGACACAAACAGCAGACTGTAAATGAGAATGCCCCAGGGTCCCCCTGATTGCTTTTGGAAAGTCCATAATACCTCAGATTTTCAGAGTTCAAAGCAGTCTGTAACTCCACCAGATTAGGATCCCCACATGGAAAGCAGATTATCCCCATATCAGCCTATTGCTGGGGTCTTTGACCATTCCTCTAGATGCTGACCATCCATCAGATGCCGGCCACCTTCAGAGAAGAGATACCAGAGTAGATCTGCCATGCATTCGTTCTCACACAGCGCAAAGGTTCTAGTCCTATCTTCCACATATTTTTTCAGTGCTTCAGGAGTTCAAATCCTGACTCAGGTTGAACTCTGCTGTAATAAAATAGCTGTGGCCTGGAAGTGTTATGATGGCCAGTCTTCTAATGCAGCGGTGAGAAAAGACAGAAGAGCACAGATGTACCAATTGCCACTGCACAGAATGCTCTCCAGTTACCTGGAGGCATTAAGCTGCACAAAGGCAAAATGTCATCAAGCACTTGGGCGATTCAGCTCCTCCCCATCCTCAGTAGTACGTTGTAAGAGGTATAATTGAGCTCTTTTTTCTGTTCTTTTCAGATTTTTTCCTATGTGTTTTTGTAAAGTCAAACAAATAGGAAAATTAATGACAGCACATGAGTGCACCGCAGAATAACGCTACTTAAGGACTGCTGTGCCCTTGGCTCCAATTAACCTTAGTGTTCGTTATAGGTTGCAGCCAGCTACATCAATCACTGTTACTTTGGTTGGGGAAAAAAATCCGTCATTATTGCAGCCACACACAGATATATACATTATTTTCCTAAAGTATCATAATCTTCCACTTACCAAAGAGGGCCTGTGATAGCTGGGAGGAGATGAAACTCAATTTTCCTTTGCATCTGCTTGATCCTTTGGTGTAATCAGCACCGCATGTACCAGGCAAGGTCACAAACTATGGCAATGTTCATCACGGCATGCAGTCTCCCCATTCTAGTGCCATTAGCTGCTCAGCAACCTCTCCTTCTCCATCCCACTGTTTTTAATCTGCTAGAGCACTTCGGAGCAGGAACGGGAGAGCTCGCCTTGCAGACTTGTTTCCAAGATTGCTCTCGCAGACCACACTTCGAGAAGGAGTCAGCAGTGAACCACTACCCCATTTGTTTCAGTGGAACAGGAAAAAGAACATCACAGTGGGATTTAATTTCAAGTTTGCTGGCTAGCACCACCATCTAGGAAGAGATTCTAACAGCGTTACAGGCATTGCAGTACCTCCTCTGAGTAACTCGCTAATAGTCTGTAGAGACCTGTAGCTGATCTAGAGACAATGGGACCAAAAGCATAGTTTATTTTCTTCCTTTTATTTTTTAAAAGGGTAGACAGTTGGTGGTGTCATTGCCCTCTGTTACAAAGGTGGTTATTTGCAGAATAATATGGTCAACCATGCACTATGATTTTCTGAAAGCCTATTTGCTTAACCTGCATTGTTTTGGCTGCATTTTTGTTCAAAGCCTGTAGTTTCCTTGAAGCAGAAATTAAAGCAGAGTGTACATCACCTGAGACAAGGGTGGGAGGTTCTGGTGAATCTCCCCTGATATTGTTTCATATGGCTCTCGTTGCGCTGTAGTTGCTTCCTTCATAAAAACAGACCTTTCCCAAGCTACCTCCCTGCAGATCAGCATCTGATAGGTCTGATGGGTCAGGTGTATGCCCCTTGGCTTTGCTGACTACCTCTCTCCCTGAGGTTCACCGGTCCGTCTTTCCACACAGGTCTCTCCTTCCATGCAGAACCTTCCCTCCCTTCCTCCCTCCCTCCCTCCCCAGCTCACAAGGCAGCACCTCGGCACTGCGCTGCCTCACTGTCCCTGGCCAAAGGTTTGCCACGCACGAGGGTTAGAGCACCCAGACGTTCACTTCTTACTTTGAAGTTGCCCTTAGCTCGAACAAGGCAAGGTAGAAGCGAAGCGGTGCATTCTGAAATAAGCAAGATAGGCCACAGGTGCACAGAAGTGGAGAGATAACCAGGTCCCGGTCTCCCAAGTAGCAAAATCAGCTCTAAATAGCTCGCTCAGTATGTATCCAGCTGACGAGCTGACAGATACTTCACAGCCCTCTGGCTGAGGATTTGGTTCTTATGCAAACCTATGACTTCAGATTGCATTCATGCAAGAGGATCTGGGATTTTTACAGAACCAGATGCATCTTTTGGCAGGAGGTATATATGCGTGTGTGTCTGTGTGTGTGTATGTGTGGAGGGGGACACATTCAAATTCAAATTCTCCTTTCCCTTCTCTTTCCCTGCAAGGGAAATTGTTAACTCAGGGAAGACACATATGTTACTAGATCATTGTTTGCTTTTCCCAGTTTCACAAACACTATTGTACTTTGGGAATGGCAAGGTGCGGTGGTCTGCAGCATAGATGATAAACACAGTCACCTCGCTCCTGGTCTGCCAACCAATTGTAAGACAAAATGTTCCTTGTTGTTTGGCAAAAGGAAAATCTCAGTACAAAGCTTCTTCCCACACAGAGCCTTCCACCACACTTACAGGTGTGCCACTGGAAAAAAACTAAGGTTGCCTGAACTTGCGAAACAATCAGACAAGTCCATTCACCTTCTTCCCTACTCGGCTCAAACACAAAATGCCTGTTTGGAAGGAATAAGTTAAATAAACTTGCTGGAAACATAACACCATTTATTTCAATGAGTGAGAGATAAAATGCAGAAATCCATTCCTCACCTGTAATCCCTACTGTTTTTATGTGTACTGAAAAAGTACTTCTATCAGCATGATGCCAGCCCATCATTTTTTAGATAATGATCAACACTTTCTCTGTTATGCTCTGCTTCTTGGGCCTCGATTCAGCAAAGCATTCAGGTACATCTTTATCTTTAGGTCCGCTAGCAGCCCTCAGTAAGAGCATACAGTTTGAAAGTAAAATGCTCTGCTAAATTGGGTCCTTCACAGGACTAAAGAGAAAGCTCAAGCAAGAGCAAAGCAGCATTGCTTTCCTCCCAGTCACACTTGTTTTATTCACTTGCTCTTGCTGTGTACAGCTGTGGATTGCTGGCAGTGTGCTTGGATGGAATTTGAGGGATTCACAGCTTCAAAGATGCGATATGCCAGCCTTTAGAACAAGCTTGTATAAACACAGGAAACAAAAGCATCCATGTAAACAAAGGGAGGCAATACATATATTCACACCTGAGCAAACACACATGCTTTCACATGCAGCCCTGAATCAGCAATGCTCCAGCAGGTTATATAGTATTCACTGTATCAGCAGACGTAGCTGTCATTTCTGCTATTGCTTTTCTCTTTGCTTCGTGATCAGAGAAGCACTGGGGACAAGCCTGCTAGTTTTGCAGCACACTGTAAAATGTATGAAGAGGTTTCAAAAGCTCTGACAGTGTCTCATCTATACTGAACTAGCATTATAGTTGTGCTCAGGGAGTGCAGTATGCTACAGTATCATTGAATTCCTACCTTATTTTGTGTTGTCTGAGTGCTTTTTGAGTTTCTGTACTTTTTGCTATAAATATGGATTTGTCAGTTGTCTTGCTGAGATTTTGTGGGGAGGGAAATGTTTTTTGAATTTTCAAAAGACAATGAGATTTTTAATACATATCTTCTAATTCAAAAGGCTTGTATTTTAAAACATATCCTCTAACCTCTAATTCAAAAGGCTTGTAGAGGATGTGTGTAATCATAGAGATCAGAGGATCAGAAGTAGAAAAAAGCATTGCCAATATTGAGCATTTCTGAAGTCTCTGCCACAAAAGAGCCACCCGATACCTCAATACTTCAGAGGGAGCACATTACTTCCCTGTAGTCTTTACTGCCTCAGCTCCTTCCCTACCCTGCCACTCACTACACCAAAAAGAAGCGCTATCTCCATGGCTGGTGTAAGATGAGCTAGATCTTTTTTCCTCCTCCATAACAGAGTGGCATGTGCAAGTCTCCACGGAGGTGTCAGGGTTTTGGGGGATACCCAGAGCCACCCTCAGTACCAGGTAGATAGTGATCCCAGACACACAGCCAGAGCACATGGAGCCTCCCAATTCTGAGGACACTTGGCCGACTAGTGCACTAGTTTGACGAGCCCCTGGATTATTCAGGCTCACTGTCATCCCCTTAGAGTCGTGTAACCTGACCTCTTGTGTAGCTCCAAGTCCCGTTTACTTCAATGAGAGGTAGAAACCTTCAGCCCTAATCACATTTGGCTCAGGCTTTACACACTCTTCTGTATGAGATTTACAAAGATTTAATGTTACTTCAAGAGACTTGCAAAAGTCCCTGAGGGAGTTCATCCATGGGAGTTAGATGCCTTCACAGGATGCACAGAAGTCAGCCAGGTGCCTAATTCCCATTGAGTTAACTCGTGCAAGTATTTTTGTAAGTCCCTTTTGGCACTAATCCCTCTTGGCTTCCCTCCCCTCTTCTCCTCCCCCCTTCAATCTTCAATACAGATAGCACTTAGCATAAAGATGTGTCGCAAGGCTCCACTCAGTGCCTATAAAGTGCTTTTCAATGCTGGCAGAAGTGCCTAACTGTACAGTATTCATTGAAACTGGAAACAGTGGGTTTTTATGGAGATGATGTGCAAGCTCTGTTCTATCAGATATATTCATCTCAGATTTCCCTGGTGCCAACATTGTATGTTTAAAAGAGGGTGCTGAATCCCCACGGCTCTCCATGCCTTTTGGCACTGCAATTAAATCCCCCAAGTCCGATTCCCGTTTCATCCATTTCTGCATGACTGAAGCAAGAGACGTGGTTTGAGGGATAAAAGAACAGGAGATATTTTAGCTAAAGCAATGTAGCTAAGTCTTAGTTATACTTTGTTATCTTCAAAGAGAAGACAGATAATATATAAAGCAACTGCATTACAAACAAAAAACACATAGAAAGAGAGTAGGGAAGAGTGGAAGCGTACAACTGACAAACCAGTAATTTAGTAACAGGGAGATGAAATACAACGACTGATTTGTTTATCAGACCATTCTATTAACCTCTAATGCAACATTTCATCTTTTATAATTGAGCTTTCCATTTTGTTATTAGACCTTAATAGCTAAATCGGCATCTAGCAGACCAGGCCAAGAAATAAAAGCAAGCACAGGGGTTCAGAGACAATTCAGACCCTTCATCGATTCTGCACAGAAGCTGCATCAGTCCCAATGTTACAACGTGGCTGAAGTCTTGTTCCTACATCCTTTTCTGGCTGCGCTGCATTGGTGAAGGAGACACTGTTCCTCCACCTGCAGACCACCTTCTCAGAGCTGTTCATGAAGACCTGCTCCTGGGACCCCTCCCCACCTCCTTTGCATCAACACTGTATAGGTTTGCTAGAGATCTGCAAGCTACAATGTGCTTATTTTGACCAAAGTAAGGTGTAGTACAGCTAACCACTGCCTCTCCTGGCAGAGAGTACAGATGAGTATCTGGCGACAAAAAGGCTCTTAAGCCAACACAGCTGCAGCTGAGAGAAAACATGTGGACAAGACCTCGCTCCCCCATCTGAGCCCATTTTGTTGTGTAAGGTGGAGGCACAGTGCAGCTTATGCTCTATCTATTGAGGCAAAAGCAGGGAAAAGGAAAACAGGAGAAAGAACCTGAGCCAAAACTTTCCCTTTGCTACTGGGCCAAAGAAAGGCTGGAGAGGAGGCTTAGATGTGATGGTTAGGGCAGTCAGATGGACAGCCTGGGTGCTATGAATATTAATGTTACACAGCCTTAGCACAACAAATTATAAAGAGTCCAGCACAGAGAGCCCCACCAGAGCACAGTGGCTGGAGGTGGGAAATGAGATTGAATGTTGTTCCGATTTGTTGGACACATTTCGATATCCCAGCTGAGGCTCCTGAGGGGGAATAAGAAAAGGAGGGTCTAGCTTGCGAATCATGCCAAATGTTAGCTGCCACATTGCCTGCCTGCATCAGATTTGCATAATTTTGCCCTTTCTCAATAGCAGAAGTGCACGCACCTGGAGGGCTTTGATGGCAGAAGCATGAGTGCCTGGGGAATTCTGGCACGGCCAGGGTCAGCTGTCAGCTGAGAAAAGGTTTAAAGGCTCTACATACTGAGCTTCATGGCCCAAGTTCTCTGTCCAGGAGACGGGACAGGACAATTGATCCTGCTGACTACTTTGTTTCAATTGCTGGACAAATAGCACTTCCATAACTCAAAAGTTGCTTTCACAGTTCTCAACCCACTTTGTCTCTCAAGTGTCACTAATCCATTAAAAATCCCACGTAATAACCACTCTAACTCCATTCCTTTCTCCCATTTTTTTTTTCCCTTCCTGATGTACTCATCCTTTTAAAATTGGACAAATTAATAAAGCTTGTTCCCAAAACTCTGCCAATTATGTAAGTGGAGATTGTTATCAGCCACGTTTGGGAGAAAAAAGGCATCCAATTACCCATGCTGTCAGCTAATGCCAGAGAAGATTATATGTAAAACTGGTTGTATTCACACCAATGACTCAGTGCAATAAACTAGGTCACTCCATGGCCATGCTTGTATGTGTAATGTGACATGTTTCATGAGATAGGTCATTAAGAATAAAGTACCATTTGCTAATTGGAAATGGATTCCACCCTATTCTTTTCGAAGTCCATGCAAGAAATCCTCTGAATTTACACAGTTATAAGAAAAAGGCAAAACCCAATAAAGAATAAAGTATGATTTTATGGCTGGTAAGAGGCTTTTACTAAAATGTTATTGAGTAGTAACAAACAAACATGAAAACTACAGAACTGCACTTGACATGAATGTGGTTTTTTTTAAAATAAACAGACATGTTTGAATATTTGTAATCCAGTATAATCCACTGTGTAATGTTAAATATTTTAAGAGAATTTTTCTTCCGTTTGTTCTCAGCATGGTTGGCCTGAAGCCAAAATGATGTTATTTTTAAAGGCAACACTCCACTAAGGGTTTCGAATTTCTTTCATGTTGGCTCTTTTTATAGCATTTTGAAATTGATTGTGCATAGCAAATTCACAAACCTCAGGAAAAAAAAAAAATATGGCAACATATAACTCTCATGTAGGTAAACTCCTGGTCTCATTTCCCAGGGCTCTGCAGGAGGAGGAACTCTACAAAGTAGTTGCTAGGAGAAATAAACCTGACCTGTAAGTATGGAAGGACAGTTAAAATCCTGCTTTTACACCTACAAAGCCAAAATACAACTGGTTCCTCTCTGTGCCTCTGACAGAGGAGGAAAAGCAGGTGGATTTCTTAAAACACTACAGAGCTGAGAATGCCACTGGTGAAAGAACTAGGCTGAGCCCTAGCCAGGTATAGAGGTCTGGAGAGAGTTTGGGTTGTCCAGAGACTGAAACCAGGGCCCAGGTTTTATCATACAGCTTTGAATACACTGTTTAATGGCATTTTGGAGTCAAAATATGAAGTAAATCAATCTCTCTAGGAAACTGTTTTCCTCAGTAGAAGGTAACACAGCGAAACTGGCAGAAACTATGCTTTTGCTCCTCCTGGGGATGCAGCTAGCAGGAGAGTTTGCTAAGACTATCGTGTTTCTCCTGGTCCCAATAGGTATCTCACACCCCTCTCCACTCTCCTCCCTACAACAGTCTGCCACAGCCCCTTCCATCTGCTGTTCTCAGTCTCAGTACATTTCAGATCTTGAATTTAAATGCCCAGAATTAACCATGACACATTTGAAAGTCTGGGGCCCAGCCCCAACATGTATTAGTTTGGCTTCCCACCCAGGAGTTATTTTGTCTCAAACAATGAAACGTGTTGCAAGTACAGATTGGCTTTCAGTGCATTCCAGCTCTGGAGTGGCTAGGACACAGTATTTCCAAATATATGTTTCGTAGAATCATAGAATGGTTTTGGTTGGAAGGCACCTTAAAGATCATCAAGTTCCACCCCCCCTGCCATGGACAAGGACACCTCCCACTAGACCAGGTTGCACAAAGCCTCATCCAACCTGGCCTTGAACATTTCCAGGGATGGGGCATCCACAGCTTCCCTGGGCAACCTGTTCCAGTGTCTCACCACCCTCAGAGTGAAAAATTTATTCCTAATATCTAGTCTAAATCTCCCCTCTTCCAGTTTGAAGCCATTATCCCTTGTCCTATCACTACATGCCCTTGTAAAAAGTCCCTCTCCAGCTTTCTTGGAGGCCCCCTTCAGATACCAGAAGACTGCTACGTCTCCCCAGAGCCTTCTCTTCTCCAGACTGAACAACCACAACTCTCTCAGCCTGTCCTCATAGCAGAGGTGCTCTAACCCTCTGATCATCTTCGTGGCCCTCCTCTGGACCCACTCCAACAGGTCCATGTCCTTCTTAATGCTGGGGGCTCCAGAGCTGGACGCGGTACACCGGGTAGGGTCTCACGAGAGCAGAGTAGAGGGACAGAATCACCTCCCTCAACTTGCTGGCCATGCTTCTTCTGATGCAGCCCAGAATGCAGTTGGCTTTCTGGGCTGCAAGCGCACGTTGCCGGCTCATGTTGAGCTTCTCAGCTACCAACACGCCCAAGATCCTCTCCTAGGTGTTGCTCTAGATCCATTCTCCACCCAGCCTGTATTTGTGCATGGGATTGCCATGCAAACATGGGATTTGGCAAACATCACACTAGAAACATGCTTTCCTAAATGAAAATGGACATTCTCCAACAATCACTCATCAGCTTTAATTAAAATATCACTTATTGGAAGACTTGTAATGAAATTCCTAGTCAGCTGTGATGAAAATCTCACATTCCTGCCCTACTCATGCAGGCTTCTAAGGAGGTAGCATCCCTTTCTTCCTAAAACTTTCAGCAATATGAAAAATAAGCTGCATGAGCAGCCCAGTTCTCTTGTAAGATATTTGTATAGGCCTGTAACCTCTTCCAGAGATGTCTTCTTAATTTGTATTCACTCACAACCAGCAGAGAGAATGAAAAGTGTGGCAGGGAGAAACTCATTCCAGGAGTTCTGCAGCACCCTGCAGCTTAGCAAAGGTAATTTGTGTAGTTACAGCTCTTCTTTTATTGAACACATCTGCAGCAGTCATTGGATTGGGATGTTTCCTTTATGCCTCCTTGAGAGCTAGTACATGTCCTGGGTGGAAGGTAGAATTTGAAAAATGTTTGTATAGCCTATGACCAGCTATGGGAATAAAAAAGCCAGACTACTTTGATCCTATCAAACCACAGAAATACTACAACACACACCAAAAAAAAAGAGAAAAAACAGAACAGTTTCATGGGTAAACAGCTATTTATTTGTTATGATCTCACCCTAAAGATTTTCTCGTTAAGACTTAATGTGGTTCGGTACAGAGGTGAACTGGGGCATGGGGTTGGAGATCAAGCCTATAAACAACAGCAAGTAAGAAAAACAGTTTAAAAAACCTGTTCAGAGCTTTTTTCTTTGTTTAAAATAGAATTTATATATTGTGCCTTTCTGCTATGAGGTTGAAAATAAAGTAGGATACAATAGCCTTAAAGTGAGATTAGAAGCAATTCAGGAAAAAAACCTAATCTTGACTAAAACAAGTGCAGCTGCAGGCAAAAGGCAGCAGAGGACCCACAGCCACAAGGTTGATGCTACCCATCCAAAAGTACAAGGAATAGGGTTAGATACTCAGAGTGCTCATGGGGTGCTGTCCCCTCACAGTGGCTGAAAGAGACATGATGGCAGCATGCACTCCCTTTTAAACCCAAGGGAAAATTCTGTATGACCAAGCCAAAGTTGTCTGCCGCTCCTTCCCGTCCCTCCAAGGCTCTGAAATGTTCAGAAGTAAAATGGGGGCTCATTCTACTTCTGTTTCTCTTCCCACAGTTTTGTGTTTTAACATCCTTCCTGCCACACCTAGAACTACAGATATTACATTCACATGTATCCAGGGAAAGAAAAAGACAAACATTTAAAAAGTATAGATTCCTCACTGCAGAAGTTTGTCAAAGTTTTGCACAACAGACCAACTGACAATTAATCTTCATTTCTCCCCCAGCCACAAACTGAGCTTACATCCCCCCATGTCAGAAAAAGCATATTCATCAATTATCTGTCTCTTTCCCATGCCACTCACTGAACAGCTGTAATAAAAAACTCACCCTTATAAATTACTTCGGAACACAAAGGGAAATCTCTCCATTTTGTAACAACTTTGCTAATTTTAAATGGAATGGGGATTCTTTTTCCCTCATGTTTCATGCTAGCTTTTTATGTATTTTCTAGGGCATCATATTTTGTTATCAATTTACAGCAAGTATTCATCCAGATTACTACAGGGTCCTCCAGCAAATGCAGAAACAAATTGACATTAAGAAGCCACACATTTTCTGTAGGGAGTCACCTTCTGCAAATCTTGCCTGCCCATAAGTATGCATAAAAATGCAGCTCCTGGGAAAAAAGATTGAATTCTTATCCAGGGGGAATGGAGGAGGGAAGTTGTACTATTAATAAATCCAAATGTTAGACTTAACTCAATATGCAGAGTTCAGGCAGGGATGATATATTGTACTGCCCCATTTGAGAAGGAGAGGTGAGGCGGGCTAGACATTGCCATTTTTCCTTGAAGACAACTTATTTTCCTTCATATGCATATTCAGGATGCAGGCATCAGGTGCCTTTTAACTGGGAACCCCTCCAGGAAAAACATCCCAGCCCTTTCCCCACCATGTCAGTTCAATGGGTACGCAGCTCCACTCAAGTGAAATGCTCCCATTCCCTGTTTATGTTTTCCAGTGCAGTGAGGCATGTTGCTTTTTCTTTTTGTACGATTGAGAAAACCAACTTGTGTGTCACATCATATGTTGCAATTGGACACGAATACGGAGCCATCCATCACTCTCCCAGACTCACTCTGTTTACTAAAGGGTCTGTTTAAGGAGTCATTAGAGTCTTGAAGGCCCCAGACGCTGGAAGGACGGACACATTCCCCCAGACTTCATCATTTGCACAGGGACTGAACTCCAGCCACTCTGCTCATGTGTATACACAGACCAGGATGGTCTCGGACTGCATTTTCTAGATGCAGAGATTTGGGGAGGCAGAGACTAAGCAGCGAAGTGCAAGGCTGCTGTAGTGACTACAGAGCTCCCCAGGACTGCCTGGCCTTTGTCAGGGACCATTTCTGGCCCCAGAGCATGCCAGAAAACAAGACTGCTTAAAGTCACCCTCATGCCCTTTTCCCTCAGGCCCCCAAATCACAGGCTGCACCTCTGAGATGTGACTCCAAATTTCAGTCAGCCTTGACTAATGAATTGATGCTGTTTTGGCATGGAGCTCGTCCCTGCAGTGCAAAGCTGTTGAGAATAGCGGGATGCTTCAAGAGCAAAATTGATGCTGTGACCAAGAAGGCGACCACAGTCCTCAGTTCTGCATATGGTCCCCTGCCTTTGATGCCACTCCCTGTGGACAGCACAGGGGAGAGGCACCCACTAAAATTCTTTCTGGGCTGAAGCCTAAGAAAGTATCTGACCCCTGTGATGCCAGTCGATATGTCAAAAGGCCACTGGCATGAGCTCAATATAAATGCGGTGAAAAGGTACATCTGGGGGGTGTGCTTGGAGTCTTCTTTATCTGGCTGCATCCCAGGCTCACAGCTGGATAACCAGCTGCATCCCAGCTCTGAAATGCTGCCAAGGTAGGAGCCTCTCTGCTGCCACTCCTTCTCTTTCTCCTTGCTGATACTTCTCATTATTTTCCCTTTTTCCACACTTCTGCATAAAAATTGCCCATCTGACAAAGAGTGTTACAGTCAAAATCTCTTTATGGGCACAGGGGAACACACCTTATACGCAGAGCCAACAATTAGAGTATATTGTTAGTCTAATTAATGTTTCAACAGTAAAATCAAAATGAATCAAACAGTTATTCTAAGTCCAGCTACAACAATGCTAACATTTATAGTCCATATTACCTACTTATTCCTAATTGCCATTAATAATACATTCCAATTTGTTCGTCACCAATTCCCTGGTGTCTGCCTCTTTTCATCGTTATGTGCACCTTTCTTAGGAGTAACAACAGTGAGTAATTAGCATCCTAAGCTCCTCAGTGGGAGGAGTATGCTGTGGTTGGTCAGAATTTCTTCCTCCTCTGTCCTGTGTCTGCTTGGGCTTTTCACATAGTCTGTTGCTCTTGCTTTTTTAATTGGTGCCCAACTTTAATGACCAAATATTCACTAAAGAGTTGTTGGAACAACATACATGGTATAATTTCTTTAGGGTAAAACAATGCAATTTCACAGAGTTAAGCTAACACAAAAAACAAGTTGGACACTGGTCACCTGTTGGGCAATTGCTGGTTCAGCTAAAACAAGCGAATGTAATGGCATGGCCAGTGGCAAGGCGTGGAGTGGCCTGTGTTAAGATAAAACAAAATCTGCAGTCTTTCCGTAGCAATGGCAACATCTTATTTCCTAAGGTTCAGGGCTAGAAAAGCTGTGTTCACACTGGTACTGCTGATGCATACTTGCTCTCCTCCAAACAAGCGTACACACCAAGTACATCGACGCTTTTGTCAGTACAACTCTGCTTACCTGATTACAGTCAAATGGACTGCAGTCAAAGTGTTAGACGTTATTCCCTCAGACACCTGAGGTTTTCTTTCAAGCTGAAGTCACTCAGCTCTATTCACATCTGAGAGAGTCACACTTTCATCTCAAGGAGCAGCAGCTTGTGGTTTTAAGACTCCATTCTATTCTGGATGCTAGCGTCAAGGAGAGGCTTTAGCCCTTCAGCACTGAAATCAAAGTTCAATTCCCACCTGTAACAGTAGCATTACTACAGCCATTACTAGTATAGGTATTAGTGTGTAGCACACAGACATGGGCATAAATAAATATATATATATATTTTTTTTTAATATATATTTATATATACATGTAAGTTCAGCACTTGGAATATGGTACTAAGGGACAATATATCACATTTTCAACAAATTTCAGGCATTTATAAACAGAAAGGAATGAAAATCTAAAATCATAAATCTTAGATTGCCTATTTAATGATATACCATATTTTTTCATAGACAGCCTGAATCTTGGGTAATCCCTGCTGCTTTATAAGTGACCATACTTGAAAATAGGTCCTCTTACAACTTACAGTGTAAAATAACCTGCAGTAAATCAGAAGAAAGGAGTATTGGTTAGAGATTATGGGGATGGAGCAGAGGCAGATAACTCCAGGGCAGACTTCCCCTCATATTACCTGCATGTACCTAACACCTGCATTGTTGCTAGGTTGCAAGGGCTTTAAATAGGAGAGAGAATCTAGTTACTGGTTCAAAACAGATAAATTATGGATTGGTTACGTAACTGAAAAAACAACATTTCATTACAAGGCAATCAATTCAACAGATAAAGTGTAGATGGAGCTAATAAACCACTGGTGTAATTTTGATTTTGTTTTGAAACTCTCTTCATCCAGCAGGTAAGAAATATCATAAAACTGTAAATGTCTTACAGCTTATTTAAAAAAAGAACATTAAAAACAAAGTTGTCAAGACTTGAATAGAAACACATGAAATCTTACAGAGTAATGAGAAGGGTGCATGTGTATGTACTTATGAGTTTATCCATGTTCATTTTTTAAGGATTCCTCGGATTTTTCAGTGTCCATATTATCTTCTGTGTTTGAATTAGCGCTAAAGCATCACAGGATAAGAGGCTTAAATGGCGTTGACCTGATTGCAGTAAGAGTTCGGTTTCTAAAAGCCTTTGAAGGTCTGGTCTTTTTATTCAATTTGTTTCTATGTTCAGGAATGGTAGCTTTGCAATTCTCACAAAATGACTCTGAGGATAAACACAAAAAAGATTATTAAGTGATCGAACTCCTTGGTAATTGAGACTATGCAGGTACCTTAGACAGGTGAATAAGCAGTCATGTTCGCCTTCAGGGCAATTTGTCAATTTTCAGCTTACTTCAGTTTTCCCATAATTAGAGGTGAGAAGGAAACAGGAAAGCAGAAAGTGGGAGGACTTTAGGATCAAAGCTAAGTGACCTTGACAGGAAGGAGGCTTTTATCTCTCCAGAAGGAAGCAGCCTAAGCTGACGACAGCCACAATGCACTAGAAGTGCATACAATATTTAAGATACTAGAGTGGAACATATTATGAATGCAAATAAATGCAATTTTCAGGAATGTTTGAGATTTAATTATATGCATCCTTTGGTGCAAAAGCATGGACTTCTCGAGATGCAGTCATAAACATTTGGTCGCTTCATGTGGCATTTGAGCTCCAGCATCTTCAGCTGTAGTCACTGAAATCAGGCTAACAGAAATTTTGCCAATAAAAAGAATAGCAACAATTGAAAGAAGCAATAGTAGAACTAAGAAAGATGAAAAAAAAAATCAGAGTGACACACTGTCTCTAATGACACAAAATTCTCATCAGTTTCAACAAGAACAAGGCTGGTTGTTTCTGTTTACCATGTTCTATAAGAGCACCAGTAAAGTTTAGGTTTGGCTTAAGAAAATACTTAAGACATATAAAGTAGTCTTTCCAGTAATGGAAGAATAACAGATTTACCTTTCTCTGATGTAAAGAACAGTGTCAGAGATTGTATTAACACCTTGGTTGGTCAAGTTTCATTTTGTACCAGAAATACTTTTCTTGAGTATTAACTGCCTGGGGGAATACCTTTTACATGAAAAGGATTTTCTGCAATAAGAAGGAAGTCTCTCTTGTCCAGATTAGTATCTCTTTGTTTTTTTAAGCAGAGACATCTGTTTACAGGCATGAAAGCACAAATTATGCAGAAATAGCTTTTTTTTTAATTCTGCTCCTCCCAAACCACTTATCCAGTGTTTTTGATCTTGACTATCAATCCTGGAAACTCCACAGTATTAAATCAGAATCAAAACCAAAGCTTCACTGAGCAAAGAAGGCCAATTTTGCCATCTTCAGTGGTTTGCACAGAGTAATGTTCCGCTGAATCCTGGACTGAGAACAACCACTTGCATCACATGTTCTGTATTTTTAGGATTAGCTCCTTCAGTTGTCTAAAACATAAGAGCAGAGCCATCCTAGAACCTTCTAATCCCTAATTTGCTGCATATGATGATCACATAGTTATTTAGCATTAACAGTAGAGTTAAGAGTTACAGCATCATTCCCTCTCCCTTCCATGGAAAGCAATGAGTCTGTCTGGAACAGATTTTAAAAATAAAACACCATATTCAAGTCTCCATTACACAAGGGGAAGATTTCTATAATTCCATCAGAGACCCCACTTCCAAAAAATATAAAATCTGTTTATAACCCAAAGAGAGTCCACATAAAATTGAACAGAGTTTAACAACACTAAGAACACCGATTATTTTAAGTCAGGTTGAAGTTTTTCCCAGATATTTTTTTTTACGCGTAAGAAGCAACATGTTTGCAGGGAACTGATCGCATACCACTAAAAGGAACTTTCTTACTGGTTTCAATGGCCAGAGGAGTACGCTTTAATAATACAAGCAAAGGGGACTGCCGCCTGTATAGTATTTGATGTTCTCAGTGTGTGTATGCAGAGCTGTGTGAACCAAGAGAGTGGGGGAAAAAAAAAAAATCCTGTGATTCAAATTTCCTCAATATTCCTAATTAAACAACTCATTAAGATTTTTCAAAGAACTACTGACATAAGTGGCATTATTAAATACTTCAGAAGCTATTCAGTCACAAGTAACGTTATTCTTTTATACATTTTCATATTCTGAGAAACATAAAATTACTGGCAAAACCATATTAAAAGGCCCTTTTCAAAGAAGAAAGCCACCTCTCAGATTAGCAATTTGAAAAGCAAGTATGCGTGTTTCCTATTCAAGAAACTTCAAGAGTTTAAGAAACATCACTCACTGTTCACAAAACCTCAGTTAAGTAATGAGTCATTGTGGCTGGAAATGCACACTGAAGTGGTAAAGTTTATTGCCTCACCTGAAGTCACATGCAGAGTGTAGATGTTTCTGGCATGCAGTTGTACGATGAATAAGTATCATCCTGCCTGGACAAGAACATCCCCGCCATCATGGTGTGGTATTTATTCACCCTGGATGAACCGCAAGCATGTCTTATTCCCATTTTAATAGTCATTATCTGGTCGTAGTAACGCTGAAGTCACTCAGAAATGGCTCAGTCCCTCTCCCCGCTGCAGCTTTTTTTAATGCTAACCATGAGGCTAGGCCAGGAGGACTCACCACATGCCAGAGAGTTATTTCCACTCTCTGCCATCCAGTCTAGCCCTGCTTGAGAAGATCTCCGAGATCCTTAATAGGATCCCAGGTAGGATCTAGAGACCTGAGAAGGCGGGCAGCAGATCTGCTTTAGCTCTTCTGTCTTTTGCTTTTTAAGCTGTGCAGTTAATAGGGGTAACATTAAGAGGCTTTTAAAGAAGCTAGAGCGTTTTAGTATAGCCAGTTACTATCACGATCAAAGAAATAATAGGCTCTTTCATCAGAAAAGAGACATGACCTACTAATCTACAGTTTTTTTAATAGCACATTCGTAATGAAATGAGTCTTAATGGGCATCTCTCTATTTTCCAGTTGATTGCTCCTGTTGGAGCATATTTGCACAAATGGAGTTCACTTGCCCACAATAAGCCAAGCATTGCAGGCGTTTCTGATTTGGTAGCACTCTGCATCCATTTCACAGCGGTAAATGGCCATGAAAGTCTATGAGAAATAAGAAAGCCTTTGGCAATCACATACAAAGCCAAAGTTTAGCTGTTTCTATCTTCCCCAGGTCCAGTACCTTATGTCCCACCTAGTGATTGTTTTTGCCTAACTTCAGAGTGGGGAATTAACATATGCTTCTGTCAAAAAGTAGTGAAAAATATAGCGAGCACTGAGCCTCTAGCAGAAAAGAAGCAGCAAACAGCAGCTGGTGAATGGAAAATGGCTTAAGACGACTGTTTTGCTCTGCTATGGATGGAATGGGGCATGCTGGCAATGAGGGCAGTGAGGAGAGTCCCCGTGCTGGGGAAAAAGGCAGGCAGAAGAGACTAGGGTTGCTAAAAAAAAAAAAAACAAAAAAAAAAGACAGGAGGGGTCACATGTAGGATAGTGGCTATCCTAAAAATGTGAAGTTACAGACAGTTGTAAATAAAAAATAGAAAAGAACAACCTCTTTTGTACCTAAGAAAAGTGCGTAAGCTCCAATATATGCCTGAATTAGAATCAGATGGACTCTGCTTACCTCTTTGCCTTTGTTCTGAGAATTCTGTTATCTCAGTCTGTGGGTTTCTTCTGTAGGAAATAAATCAGGATTTTAGCGATTAATATCATGTTTGACAACAATATACACTGCCCAAAGCACAACCAAAACATACCTGTCAAATAATTTTCTTTTACTTGTTTCTGTTATTGGACTCCCTAATTACTACCGTCAAAAATAGTCAGTCTTCGACAGGAAGATATCCTGGTGCCTGTTGAAAAAGAAACCTTACCTCCTCCTTTCTTTTATTCCTGGCTGTGTGTGTGGCAGTACAGCCTCTGCCTTCATTGTCACGCTGCAATACTTGAGGGAGAACTGCAGTGCCACTAAAACAGCTGCACGCCCAGGTTTTTCTCTTGTGTTTGGAGAGTATCACTGACACCTTGGCTTTGAGTAATTGCTGATCAGCACAGAAAGGATTTGTTGTCTATGGTTCGGTCTCATTTGTGTGAGCTTGTGGATAATTTTCTTCTGATGGTGTGGAGGTAGATGCCTAATAAATGATAGGCTGAGCATGCGTGAAAAAAACAAAACAGGGTATCTCACCTACATTAAGAAAAACAATTTTCATGGAGAAGCTGACCAGTTGTTTTTGTGTTTTTTTAATGTGTCTAAATACTTGGAGATTTTTGGGTGGTAGCATCCCATACCTTTCTCAGAATGGAGTCTTGTTTAAAATAGCTCTATTTTTGTGTTACAGTGAAAAGCCTAAAATGTCAATGATCACTTCTAAGAGCCTGTCTAGGATACTTTCAAGTACTAGAGTCTGAAAAGAAACAGAAGAGGTATTCAAACCATGTAGCTTTTTCAGTGGAGAGACAAAATGCTTTAACTGAGGTACTTCAAGTCACCCAAGAGCCTTTTGCTTTCTATTAACTAGGTAGGGAGGCTAGGCTCCTTTTCAGACATCAGATTTTGATATGGAAGGAAGACTGAATTTCTTTTTCACTCCTGCTTTGAAGAACCTGCTAGTTTGCCATTTTAAAATAAATAAATAAATAAGGTTAGGGAAAACCCCAACTTTATAAAAAGAACTGCAAGTTTGGTAGTAACTTATTGCACATCTGAGAACAGCAGTAACGTTCACAACAGGATGACAATACTGCAGACTTCCATCATGTACTGCAACAAATAAGGTTTTCCTACAGCATTTCCATGGCTTCAAGGATGCTTTTTGTACTGCTGAAAACCCTTTGGCTATGATTCCGTGCACATCTGCTACTCTTTGCCATTAAGGCATTGATCAGGAATAAGAGACCCATGTACCAGATCCGCACAGTGGTAGGAGTGCGACTGATTTGTTCTCCTACTAAATGTAGTTGATTGCTTAACTCTTTTAGTCTTCTGTCAATGAAGGAACAGACTAATACTGTAAATTTTATTAAGTCCTATTACCTGCTAGGTTCTATAGAACCTATTAGGTTCTATTACCTGTCCCCCATTTTAGATTATGATGCAGCATTAGCAGAATGCTTGCTGTTGCAGGGGGACAATGAAATGTCTTGGAGGCCTGTCCCCACACACCTTTAGCAAAAGGCAGAAGAAGCAGAAGCCTTTTGTAAGACCAGCTCCTGCTTCCTGTTAACGCCACGCAGAGGGAGCTCACAAAAAGGACAGAATCAGCTGGAGCTGGATCCGTCCTTCCTCCTCTGTGTAGCTGCTTGCAGATGTGACATCTACATAAGGTTGCTGCTCTTGCAGCAGTTACTGGTCTTGCCTGCACACCCAGGGAATGTCAGATCCTTTTCCAGGTGCTCCAGCTACACTGCCCACGCATCCTTCAGCATATGTCAACTTCCAGCCAGTATGTGCAGCAAAGGTGCACGTGGTGGTTAAAGCACGGATATTATGCCTTGGACTGGCATAGTATCAGAAAGAAAGAATAAGCTTGTGATTAAAATGCTGCTATATGCCTCAGGAAATCTAAATCCAGGTTCCAGCCCCACCACAGAAATTCTTGAATGACCACAGAGAAGTGACTTAATGCAACCATACAATGGAAACATGATTTCCTTTTCTGTGCCATTCCTCTGTCTTGTGTGTTGAGACTGTTTATACAGAGTGGATACAAGACATGCTCCCTGTGTGACTAAATACAGAGACTTGGTGGGCATCTCTGAAACAAGATGACACTAAGGTTTTTTCAAATGCCAGCTGAAAAAAAAATATCTGAGATCAGGTAAATAACATCATCAATTCACTCACCAGCTACTGAATAAAGTCATACAGTCATCTTTTGCCACCTCCATTCATGAACTGAAGGAGATAAACTTCTCACTTTCCCTCTTTTGTCAGTATGTGCTTTTGTGAAGGCTGGTGTTCGCGTGCATTCAGGTCCACTAAGGTTAAAGCAGTTGTGTTATTCAAAAGGGCCATGTTAATAGATCCCAATGCAGGATGGAGGTAGTAGTTATCCTTACATTTCTGCTGCATTTAGTTATTTTTATAGTTCTGGACCTTTTTTCCTGCTGAGAGCACCAAACAATAAAACGACTTTCAAAGACACTATAATCAGCCGCTGCTGGCTGCAATTACATTGTGCACTTGATGTCTTCAGAAAGTACCTCTACTTGAAAAACCACAAATCTTTCAGTTTGAATTCTCTGTTGGCTCTGTTCTGTTTTGTTATTTCAGAGGCATATTTATGGGAATGAGCACTAGAGCATTTGGGTTTATATAACAAAGATATCAAAAAAGTGAACATCAGAAGATTAAAATTTTGTCAGCTATCTTTACACTGAAAATTTGACATTTTTTTTTCTGTTTGTGACTGATATTTACAAATGAATGCCTCTTGGACAATGAAGGGAAAAAGGCATTTAGATTTCAGAGCTGTAAAAGCTAATTCACACTTGAGAAAGTTATTAGATGGAGACTTTCAGATCTGACTGGTCATAAGATAGACATAATTGTACAGTAAGCTCAAACTCAACAACTGTTTTTTAAGTCCAAGTCAATTAAGGACATGTCTGCAGCGTTACAGCTTCTGAGCACATGAAACTTAGCTATTACTGAAAATATCTAGCAAAGAATTCTTTGCTATATATGAAAGTGTATCAATATGGTGTATTAAAATATACAAATACTACACTGAAAAGAAGTGAATATGATAAATTTGGCAGCCTCCATTTTATGAAGTTAGCTGGAATACTTTATTTTCTTTGTGGAGCTATTGCTATTTTAACCTTTCCCCCTTTTGATGAGAAAGTAATTTTTCTGCAGATTTTCCTTACAGCTTTAATCCTTTCCTTGCAGTCTTGCCTGAAGACTACAGAACCACATACTTCACCTTTGTGAGGACAGCCTCAAGGACAGCCTAGAGCCCTGGCTCCTCTGTGTCATTCAAGTTCTCTTAGGGACTTGGACATTTCTTCTTTGGCATGGCTTCGCAACAAGGTAAAACCCAAGCAAGTAATCACCAGCTCTTACCTAGTATGCCTCATTTCATACCACAGACTATCACACCTTACACAGCAAACACAGGACTCACTATTCAGCCATTATATTTAGCCATTATCCTCCTCCCCTGTTAATGCTTTCCCACCTTTCATTCCTCAGGCTCTGACAATGAAGTGTTGATGGGTTAAACTCTTGCACCTGAGCAGGACCATGCAAATATGAAGAGTATCTCTCACTATATGGTCTCACCAGACTAGCAGCTGACTCTCCTGCACAGGGAGACTGTGAAGCTGAAGCCTGTGGTCCAGTTACTATGACTGGCAGTTTGCTCTGTGGAATTGTTTGGGATTTAAGCAGGGTCAGCTTCCCTGGCAATTGGTGCTGTCTGGGTAAGCATTTAGAAGATATCAGAATATTTTTAGTAAATCCCCACGTCTTCTACAAAATTAAATATAAATTAAAGCTTCTAGGGCAGAGCTCTCTTTTTCTTCCAAAGGCAGTGGTAGACACTTCATATGATACAGCTGTTGATGAAGCCAGGGACTATCCTGCATCTTTGCACTACCTACCATAAATCAGACTTGATTTAGGGGCAGTAAAGGCACATACACTGGTGCATTCATTGTGTATACTGCTAGAAAGAAAGAGCAGGGCCTATTCTCTGCCTTTGTGCATTTTTCTCCAAGAAATCTAAGCAGCCTCCATGAGGATTGGATGCAGTTTATTGTGCCATGTAAATTGGAAAAAAAAAAAACCAAACTCACCACCCAACTGAAAACCAAAACTAAAACTAACTGTTCCTGCTAGATGAATTTTCAGATCCATATTACACTCCTCCAGGGTATATCAGCAACATTTCCAATGCTCAGTTTCCTAAATTACTATGCCACATAATCTATAAACTTTCACCTCCTCATTCATTCTTAGTGTGAGAATAACAGTACATTATCAAGTCTTGAAAATACAATTAATGTTCATTCCAGTGTACTAATGGACATCAATCCTAATGTGTGAAGCTTTGTACCCAGCCCTCAAACAATTAAACTGTACCTAGATGACTAAGGGATAAAAGATCTATTACACTGGCACTTCTATCTGAATAAAGGTTATGTCAGAAACTTTAGAGACACTGATGGTTGTTGACTTATTTAAAGGCTATTTAAAATCTAATAATCAGCAGCCCATAACATCCAAGATGTATAAATACATACAGAAACATAACTGAATGCATGGGATCCAAAAAGAAATTATGTTCAAGTCCAAAGTTTAGGACACTATAAAGTATATTGCTTTGAGAGTCTATTGAGGGGCGAGTACTATGGGGCGGAACAGAAAGGAATAAAGAAAAAATGTTTTCCTTCTCCTTACTGATGTGTCTCACAGGAATGCTCTTTGCTAGTCTGGTTTATTTAACCACCAACTGGAAAGAGCGGCACAACCCACAGTGATGACTGGGAGCAGAGGTGGAACCTCTTTGACGTTCCTCGTGTTAAGAACCTGCACCTGATGCCTGTCACTGTGCCAGAAAGGCATCTCCAGGGCAGAGCTCCCTGATTCATAGGAGTGGCTCCAATGGATGTGTTTCATCTTTGATTTACAGTTGGAATAATTAGTATTTCTCTGGAAAGGTGTAAATTTGCACTGAATTCTCACATTGGTGGCATTAAGATATTACCTACATTGATGAGATGCTGGGGGAGAGGGTGAATAGAAAGGTTGACTATGATTATCATCACCTAGGGGAAATAATTTTGAGGTTGATATTTATAGTGATTAAGCAATTGTCTGAGGTTTTGATCCTTCAAAGAGGCGTGAACATAAACTTTAAATCTGCAACTTGTCACACCAAAGACAGTTCTGTGACTGCAAGTGACATTGCTTTTATGTTAAGAATCATCATATCTAAAGTTAGACTGTGGGGTTTTTTTTTAAGCTTGGGTATGCAGATTCCTTCTTCTCCCATAAAAAGACCAGATTTGCTATATATTTGAGTTGACAGAGCTAAGCCAATTGTCTGAAGCTGTTGTACAGTAAAACTATTTTTCACTCTTGACAGTTGATTAACACAGCGAGTTCCCCAACCACCTGACCAGCTGATGGTTGAGAGAAATGTCATGTTTAACGCGCCCCTTTTGTCTTATTGCCTGTCTTAGTGCAATGTGAAGAAAACAAAGAAATTTTAGCCCCCATCCCAAGGTCCCATCAGTTACATTTGCACATCTCCATTTAAGGAAAATAAAGTACCCCTGGTGAATTACTTGTTTTCAGAATAAAGGAGATTGCACAAGAAACACTATTACATTGCAGAGACCGCTCTGGAGCATGAGATGTTGAGACTGGAGCACAAGATGGCATTTAAGAGCCACAGGAGCTCACTCTTTACTAAAGGCTCAGCTCAAGAGTATAGTGCTCCTGTGTTTTTTATTCACTCAGCTGAATTTATCGCTGTGACCCGTAAAACAGTTATCAGCACCTATAGGGCAAAGACACCCTGGGCTTCACTTGGTACTTACCCCAGTTGTACGCTTAAGCCAAGGTCTGTGAAGATGTGTCTCCTCTTGCCACACACAGGCAAGCTGCTGGGGCTTAGCTGCTCTGCTGCTTTGGGAAGACTACCCAGTCAAGAAGGACATTGCAGAATCATGCCCTTATTTCAGCATTTTGGACACATCTCTGCAGAGAAAAGGCTATACTTCACAGCTATGATATCATTCTCTTGAGCCATATTTCAGCGTGAGCCACTCTAAAACCTCTCCCATGACATCAGAGCTGTGAAATATAGCTGACTTCAAGCACAGAAAATTCCCACTCAGGAATAATTGTTTCCTGGCAATTGGCATTTGAAGGATTGATCCTTCAAAAGGCTGGCACAAATCCTGTCCAGGTAATGCTGCTTCAGGCAGCACTGCTCAGGAAACATTATGGGCAGGAGCAGAGGTACAGAGCCCCACTGTGGGATTTGGCCGTAGGGGTAATGAGACGAGCACTGGGGGAGCCTGTCAAGTGATGATTTTCACTCCCTCACGTCTCAGCAGTCCATGCAGACTTCACTAATAGCAAAATAATAGGTTTGCTTGTACGCTGTGCTCCCTACCTCAGGCCCTGCCTCCCCGACAAGGCGAGCCACATGCACACAGCCAGAGCTACCGTCTCATCCGTCTTTTTGCATCTGCACTCCAAGCACAGATGATGATGGGGCGCGCTGTTACAGGGCAGCTTGCCAGGGCTGCCGCTGCCCGGGGCATTAATTACTCACCTGGGCAGGCCCCAGCCTCCCCGCAAGGCCACCTGGCAAGAAAGTGGAAGGCAAAAATATTGTGTGAGACACAATCTTTTTGATAACATGTTGGGGAAGATGCCCACTGACTCCACTCAGAGCTGGGGGTTAGATGAGTGTATGTCGGCAGACCTGTAAAAGACAAGACCCTGTGCATCTAGAAAGGAGGATAAGAGAGGCTATAAAAACTGGGAGAGAGTTGAAGTCACCTCAACTCTCCCTAGCCCGGTGCCTGACTCTGCCCGTGTGCCCCTCTGGTGACCTGCACATGTATTTGCCGGCGCCCCAGGAATCACACTGAAATCAATTGCAGGAGACGTCCTAAAGCTTTGTCACACTGGCTTTTTCTGTTCCTCTTCTGTGAAGGTTTTCTTGTGGTGGGCAGCGAGTCTGTTCTTGCTGTTATATCTGTGTATGTGTGTGTGTGTGGGTGGGTGGGTCTGTGCATGTTTATGTGTATGTGAGTACGTACACGCCTGTGTGGCTGTGTCTATCTCATGACACTCAAAAGCCTTACATGGACATGACTCCCATGCCTAATAGGATAGAGTTGGTTTTACCTACAGGAAGTTCACCGGCATTAATGAGAGCTAACTGGAAACTTTCCCTCTTCTCCAGAGGAAACTACAGTGCTACAGAATTAATTGTACCTTTTCCAATCTTCCTCTAAATGCTAAAAATCTGACTCCTCCTCACCCAGAAGTTACCTTTTTATGGTATTTTACCTCGTGAAGCAGTAAAACAATATTGTTTGAACAGCCCTGTTCCATTACCTACTATCCATCTAAAAGTTAAGTGGTATTTCTTTATAGAAAATGATTTCTAAGAGGAACTATAAGAGACCTGAGGTTATTTTATAAAAATTATTACTAAGAGCAATGACAACCAGAAGAGTGGCTAAACCGAGGCATTGTAAATGCTTTAACTCCATCAGTGTAACTCAAAGGCTAAATTCTGCCTGACTTACACCTTTAAAATAACAAACACATACAGGGAATATGTAATTTCCCTGTAATACAGGGAAAAAAATGGCCCTTGATATAGAATAGGATTCAAGTAGCATTGTGTGGAATGCTTACAAAATAAAACAAATGAAAAATTCTCTTTTCAGTTTGGTGTAGTCACTGTCATTCCACAATCTTTATTTACAAATATTGAGAGCTGCTGTGTTGAATTTTGAGCTGGTTCAGAATGATTTATGCTTTTTTGATCAGGATATTGAAAAAAAAAATTTTTACAAAGAGCATATGAGTGAAATCAGATGAAAATTAATCAAACAATCCTTCTCTAAGAGTATGGATCTGTTTGGACTAAAAATTTAAGAAAGTGTTTATGAAAAATATATGTTGCGGAATGTTTCTGTCAACTAATTCTGATTTCTTCAGATTATAAAATGTTCCAAAGCTGTTCATTAGGCATTTTGCATGACTGGTTACACATAGTATCATTCCTTCTTCCTGAAGAGAAGCTTTAAACTTTTTTTAAAAACAGAAGAACTGTGCTCACTACACTGTGGTACTCTATGTACAGCTTTTTTCATGATGAAAATCACACAATCTTCAGAGATAGGGATCATTTTCGTAATTATGTTGAAGGTGCACAGATATTTAGCGTTAATAATAGTAGGAAGGAGTAGTTAGTACAAACCCACACGTAGAGATGAACTAGCTGATTTTTTTTTATTTTTAGAAGTTATTAATGACTGCATTTACGTATATAACTATGTATTTAAAGATACAAAACTCAGTACAAAACTCTGGCAGTATGTAACTGAGGAAACCAAAATGTCCATTTAACTTCTTATGCAGTATCTAACAAGTCTAGTGTGTGAGAGATATTGACAAATATGCACATTTATTTCACTAACCTCTTTACCTGACCTTTCCTAAATGAAGTCAAAGGCAAAACTCTTTAAATGCAAGGGAAAAATCATGGAGTTATCTAAGTCCAGGCTCTTCAGCCCATAACTATAGCAACAGAATGCCTCCTGGGAAGACAGTGTGCACTCTTGCTAGCCCTTCTTTGATGTAATATGGTAACCCCATCAAGATCCCCAGTCAAAAACTAATTGGTTATATCCCAAAGCCCAGGCAGTAAAAAGAGAAAAGCCTGATTTTCCTTAGTCAATGAATAGAATTAAATGGAGTTAAAGGGGGGCTGGGTGGGGTGGGAGGTGGGGGAACCCTACAAACCCAAACATCAGGACTCCTTCCTCCTACTCACTATAGATTCACTCAGATTGTTTGAAAGGCCACTTGCAATGTTTTGAACCAGAAACAGACCAGCTTTTCAACAATCACTATTACTTTTCTACTCTTTGGTCTTATTTGCTGTACTGATGAATGTTAACTATCTTTTAAAATGTTTAAAAAGTTGTTATTTTTCTTTTCAGAGATCCTTTGAGACTGCAAAGACTATTTAAAGGAGGAAGACAGCATAATATTGGATTTGGTGCAGTAAAGTAGGTTAGTTTGAGGACAAGGAAAAAAGTCATTATTTAGACCTTCTTGTGCTGCCGTGATGAGAACTTACCATTGCTTCTGGCTGCTCTTTTGGGCTGGTCAGCCCCACCAAAGTTTCTTAACTCCATTATCAAAAAGGACTAGTGGTTTTCCAGAAAAGGAAAAGGTCTTGGTATTGTCTGGAAACAGCAGGAGAGACCTCCATCGTTCCAAAAGGAGTTGGATGTGGAAT
This sequence comes from Chionis minor, assembly GCA_013398295.1. Taxonomy (NCBI): domain Eukaryota; kingdom Metazoa; phylum Chordata; class Aves; order Charadriiformes; family Chionidae; genus Chionis; species Chionis minor. The sequence goes on from VZSF01000362.1 coordinate 463,048, forward strand.
CAGTTCTTTTTACTGGAGGAATACACAGGAACTGACTACCAATATGTTGGCAAGGTAAGATCCTTTCATACGCATCTATGTTTTGATTTTAGAAGCACTAGAAAGCCAGCAATAGCAAATAGGTGAGAACAGTGCCTGCTACAACTTTCAGTTCACCTTCTTTTCTGCCCAGCTTCCACTGAGGAGTAATTCCGTGGAAAGGTTAGTGCACTTCAGCTTCAAATTGTGATCAACAACAGGAAGTACCTCATTTAACCAACAAGTCCCATGGCCAATCCTGCACAATTATATTAAAGATTTCCCTTTTAATTTTTATCTGGAAATAATGCAGCCTAATTATAGGGTTGTCTAGGCCGTATTTTTTGCTTCAAAACATAATCTGTATTTTCCCTTATGCTCATTAATTTTACCAGAGTCAAATTATTTAAACCAGAAGAGGTTTTGGTCCAAAATATTTAGGATTCACAGTACACATATTTTGGTGAGGATTGTCTCTGCCCAGCAAAATACAACCATTTCCCTTTTTATTCCCCATTGCACACAACAGTGCTTCAGCCATTCTCTAATGAGGTTCTGTGGTGCCACTGAGGACTCTGTGACATGACCATAATAGCACAAAGCATGCTATTACAAAGAGTTGAAGCACATTGTACTTATGCGCTAAGAAGCAACAGGCAGATGAAAAATTCTAAACACAAAGCATGCTGACAGTTAGAAAAGGGTCTGTAAAAAATAATAAATAAATAAAAAAAATCACAGCTTAACTCTTGAGAACATCCACCTCCCTGAGCAGCACACCCCCATGTAGGTAATAAACTTTATGTGAATTAGAGAGCTAATGCACGTGTGGTAAGTCTAGAGAGAGTGTACACTGCCCAAGGTGCCATAGTCTATAAGAGCCTCTCTTGCAGAATGCAGAAATTATGCTATTGATGATGACATTCAAAGTACAAACAATACAGCTTAGTTTTCCAAACTAAAATGGGATTGTGTCTGATCTAGTTTGATCCCTCAAGCCTCTTAGCAAAGGCTGCAGATCACAGTGGTTTGACATTTTATCTCCCTCTGCAAGCTTCTGAGCATTCCCATGAGGGACGGTGGCCGCTTTTCTTGCCTGCCAATCAGCTGTCAGTCAAAGTTGGATGCAACACTCCTTTCCTGCTAAATGACTGCAAGGCATGATTCAAATGAAGAGCTACTCAGCTGGTGTAATACTCATAGAGCTCCGACCAGGATAATAAGCATTCATGAAGGGTACCATTGAGCCCAATCTACAGGAAAAAGCCAAAGGCAGAGAGTCCTCCGAGAGGAGAAGTAGAGAGGGAAAATAAGAGGGCAAGAAAAAAAAGCCAGAAGAGAGTAAGAGGGAAGATCTAGAAAGGCAGAGGTGGACGGCTAGGAAACTTTACAAAGAGAAATCAAGATAGAGGAGAGGAAAGGGACATCAAATGGGGGTAGAGGATAGGAGTCAGGAGGAAAAGGTTACCTGAAGAGAGCACAAATAAAAACAGAAGATGAGACAGTGAAGGGGGGGTGGGGGGGTGGGGGAAGGAAAAAAAAACAAACCCAAACAGGTAAGAAATATGGAGTCAAGGAAAAAAAGAAAGAAAACAAAAGACAGCAGTCCTCTATACCCTGTCCTGTTTCGCATTCTACTCAGTGTGGTTGGGGTAAAGGGGATCTCTTCCTCCAAAGATAAATAATGTGGTGCTGAGCTGAGTCCTACAGCTTGTCAATTTCACTGTGAATTTTGACATTATACCTGGTCAGCACTAAGTCACACATTCTCTCCACTGCAGACTTTAGCTATTGTCTTCAGAGGGAGTAATGAGGGAGTGAAAATTCCTGCAGGACAAGTTTGCTGAGAGACTGTTAAAAAGAGGTCTAGTTTGAATGAAGAAAGTTTGAGCTGGAGTCGTTGAGAGAGAAAAAGATGTGGATGTTATTTTTAAAAGTTGTGCTTCTGCCTATTGGTATTTTAATACACTTACAAAACATAGAAGCGACACATTATGTATAAATGTCATTGATTCTGTGTCCTTGGGCTGTTCACAAGTGGCCTTTCACACGTCTTTCAAATGCCAGAACTGCTCACACCCTTGTAATTGAACAATTAGCCAAGAGGCATAGAAGAGCAGCCATTTATTATTAAAGAAAGTTGAGTATTGGTGTGAGGATAAATTATAGAAACAGCTGAATGTCTCCAAATTGAGGTAACCAAGCAATTTAGCTGAGCAATTAAACTTGATTGGTGTGGGCAAATGAGGATAATGAACATGTTTATGAAGCATATTTTTTCTCAGAGGACTACATGTTAACCTTAAACATGAACCAAAAATGGTACGAATATTTAGTTAGAGTCTTTTTATTCTCTTACATCATAAAGAAACGTGAACAGGAAAACCTTTTAAAACAATAGAGATGTATATATGTAAAGGGGAATTGTGCTTATGTCTTACTGTATAAGCAGTTAGACCTGGATCTTACTTTTTTTTCGTGTTCAGTGGTTAAACCTGGTAGGCATTAACATCATAATTGCAAAAAAATTATTCCATATAAGCTACAAGGAAAAAAAAATGTTTTACTCAGGCTGGTTTTGCTTTTGTCCTTATATTTGTTAACATCTGTTTAATTCAAACATCTACATCAAAATTTGAGATATAAGAAGTATGTTGTGAAAGATTCTAACAAACAGCATTATTTCTATAAACTGCCTGAATTATAGTTGTAAAATCATGTAACCATTTATACTAAAAAAACACATTTATATCATAAGAGTTTTAGAGAGAAGGGGAAGAAAAGTGAAGGGGAATGCATTCAAGTTTGAGACAATAAAAAATAAAGGTAGTCTCTGAAGACAGAGCTCAAGGCAGTACGGAAGACAATGCTGAAGCATCATCTGAGTCATGGAGTAGAGCACTTACTGTGCTCCATACCCTGTATACGCTATATCCAATGAACCCAAATGCTTTCCATCGTTTAAGAGATAATTGCCTAACCACATACAAACCAAAGTAGCCCTTTTTTGGTACCTGTGGGTACTGTGAGCTATTAAAAAGGGCTCCCCAGTTTCATATGCCACACACTTTACTGGCAGCCTAGATATGCTGCTGTATCACACTGGACAAGAATATGCATCTGCGTCTGCCAACAAGAAGTTCCCAGTGTCATCACTACAAGTTGATTGTATGCTGTATGTGGCTCTGACACCAGATCCACCATTTCATTATCCAGTTCTTGTATTCCTGAATTTCTTTCCTGTATATTCATGAAATAAAGCCTTTCAAAAAGAGCAGAAATTCACACCTCCAGGCTTGGTTAGTCTCAGACATAATAATATAAGGAACTTGCCGAAAAGTTCTAGACTGGAATTATTCATTGCACTGCTGAATAACTTTGGAACTACAGCTATTCATTGAAGTGTGATTGATGGGTACAGTGACATTTTAACCTGAAGATATCTTTCCTTCTGGTTCAGAAATTTTGGCACTTGGCAGGGACTCAATCCCAAAACCAAATAAAAGGATTACATGAGCATCAAAGTAGAGAAGTCCCCAGCACTACTACCTAGCCAAAATCTGCAACATTTGAGTTGGGTTTTGAAAGTGATCTAGTTGTAGCTATGGCTGTTTAGTACAGTTTTAAAGGTTCAGGGTGAATGCACCTCTACATCACAGGTAAACGATGAAGTGGTAGTGCATCTGTATACAGTAATATATGCTACTTCCCTAGAGGTCTTTAGATATTCCTGGGCAAAAGAGTGAAAAAAATCTGCCCTGTTTCAAGATTATACTCAAAGGTATAGTTACCATTTGTATGCTACTTGAGGTCTTTGCACAGCTGTCCCATTGGCTACATAAATCCGTGTACTGGCATCCATCACTGAGTGGTCTTGTCAGAGCACAAACCTACAAATCACTGTTATGTAAAGGGGTAGGAAGCCTCTTTCTTTTAGACTAAAGAAAGATCTGAGCAAGTCTTAAAGCTTACTCATTAACCCAGAAACAGCTTCTGACAGCCTTCAGTGGGATGGGGCAACTTGCTTTCCTGATAACAACAGATGCAGCTGTGGAACAATTTTGTCACACTCTGTCTGGCACTAAAAGTAAACTTCCAGAAATACTTTTCATTTTTGCTGTGTCTTATTGATGTTCATATAGTTCAAGTAGTATGCTCGCCTGGAAGCTATCTGATGTTACTACCTGCACAACCCATCATAAACAATCATTCTCTGCTGACAACTCCATTTTTCAAGGAAGATAAAGTCAAAGTCCTGCTGCTATGTGCTTTGGCAAAGCAGAAAGGATACTGCATTACTCTAGCCAAAACCAGAATCTTTCTGTTTGGTGTTGAAAGAACCACTGGGAAAGATAAGTTCCCCTTTGTCAGAAATGGTTTAAGGTAACGTTGATCCTGCTGTGGAGGAGGAGGGAATGAACTAAATGATATCACAATATAGTTTCAGTACTGTTTTTCTTTCTTCTGACTGATTTTAGTCTGGCTACAACTATTCTGAAGGCAAGCAGAATGGTCCCAGGAAGCAAATCAAACAAAAGGTAGAATCTCTCCAAACCATTGCAAGTAGTGGGACTAAGTCACATACTGAGGCAAAAATATCTGTCTGCAGGCACGTACCAAGGGCTATTTAAACAAGGAAAATTGTCATGTAATACAGTCTGTGTATTTTCAGCATTTGAGGCAGTAATGGGTCACATTACTCCAATGATTAAAAGGTATATCTTAATTTGATGACACAGTAACTAGCAAGATAAACCTTCACTTTCTGTCAGATCTTTAGTATTCTAGCATTCTGTACTTACCATCAAAACTTTTGTTCTCCCAAAAAAACCAAAATGTGAAAAGTCAAACTAAAATGATTCTTCCCATCTGCACTTTTAGCATCTTTTATGAAGGTCTATTGGTAAACACATGGTCCGTATTTGTTTTCTTTATCTTGTAAGTTACCCTATGATATACACCTGATGTCTTCAGTTTCCTTTTCCAAACAAAGTGACTATTTGTTTTCATTTCAAGGCCTAAAATTAAAAGTTCCATTTCATAGAATCATAGAATCATAGAATTACTTGGGTTGGAAGAGACCTTCAAGATCATCGAGTCCAACCATAAACCTACACTGCCTAACCCACCCCTAAACAATGTCCCTCAGCACCACGTCTACCCGTCTTTTAAATACCTCCAGGGACGGCAATTCCACCACCTCCCTGGGCAGCCTGTTCCAATGCTTGATAAAGCATTTGTGACATCTATTTATTCAGGGAGTCTATTCAAAACAGTTTTCAATCTATTTTGATGCTTAGAATATCCTTTCTCTGGGTCTAGATTCTGCACTCCTCTTCCAAGAGAACTGGCAGCCTGAGAGCCAGGCTTTACGTCTCCAAATGACCTCTCAGCCCTGAACAATTCCTGGGCTTGAAGTGGCTCACAGCAAAACTGAGGACAGCTATCAGTCATCCCTAGGTTGCGTCAGTCAATCTGAGGTGTTCTGTGGGTTGCAGCGCTGCCCACAGCATACACAAGGCTCTGAGCTGAACCCCTGTCCCTGGCAAGTCCTCCATGGTTTCCTTCACAGTTAAATGTGGATATGAATTTTTACTTTATACTGTACCTCTCAGAGGTCCCCCACACCCTTCACCATGCAGAAGGGGGAGGACTAAAGTTTTGCATCTTTCCAGATTTAGGCTCCCTCCAGCACCCGCTCTGTGCGAGGGTGCTGTGGTCCTCAGGGAGCACTGACGGCTGTCTGCACCATTCTCTGCAGAGGAACTTCTCTTCTTAGCAGGGCATGGGGCTTTTGTGGGCCATTTACTCCACTCCTGCACTTGTTCCTGATGAAAAAGTCACAAAGTCCTTTATGTGTACCAATAGTATTTAATTGCAAGGATATGTTCAACTCTGTGGTGAAAGAAGTGTTAAAGCCAGCCTTTTACACGTGAGGAAACTGATGTACAGGAAGGTTAAATGGCCTTATGCACAGCTAAAAGTCAGAAATTTCTAAAATGAGATTTAAAAAAACCCAATAACCAGAGTTCTTAGCTCCTTTGCCTCCCCCTGTTTAAATGACTAGGTCACCTGCCTCCTGCTTCAATAGGCTGAATACTTGTCATTCTCTTAAAAGGTAGAACAAATGCCGTGGTGCATCTGCACTTCCTTTATTCCTCATCCATCATTCATATTTTATGTTCCACCACTTGACTTTCCCAACTGCCCTTCATTCCTATATTAAATTGCACACACATACACACACTTGTCTTATATTTCTCTTTGAAAGATTTACTGGCACTGATAGAAGTTCTCTGTACTGTTGGTCTCTGTGGAATAGAGATAACTCTGAAATAAGGGACAGTTGAGAGGTTAGAGGCCCAGGATGACAATCCAGAAAAAGCATAAAGATTTCAAATAATCATATGGGGGCTAAGAAAGGAGATAATGAGAAATGGGTGGGATGAGCAAGAATGTTATGCAGAAAATGAAAAGGCAGGAAATACAGCATGGTTAATGTTCACGATCCTCATAATTGTGAATCTACTTGGCATCATCCTTGTACCCAAATATATTACACAATATAAGAGCCTTACGACCATCTGTTTCAAACATAGCACATTTCCTACATTATGGCACATGATGGTACTTACAGTGTAACAGTACATAACCTCCTTCCTTTCTTCCCATTCTACCTAGGGAAGCAAGAAAATCCTGGGACCCTTGAGCTAATCTTTCTGTTAATTCTTATTTTTCATTTCTTATGCCACAAACTAAACAATTTCATTTTCCATGTGTTAATAACCTTCTCAGACCAGTACTTACATTTTGGGCCACATCTTTTCACAGATCATTCTGTCTTACCCTTGTCAGCAATCTGCATGTCTTCTTAAATTGTGTGCTTTTAGACTTCTGGCTATAGAAAAATAGCTGAACACATTAATCTTCATGCTTTGTTGTGTGTTACTTAGATCACTGATCTTTGGAGCTGTGATTACCATTTTCTTATTTGTCCATATAGCACAGTAAAATCCTCACTATAAAGGTGCAATATCATGCATATAGAACTTGCAGGCTAGCAACAGCAAAAAAAAAATTCCCTCATTCAGGCTCAAGACAAAGCACCATTGTTATTCTACCATTTGTTGTTTACAGTTGGCTCAACAAAAATATTAAACCATAAAGCTTAGAGAAATCTCTTTATTAAATGAAACTCGTATTGCTTGTGACTCCCTTTTCTTTTGCTGCCATTTGCCTTACTGGTGAACATAGGTTCTCAGTGGGGCAACAGCAGATTGAGAGCTGTGGCCAGTCCGTGTAACATTTCAAAACACAAACTGAAAATGTGTTGTGATGTGAATAGCTACTGTTGATCCGTATGCACTAATGCAGACTGTGGCTTGCTTTCACCATTAATGAGGTGAAACAAACTTCAGCATGCACTTGCAAGTAATTCAGGATTCAGTGAAGCTTGTGGTTATCGTCAAAGTCTGAGGTGGCAGACGAAGGAAAGTGAAGAATCACCCTCTGGAAGGAAAGGCGAAAGGAAAAATATTAATCCTTTCTCTCTTCTCTTCTAATTTCACACAAAAAAGCCCCAAAACCAGAACAAAGATTGTAAAGAAATAAAACACTGAGTGAGTTGGAAGTTAAAAACGCGTATTAAAGGAGAAGGAGAAAGCCACATCAGCAAACATTTATGCTAGAACTATCATTCCCAGTTATTTGTTTTGGAGTAATATCATCTAAAGAAAACTGCAGTCCTGCTGTCCTCAACTTGCACATGCCATGTTGTACAACGCTCAGGAAAGGCTCCGGAAGAGCTCAGCTGGAATGGCCTGTCTGTATAGGACTACTGTCTGTCTGGCACTAATTCTTACTTTGTCTTTTTGTGAAACATCAAGCGACATTTCACTGTTTGATGTCTCTTGGAACAAAGAAAGTTTTACTGTCCTGCACAGGCTCACATAATGATCATTCAGTCATCTTTAACATGTTTATCTGCTTTGCCCATACTGTACCTTCTTGTTGGAAGGCAACATCAAGTTAAGTCAAGTCATTTGTATAACTTCTATGTTTAGCATCATGTTATCATTAATGGCAAGTTAAATTCTCCCTAAATGGCAGAACCAAACAGTATCACTGTGCCTTTGGGTCTGTGACATGCTTTCTCCTACCTAGCAGCCCTTGCAATTAAGCTGATTGGGGCACTGGCAGAGGATTTAAAGGGCATGCAAACAGAGGTGACAGAGCATTCATAGTTTCTTTCCACTCCATGATGTTTCTGTAGTTTTACACATTTCAGGTCAGTTGCTTAAAACAGGTTAATGCTACTTACAACTGCTAAAATTCCTCACAGAATGTCCTGTACACATAGGGAATAACAACTGCCAAGGGGGTTGCAGACAAAGAGTTAATGCTCTGTGGATAAGAACTCTTGCATGTGTATTCATGGTAATTGTAAACTGGTATGAGCTTGAGCCTCATGCTACTTCCAGGTAACAAAACCTGTCAGGATCTACACCATTCATCCAATAAACACACCTCATGGAAATACCTATTATTTTACCTATAGAAAATATTTTATGAAAAATTCCTTTTAGATTATTTACACTGATAGGATCACACCAATTAGATGTGCTTCAGAGAGAATTTTTTTCTTTCATGAATACTAGATATGATGTAATTGGGAGAGCATAGACACAAGTATTCTCACCAAAAGAATTCCAAGCTCTGCAGTCAAAATGAACCCACGTTCCTACACAGGCAATATTGGATCTTGAACTATTACCTGAAGCCTGGGACTGAATATCACTCCTGCCAGATAGAACCACAGAATAATTAAGACTGGAGGTAACCCCTAGAGGCTATCTGGTCTAACCCGCTCCTCAAAGCAGGTCTAATTAGAGAGGGTTGCTGAAGGCAGTGTCTGGTCAAGTTTTTTGTATTTCCAAGGATGGAGATTCCACATCTTCTCTGGGTACTTCTCTCAGTGCTTAACCACCTCTCCTTTCTTTTTTTTTTCTTCTAATATCTAATCAGAATTTTCCTCACTGCAACTTGTGTCTATTACCTCTCATCCTATCACTGCATTCTCTAGCTCTACCCTCTCTACACCCTCCCGTTTGATAACTGTAAACAACCATAAACTTTATCTTCATAATTCTAAATAAAACCATTTCTCTCCTCTCCTCATACATCAGATGCTCCAGCCTCCCTTAGCTCCTTGGTGACCCTTCTGTAAACTCACTGCAGTATGTTAATGTCTTTCTTGTAGAGCGGAGGGGCAAAACTAGATGCAGTACTCCAGTTGTATTCTTACAAACTGCGAGTGGAGGGGGGTGATCAATGCTCTCAATCAACAGGCTATACTTTTGCTAAAACAAACCAGTTGACCTTTTTCTCAGCAAGGACACACTGCTGATTCATGTTTAATTTCTTGTCTACTGGAATGCCCAGATACTTTGCTGCAAAACTGTTTTCTATCCAGCCTGTACTGCTGCAAGGGATGATTCCAGCATAGATGCAGGACTTTGTATTTACCTGTTCTGGGCTTCATGAGGTTTCCATCACTCTATTTCCCAAGGCTGTTGAGGTCCCTTCAGATAACAGTTCTACCTTCTCAATATTGAGAGAGCTTCACCCAACCAACCGCCATTTTTATATGATTTGCAAAACTGCTGAGGATGCATTCCATCATTTGAGTCATTAACAAAGACAGTAAGCAGCATTGGCCCCCCATATTAATCCGTGAGGAACATCACTAGTAATCAGCCACCAGTTAGACTTCATACCACAGATCACAACCATTTGAGCTTGGCTATCCAGCCAATTTTCCATCCACCTTATTGGACATTTTTGCAGTCTATATCTCACTGATTTTTCTGTCAAGATACTATGGGAGACTGGCCTTGCTAAAGGCCTTGTCAAAGGACTTGCTAAAGTCATGCAATATCCAGTGCTCCCTTCTTGTCCACAGTGCCATCCATGCCATCATGGAAGGCAATCAGGTTAGTTAAGCATGATTTTCCACTAGTAAACCCATGATAGTTGTTCCAAATCACCTTGTTTTTCTTCATGTACCTGGATTTAGCTTTCAAGTGGATTTACTTTATAACCTTCCCTTGAACTGTGGCATAACTGGCTGCTGGCCATTCTCTAATTCCTAGCTCCTTCTTCTTGCCCATCTTTAGAATGGGTGTGATATTCCCTATTTTCAGAATTTAAGAACCTTTCCCAGCCACTATGACTTTTCAGACATTATAGAAAGACAACATTTCATCACCACCCTTAGATGTATTCAGTGTTGTCCTATGGAACTGAGTTTGTCCAGTTTGCTTAAAAGGCTCATAATGTCCTGGTTCTTGTCTGCTCTTGATAATGCTTCACTCCACCAGAATTTTCTGCTAGGATCAGGGATCTTTGGGGCCTGTGGGGAGGTTGCACTTTCGCATCCCTGAGCAGTTGTTCTTTATCATAAGTAATGGCTCCAAACAATGCATCTTCTGGTGAGCTCCTCAATCACCTGCGTCAAGAAATTTTCTTGCAGCATTCTGAAGAAACCTGGGTTGCTCGCACACAGATGTACTGCCCTTCCAGCAAATATGAGAATGATTAAAGTTCCCCATGAGTATTATAGCCTGCAACCACAGGCTTGCCTCCATCTGTCTAAACAAGGCTTCATCTACTTCACCTCTTTGAGCAGGCAGTCTGTAGCAGATGCCTACCATCATGTCTTGTGTTGGTCTGTCCTTATCCACAAGTTCCCTGTCACCTGTTTCAAAGCAAAGCTTCATCTACCTGAGCTGATCTTTTGCTAATCCACCTCCTTGCCTTCCTGCCCTCGTCCTTCTGAAGTGCCTACATCCTTCTGTTGCAACATTCATGTCATGTGAGATATCCCTTCACATCCTGACTAATGCACTTTGAGGAACACTTGATTGAAAGAAGAACCTACTCAATGGCAGCCTTGGCTAAGGTTTCCTATAAACATATTCCTAGTTGAGCAGCCTTCCTTGAGAGGATCCTGTTGAGATTTAAACGTGCAGCCTTTTAGATTGTACCTGCTGTCTGACACAAATCCTTAATTATCCATTTACACAATACAAACTTTTGTTCAGAAACAAAGTTGGGGAACATGACAGCATGGAGACATTTTTCCTTTCCCCATCTTCTGAACTGTAGAACTAGATAATCCAGGCATGCAAATAGATTAAAGACTCAACTAAACCTGTGGATATTAATTAATTTCCTTTCTCTTAAGTCTTCATTTAAATATGAATGTGGATTCTCTTTTGTTTTAGTGTTTGTCTATATCCTCCCTTCTCCATCCCCCTACTTTCCTCCCTGCCACACACACTTTTATATAACATATAAAATTCATACACATATTTCAGGATTTGATTGTCAGCATCAAGTCCTCAGAATATCAAAGGGTCACCTTTGTCAGTAAGCAAAGGATGAGCGTTTGCTTTCAAGCGCATCCATCAGGGAGTAGTCAGAAGCTGTTACTTGCTGAAGAAGCCTGATGTTTTATTCAACTGTATCCCAGTAAAAACATTTCTGGATATCAGGCCAAGGGGTTTGTTTTGGTTTTTTTCCTAGTTCATCTTTAAGATATATTCTCCCCTAACCCCGTAGAAGACTAGAGGCTTTCACTGAATTAGAAATGTACTAGTTCATATACCTTGATTAAGGTATATGATGCTGTATTTGCTTACCATATAATTTTGAGGCATTTTTGAAAGTTCATGGATCCAAAGAAAACATTTTCTCAGTGATGAAATGGATAATTCTGACCACTGATAAACAGTAAGAAACTGTCCCTAGGTAAATTCCCTGAGAAATCAAAGGCAATCAAAGCTGGCCATATAATACAGACTCTGCGAGTTCCTTTTTTGATTGAGTAATGTAGTACAAGACAGAAGTTCCGTTACAGTCAGCTGAAGACCTTCAACTTAACTGAAAAATATTTAGATCAAACCCACAGAAGTATTCTGCCATGAAATGGCTGGGTACACAAAAAACCTCATATGATTTTTTTTTCCCCTGTGTAGTTTTTAAAAGACGAGGTATATATCTGGGCCTTTTGTCTCAGTGAGTATCTTTTCTTGCAAAAAAGGAAAATGGGACATAGTTTATATATTAATTAGTAAGCTTAAACAGTGGAGATACATGAACTATGCTGTAGTTACCTTTTCCTGCACACATACTTGTAATTTAGATATACAAGGATATCAGGATATTGGAACTATTTTGCTTTGACTTGGAAAAAAACTACAACATTGGTGCTCTTGAATTGCATGTACAATTCTCATCGAAAAATAGGGGTTTAGGGGAGAGATTTCCCAGGGATGCATGCATCCCTTTAGGGACTCATTGTGTTTCCATTGAAAGCTGTTACAAGTTAGGCCTTAATTTTCCTTAATGCCACAGCTCATCTGGTAGAAATGAAGTTACATATATTCCTTTCCAGTTTACCACGAAGTCTTAAGATAGCTCAAAATGGTATTTGAGATAATATAGCCAGCCCCAGAGTGCAGAAAAACCTCTACTAACCCCATCCCTTAGCTAACCTGTGGTGACAATAGCCTTCAGCTGGTGGGTAATACCAAACACATAAGAGCAATTAGATCTTCTGGCATTGCATCTAGATTAGGAATAGGCCACCCCCGCACTCTCTAAAGGCAGCAGGCTGTGGCAAAGCTACGGTATTGTTAATCTTTACTCCAGTTAAACAGTCCTCAGTCTTTCCACAAACTAACACAGAACAAATTACACCTAAGGCTCTCAAATCATGTTATAATCATTAATTGGACATTGTTAACAACACAGATTTTACTGCAGGGAGAATGTATGAGTATCAAAAAGTGATCTGTCTAAGATCAGACAGGAAGAATGTGACAGAGACAATATTAAAACCTGCCAGTCCTGTATTTGCAGCTACAAGCCTGTCTTTCCCTTGTATATCTTGTGTTTTGTCAGAGACACACTTAAAAGTGCTTCACTTCTTGTTTGTATTTTTTTTATACCAAGGAAATCATCAGTGATGCCTCAAACTAGTTTTCCCATTGAGTCTTTAAGACTCACACTTGAATCCAATGGCTGACTATTCAGTAAATTTGCAGAGATGAGAAAGTCTGTCTCCTAAAACAAAATGACTTGTACAGTTATTTATGGCTTTCAAGGATTAAAAGGCTTGCATTTTCATTCCCGATCACTGAAGTGTATACACTAGGTAAGAAAATTACTTTTAATATCTCCTAATCTATTCCTCGGATACTCATATAAGAGAGCTTTCTTAGTATCTGAGCTAGGGTATGACAAGTCTGGGGGTGGCTACGTCCTTCATGCCTTTTCGGAAGTGAATGCTGATGCCTCAAATAAAACCTTTCCTCATGTCTACCAGGTACTGTTGTTGTTTGAAACGCTGGCAAAAAGGGGTGATGTTGTTATGACAAAGAAATGTCAGATGCTGAAATAGATGGACCAAAAAGTGTAAAAATTGGGTTTTTTTCAACCTGCCTTGGCCTTCCTTAAGAGAACAATTAGACTTCCATTCTTTTTTGAGGGTAATTGCAGAAGTCTGTACAATGCTCTTTTGTTACCATCACTACTGTTAAGTTGGAGAAGGCTCTTTAATCTTTCAGAGAAAGACATAATGAAATCCAACTGCTGTGAGTAAAACTGGGAAAATTTGGTTTACAACCAAGGATTTTTACTTTTTTTTTTAAAGTGAGAGGTCAGCTATTACTCATAGGCAAAATTGTTTTGAGTCCTTAGAGTCTAAGAGGAAGATTGGCTATCTTTCTTACTGTTTATACAGTAGTTCAAAGAAAAGCAGTAAGTTTGACAAAAGGACATGAAATTCAAGGGCCCATATGTACAGTGATAAGACTTGACACCACAGTCTCTTGTGCTTTATAAATTAAAGACCTGTTTGTAGAGGCAAACTTTGCAAATGCCTGCTATAATTGTGCTTAGAGATAATAGAAAGGGGAACAAATAAAACTGCATTACCACAAAAGAGTTGAGCAGCACTCAGCTCGGGAGAACATGGTGACATCTTTACCTAGTTTGTAGCTTTGCTAAATATTCATTAAGATCTGATAACCAGTTGCCCCTAGAGAGAAGGGCCAACAGAATAAGGGACCTTTCTACTTTGACTTACTGCAGTGCAGAACAAAAGCTCTTGTGCCATTGTCCCTGTTTAATCACAATGAAGAGCAGCAGCAGTTGGGGAACCCAAGAGGGAAAAGAGTTGATCGGCCCTGGGCAGTGTTGAAAGGATTGACACTTTCCAATTGATTTTCTGCAAAGCTGATTAGCTGTGGCTGCATGTTTGCACTTCAGGTTAGAAAACCCATTTGTGATTTTGAAGGGTGTGTAATAAAGGTGTGAGTCACCAGGGTATGGATGTTTATTCTTAGCTTCATACATTTAAAATAGAACAACGGGTTCCCAGCTACCGATTGGGCAGTCTGTTCCATAAACCAAGGACCACAACATCAGCCAAACTGTTGACCCTGTCTGTCTCAGGCCATGCAGCCTCACCTATAGCCCTCACAAAAAGAGAATGAAAGGAGCCTTCCAGCCTGCCTGGAGGGTGTGAGCCTGGAGACTACAAAGTAAGAGCGCCTTGTCTCTTGTCCCTCGTCTAATGTTAAATTCATATTCCAGTGCCCTTTGTACTATATTTCTTACTCTTTTTTTTTGTTTGTTTTTAATCCTGTTCCCTATACTCTTATTATAGTGCCTTTTCTATGTTTTGTTTGTTTGTTTTGGGATCAGATGCCACCATCTTTTATTCTCAGTTTGCCTTTTGAAACTTGAAATGTTCTTAGTGCTTTTTGGTCCATACATTTCCCGAAGTTGATCAGCAGCACAAAACTATGTTTTGGCTTCTCTTAGTGTCATTCATTTACAGGGAATAGATTGGCACTCGATTTTTGAGAGTGAATGAGAAAGATCACTGACGCTTTGATACTCTCAAGAAATGGAACGATAACATCAGCCTGGTGGATTTTTTTCTGGGTGTTTGGGTTTTTTTATTCCTCCTATAGTTCTTTATATCAGGACAATCTTTTTTGCAGATGATACTGCTGTTACTGAATGTTTCTATCTGACATATAGCTTTTTTCACCATTTGCAGTGGGTGCAATTTTAACATTTTTTGTCATTCTTTTGAATCTCATGGGGTTTTTTTGGTAAAAATCTCAGGGCTAAGAACCAGTACTTAGGTTTAAGGGGGGCCTATAAAGGGCATTATTGTTTTACCCTTTCCCTGGTATACTCTGAGGTGGCTATCTTAATAAACCATTTCATTTGCATTTTAATAGTCCATGTATTGGATCCCTGTATCCTTTACAATTTATTTTAAAATTTTTTTACTGAATTTTTCTTCTAATATATCTGATTACACACAATCGGGGCTGATATGGTTGCCTTAAAAAAAGTAGCTTGCAAATATGAATTTTATAAAAAAACATAGTCTGTTATGAATTATTACATTAATAGGATTCCACAGCAGAATGAGCCAGAGTTTAAAGGAGTTCTGGTTCTGCTGTACAACCTCTTACAAACAAAATCCAAAAAAGTAAGCACAATGCCAATAGGTCATAACATATTTTCCAGTAACTTAGGGAAACCAACACTCCAAAATGCAGAAATCTCATATAACCTCAGTAATTCTTCAGTACTCTATTTCATTAATTTGCTACAGATTTAATGTTTGCATGCCCAGTTTCAGTAATGAATCTTATTCTTTATTGCTGATCAGAATATCCTACAGGAAGAAAAGGATGCCCTTCAAAATGGAAGGAATAGAAACAGGATAAAAATACAATGATCTTGAAATAGAAGTCATTAAAAAAAACCAGCTACATACTGAATGGTCATACATTAGAAACAGCAAGAGAAGAAAAAGTTGAGTGTTTTAATGAGTCATGAGATGACAGAAAGAAGCTAGTTTGATATGGCAATGAAAATAACAAATGTTTGTACTCATTTCTATCAGAGATAGGAAAATACTGACATTGTTGTTCAAAGACCTGTGTCCATTCACACAGAAGGAAGGTGAATTGAAATGTAGCAGTTACAGAAAAATGGCTAGGATCATCAGCCCTTCACATCTGGCCTTCTCTTCACTGACTCCTTTTGGAATCCACTTGACTTGAAAATGAGAGACTGAGATTATAAACAGGATTCCAGCCAAGGACTCACAAGTGCCTATTTTGCAAGCAAAGACTGTATACAGGCCAGTAGCCTAGCAATAAAAAATGAGAGCATATGGAACTATTATCTATAAATGTTGGATTAGGAAGAATGTATATATGTGAGAGGAGGTTCTTAAAACAGAAAAACAATGCTGGCACAAGAACAGCATATCTAATCTGGGAAGTTCTTTCTAATCACCAGAGGGGTGTTTTCTTCAAACAGGAATTGTCTACCTGTTGCACCTTTTTCTTCACTAGGCATAGCGGCAAGCAAACAAGTTAAAACTGCATTAACAAACTGAAACACTCAGGAATTCATCACACTCAACCATATTCAGGTTTACTGTATTAATTATAGTATATTAACTATACTTACTATAGCAAACTAATCACTTGTTATAGGTAACTAATTTAAGTATTCTATAAACCATGACATCTGAAAGATCAAGAAAGTGATGAACAATGAAGACTGCTGATTGCTTAGGACAGGATCTTGGGTTAGTGAGGAGATACAAAAAAGTTGGAATCTACTTTAAACGTCTGTTGTAGCTGTCTAACAGCTGCTGTTTCTGACAGCTGTACATCTGGAATCGGTGCTGTCATCTGGTAAGGCTTGGTCTGTTTGCACTTCTTTTTTAGTCTTGTTAAATATTTCTTTATTATTTTATTTTCTTTGAAAATGAGAGAGCTTGAACCTTACTTCAAACTCCAGCTTTCCGGCTCTTTTGAGGATGTAAAGTATAAATGTTCCTATAATCTTCGAAATACTTCATATAAGAACAGAAATGAATCATCTCTTCTAGTTTCTCTAACCACCAAGAGGAGTTCAAAGCACTGTAGCATCTTTCCCCTCTTGTCTTTTTTAGCATCTATCTTCCCATTTTTAACAGAAATTTAAGCCACATTTTTGAAATAGTGGTCCCTAACTGTAGGTACCTAAGTCTCGATATAACCTTCCAGATATCTGACCTGAGCAGACCTTCAACGCTTTAGCTATGTCTCTCCATTGCTGCCTCTGAATAATTTTTAAGTCCATTAAACACTTTCAATTAAATTTTACAGAGGAGAAAAGGTGTCAAAACCATTATTTTCATATACTGTTTGGAAGAAGAGTAGCTGCATAAGGCAAATAAACCTACATTGTGCCTTGACTGTTTGGTCAACTGCCTGTTCCATAAATACACATAAGCTGCCACCAACCACAGCCCATGCTGTGTCTTCTCCAGCTAGTGTCTAGGGAACACAAGAAGTAGCAGCATTTTGCACTCAAGAGGTCTTGAGGACTCGGACTGGAGCAGGAAGTATAAAATACCATGCACTGGGCTAAGTGCTAGGAGGATGCTTTGCCTTTAGGGGTGAGTCAGATAGATAGAGCGGTTATATGGAGCGTGGAAGGAAGCAGAGCTTAGCATAACTGAGGCCATAAGGACATGGCACACACATCCATAGGAAATCTGTCACTTCTGGTGATGCTGGACCTTGCTGTGGATCTTGTGGAAAATCTTTTTAGAAAAAAAAGGTCTTAAGAAAAATTATTTGTGTAGGTATTTGCCCTGATGATACATAATACAGTGTATGTATATGTAGGTATATGGAACACATATATAGTGGTTTGGGGTTATTTTTTGTGCATTAGGAAGAAGTCTTAAACTTCAGCAAAATATACACAAATACTTATTACCTAATGTGCAAAAAAAAGCCATTTTCCTTTTAACAGAGTCACCAAGTGGAGTAAAAACTTTGGTGCTGATTATTTGATAATATCAATATGTTGATATTAGTAGTGTTCATGGTGGTACGAATTGAGTAGGTTGGTTGATGCTATAGGGATACAGAGCACAAGAAGAGACATGCAAGAATGCAAGTTTGTTATTATTCTGAAATAGAGACTGTGTGCGTTACAGTATTAGCAGTTTCATTTTGAGTGCTTTAATTTTTCTGAATGCTGTAACATTGCACTGTAACTTCAAGCAATATATGTGGTTGAATTTGTTCATTACTAGGCAGAACTCTACTGTTTGGATCCATTCAATTTGGGGTGAAATAATGTGCTGTAAATACTGTCAAGAGTAAACCTGCGATTCTCTTTGTTAGCTACCTACTGACTGCCTATTTATGATTTTAATAATTTCATTATTGAGTTAGGAGACAAAAATGTGACCACAGCAACCCCAGAATAGCATGTTCCTCTTATAAATGCAAGCAAATAATAAAATGCAACAGGCAGCTTATTTCTGGATAATTGTAGGCTGGTGGTGCAGTGTGTACATCCCAAGGTCAATTGACTTTGCTTTGTGGAGGTTCAGTAACCGCTCTGAAATTCAGTGAGTAGGGTGTTACATTCACAACAGGAAACAGAACTTGGTCTATAGGATGGATGGAAAACCATCTTACTCACCGAATTACCAGGTATCATACCCAGCAATATGACATTAGTGGGAGCTAAACTGCAATGTACAGACATCTTGTGCAACCTAAAGCCACTTCATAAAATGAGATTAACTATGCTGTTTAAATCAGTGTTACAGAGTCAGGTAGAGAGGGGATGTTATTTCATTCTTGAAAATGTCCATGGCCTGCAATTTCATTTTTTTGGAGTTTAATTACCACAGTTATAAAAGTAAATTTTCAGTACAACCTTGTTACAAATAAACGTGCTAGAAAGCCACTTGTCTACAACGTATTCTGTTTAAACCCACAAAAAAGTTAACGCTTAGCCTTAACCTATTAAAATATATGGGATCTCACTTTTATTATACAGTTTTGGTACTGCTGTTTTCTATACATACAGTTTCCTATTAATGTGAATTTAGCGTGGTTAGGAAAGGTTCCTGAGGCACTGCCAGCCCTGACTGTCCCTCCCCAGCCCCCCAGGGCTCCCCCCACCTGCCCAAGCCCAACACCCCATGTCAACCCCCTGGGGCCGTCAGCCCCTGCCCCAGCCATGCCCCAGCAGGGCCGGTCTCCAGCTCCCCACAGCCCTGTGCTGCCTGGCCAAGGGACGCGCTGAGCCGGTCCCCACCTGTCCCACATGCTGTCCCAGCTTTGGCCCATCCCTGTCCCCATGGAGGTTCTTGATGCCGGAGGCTGGTGCTGCCCCAGTGTCCCCGGCTGCCCTGCTCCTGGCTGGGGTGGTGGGACAGGCCCTGGCTGCCGGGTCCTGCCATCACCCACCCAGGGAGCCGCCATCTCTCACCTCTCTTCAAAGACACTGACACCGCTTTTGGAAGTGCTGCCAACCTCATGGAGTACAGCATGTGACTGCATAATACCAGAGACGGGCAATAATAAATTGTACAACTTAATGCCAGTTGGATCTGCTGTTTTCATGCTGTATCAGCCTCTAGTCTTACTGCAAAAGCACATGAAAGAGTCCCTTATGTTCTTCCAGCCTGCTTTGCTGAAGGAATACCTGCGTGTGTAGCATGGGTCCAACACAATGTTTAAAACCCTGGTAAAATTTTCCTGGACTGTTGTTTTACAGTGAAGCAATACTATCTATTGGAGATGAACACAAATGGTGTAAATATATTAATTCAGGAAATAAATAAAAAATAAATGCTCATGGTACAAATACTTTGAGCACAACTTTCCCTTGTCTTTTCCTTCTCTTTGTGCTGAAGACACCCTATTGCCACCGCCCTTGGTGCTTCCAGAGGGCTCCACCAGAGAGGGCTACTCCAGATTGTGGCTAATTTGAAAATAAAAACAACAACCCTCCTTTTACAGTCATCATGTATGTGACGACAAGCAGACTGTCCAATACAGGCAGCTAATGCTGCAGTCCTGCATGCACTTTAAACACCTCTTGCTGGAGGCATAAAGCCTGTTTTCAGGGCCAGGACATTTTGTGGGGGGCAGGGAGGAGGGCAGAAGAAAGACAGAAACTGGACGGTTTTTATCTAACTGTAAGCCATTAAAAGCAAACCAGATGGTTCACTTAACAGTAGTATTAAAGTAAAATGAGTAAAATATGCCTAGGGCATAGTAAAATCTTTAATTTGTCATTCAGCCTTAGCTAGTGATTGATGGACAACTTCACCAAAGTGTGCAGGTTAGATTCTGAATGAATCAATTTACTGTAATATTAATAGAGTGCAATTGCTGATGTATTTGCTTTTTATTGCATAGACTTATTTCTTAATAATTTTGCTTACCTTTGGGGTATTGCCCAGCTCAGTCACCAGTTGAAATGAATGCCATTGCGTAGCACAGAGTTACAATGGAAATATAAAATCTACCTTCCTAAAAAATGTAGATGTAAAAACCTTTGGCTGAAGTAACTTTGTCTTGAGGAATGGTAATATGATACAGCCCAGATGACAAGAGCACTGTGTCCCAAGACATTTTATTGTGTCCTTTGGGTATCTGCCATGGCCCATTTATCTGGACAACTTTATGTGGAGGATAATGGACGCTCTTTTGCAACACGGGTTATCACACGTACTGAAGCTATAATATCTTGCATTGGCTATGATCTGTCCTGCTAAAAGCATCTGCAGTATAATTTATACACATAACCTCATCACAGCAAACTTCCTTTGCAATGAGGTGTCTGGGTAGTGAAAAATAATTTCAACTTGAAAGGAGGAGTTGTTGTTACTATTCATTTCATCCTCATAACCTAGCAATGGTGTTAAGCTTTATATATAAACCCATCTACTGTATTTTTAAGTGCATCTTGCCTCCAGGCCCTTCTTTTGGCCTCAACTTGCACTATTGTTTTCTCCTTTATTTTTATTCACAATTTATTTTTTTAACCTGGTTACAGTAGCAATTTCTACCTTCATATAGGTCACACATACAAAATATTGCTTCCAAGATAAACTGACACTTAAAAAATAAAACGGATGAAATAAAACAGATGATTGTCTTTTCCTAGATAAAACTTTTCTACCGAGCAACTGGTCAAGGACAGATAACATAATCTAAAATAACAAATCATTTTTTTTAATATTTTCCTCACAAGTGACTGTTACAAATATGTCATCTATGAGAAACTTTCCTAGAGATCTGCTTGCTTTTTCTAATATAGAAAACCAAATTTTTTTTCTGAAAAGAAGGGGACAAAATCCAAAATATTTTGGGCCAGCTATTAAGCAGTTGATGCTGGTGTTGTCTTATAGGCCTAGCCCACAAAAACCCTGATGTCAAGCAGTTAAAAAAATATCCTGGTTTACTGAAATCAAACAGATTGTAATCACACTTTGTGAGACCATTTGTGGACTAGGTTCTCGAGGCCACATGTGGTGTAAATTGGCTGTTGGTCTGAAGACCAAGCACTCTGCCAGCCTTAGCTCTATGTAATATATACTGGTACATAGGATATGATCTCCCCTGGGTCTCACTCTCACAGTAAATAATCTGCATACAACCTGGCCAACTGAGCCCTTAATTTGTTCTGTAATGTCTTAGGAAAGCCGTAAAACTAAAGATATTGCAGTTGGAAATGATCTTGTCAGAGGGAATGAAGGGCTAGAGATTGAAGCTTGGATAAGAATAATCTCATTCTCAATATTGATGAGGTATTACAGTGGGATATACTTTGTCTTGCTATCCAAAGTCACAGACAATCTTACACAGGTGGATTAATTGCAGAGGAGGAATGGAAATTTCTTAAAATATGGACTTGAAAAAATCACACAATTTTCCAGTTTTAGCTCTTTAGATGGTCTGGGCTAGGTAAAGAACATTATGGAAGAAAGTTCCCAATGGTCCCAACACATTTTCTAGCTTGAACTGTTTGCTACCTCATTCATTGAAACCAGGTTTAATTAAAATGATGATAAAAATTACTTTAGGAGTTCAGCCTGTATCATCTCACAACAGCACTATTCCATGATTCATATGAATTAATAGCCTGTTACCGAGGGCTGGTTTTGTCCCAGTATGATACAGACAAAGTTTAAAAAGCTTTCAAGGAAAACAAATGTTGGCTTTTTGATGTGAAACAATGACAAAAATTGCACAATTTTCAAGACAAAATTATTTTCTTGCCTTTTCTGTTGCAAGTTGCCTTTGAGGAAAATTATACTTAAATATCCTATTGAAATTACTTCCCACGGTAGACTTTTAGTTTGACTTCTTAACAAGCAGGTCTAACAGAGATTTGTCAGAGGCTGTGGTTATATCTAGTAAGTAATGTAATTCCTTTAGGTCCTATGGTGGAGTGTATTGGTCAACTGAATGGGATTCACGAGACCTGAACTCTCTTTCAGGTTCCAAGACCAGCTTTCTGAGAAACTTCAAGTTTCTATGCTTTTTTTATCCAAAAACACAGCAAATGATATTGAATGCTTTTTTGAAGGTTTTTAAAATCTGCTTATGAAACATGCTGCGTACAAGCTACTTGTTGATATTCTTACTATCAAGAGAAAGGACTCTGAGAAAAATTATATGCAATGGCCATTTCCTCCCTGAAGGAGAAAATTAAGAAGAGTGCAGCAGCACATCTGCCAATGGTTAAACATGCTACTGTTCTGCTATTTTGTATTTTTGGACACTTTTGGAATGTATGGTGACAAAGAATTTTGCCCTTAAAGGCAGACTTGTTGCATGGAGCATGCTTTCTGTAGGGACCATAGGCATAAGTGCGCATGCTGGAGCACTGTGTCAGCAAGGGGGTTGTCAGTAGGCTGCCAGCATAGCAATGATCTATGCAGAAAGTTGGAGGAAGCCCAAAACATGACCATATGATCACTGAGCTGGAGGCTGCCCTTCCAGCACGGTAGGGGCATAGCCAGGCATTGGTAAAGTTTATATAAAGATTTTCTACATTCTTTCAACCTACAAATCTTTCTCTTTTACAAAGCGTGCCATCCAGCAATGCTACATACTTTGGCACATAGTCAACTAGGTATTTTTTTTCTACCTTGTATACAGGAAAAGAGAAAAACAGAGCTGGCCGAGAAAGTCCAGCTCTCTTGACTCATAAACCTGTCTTTTCTACGAAATCAATGATTTCCAGGAATCTGCTATCTGATAGATTCATTTTTTCCCATGAATTTTATTATCTATGCCCTGACTTTAGAATCCATTTTCATGTTTCATTTTTTGATTTTTTTATTTTCTCTAATGTAACAACAAAATAAATTCTAGTTGATTAGCCTTGATTTTAAGGCCAGGTGGAATAAATAAACCTTTATTGAAGGAACAGTTGTGAGAGTATGATTTAATCGGTCATACCTTTTGTGTGGGCTAAGCAGCATTTCAAGAGTTGAGGAAATCTCCTGGGAGAAAAAGATGATTGTTTAGGTATCATCTCATGCTTTTTATGCTACTTACTGTCAGTCTCTTCTTTCCCCTGCCCCCACCATGTTTCATCTTGGTCCATGTTCCTTTGGATAAGGCAACTGATCTCTTCATTGCCATTGCTGGAATGGCCTAGTATGCCTGCCTGCCTGCCTCTGCTCTTAGCTCACCACTGAGAATGCATGTATTTATCTGCTATACGTGTATCTATTTAGTATGTTACTATGTTGTGCACTGTGCGGTATATTACATAATATCCACAGGGCCTAAGAGCAGAGTAGCCAAAATTTAAAGTCACAAAGTGGCTGGCCTGGACACTTTTTAATTCTTTGCCTACTGCAATTACTGAATCCAATGTTTTTCCACTGTAGGATCTCACTGTCCTACATATTGCTAGAATTCCACGCAAGTCACTAGCATTTAGATCTCATTGATGTACGTGTAGCTTGGGAAAGTGATCTGCAGCTTCAGTTCAAGGATTTCCTCAGGCAATTTCTTACAATATTGGAGACCATTTCAATTCCAACACAACCAACACAACTCTATCAATTCAGTGCTTCTGCTGTGGTATCATCTCATTTCCCAAAAGCAATGTACAGCCTTTTGGCTGGGTATTAAGAACAGTAGAGCGTGTATCATGGTGTCATTTAAAGTATCTAGAATTCTGTCCCAATTATTTATTTTCCTTTCTTTTTTTTTTTATTCCCATTTCACCACCAGCTGCATTCAGACCAGGATAAAGGCGACGGATCACTTAAGTACATCCTTTCTGGAGATGGAGCAGGAGACCTCTTCATTATCAATGAAAACACTGGTGACATCCAGGCCACAAAGAGACTAGACAGGGAAGAGAAGCCTGTATACATACTCCGTGCCCAGGCTATAAACAGAAGGACTGGAAGACCAGTGGAACCAGAATCTGAGTTCATCATTAAGATCCATGATATCAATGACAATGAACCAATGTTTACAAAGGATGTTTACAATGCCAGCATTCCCGAAATGTCAGATGTTGGTAGGTGCTAACCAATAATTGATTTCAGTGTCTGGTCTGGGTCCATTCTGTGGACTTAATGAAGGGCCCAAAGTTTACAGGCACTGAATACAGACATTTGCTCTTTGAGTCTGGAGTAAAAGTACCTCAGCCATTTAAAAAAAAAAAAAAAAATCTAATTCCAGGAAAACAGTGACAACAGTTTGCTGGAATCAGAGGTGTCAGCTGAGTGAAACCCACTCCCTCTGTTGTACCAGAAAAAATTCAAGTTAATATAATCCACTTAACTCACAGTGAAAGTGAACTGAGATAAGCTGTGTTACCTGACACCTGTAAAGAATATCTTAACAATATGTTTTTTTAAGATGATTTAGTAGCAGTGTAATAAACCATGGTAAACCATGGTTGCCTAAGTGTGTCCATACCACCCCTATATCTGTTCAGCAACCATTTTTTAGTTCAGGAGGGTAAAATGGAAAAGGACAGGTGCAGAAGTAGTTGTACACACTTCAGGAGTGAAAACTCTCCCCCAAGTCAGCTCATCACTGGTTCTGAGATATGCTGTTAACTTCCTATGATCTTTGTTGCTCTTTTCTTGCAAAAGAAAAAAGCTCCAAAGTCCACTGAAGTCCATTGAAATCTTTCTGTTGATTTACAATGTATGAAGATGTAAAAATAAATCAATAAAAGAAAAGAAAATGAAAGAACTTCCTTGAAATATGATTTTAAGATTGGATTTTTTCCAGAGAAGTTGGCAGGTTTTGATTCTTTGTCTCTGATTCTTAGAGAGGTCATTTTGATTTCTTTGTCAGAGAGCGATGGATGGTTAAACTGCAAGAAGAATATTTTTAATCTGAAATAATATCCAGGGAGAGAAGCATTAATTAATCACAGTCAAGAACGAGATTAAAATAAAGCTCAAGCAATAGGAAAATAAAGACTTTGAGGCATACTCTCCTCTCATTCATGGAACTTGTCACACGGATGAAACCTCTTCTGGTGAAGAGAGAACCTAATGTTCACATTTTAATATGTGAAGTGAATATTTTATTCACAAATCTGTTTTAAATGCCAAAACCTAACCTCATTTTTTATGTTTGTTAACACTTTGCCTGGGATTCAACACCATTTCTTTCCCTAGAAGACACATGAAAAAACAGGTTTACATCCCTATGTCAAACACCTTACAAGCATGGGTAAATTTGCAAAATTGACCTAGATCCAAATTCTGAATGCCTTCAGTATCTGTGGAGGGATGCATTTCTGGTTTCTTCATAAGTAATATGATGAAGGATCTAAATATCCAATCAATAACTGTGTATTTTAATGAACTGAGAATAAGCCAACTGTCATTTTGGTTTTGTATCTGTCCTCTGTGAACAGAGAAACTTCTACAAAGCACGTACATCTTTAACTTTCTGACACAAGTTTGACCTGAACTCGAGTTACACTTTTTCTACATTATAAACTGTCTTGGACATGCAAAAAAAATGGGTGGATTTTTATTTTCTTTAATTTATCATTGCAGGTACTTTTGTTGTGCAAGTCACCGCAACTGATGCTGATGATCCTACATATGGGAACAGTGCTAAAGTTGTCTACAGCATTCTCCAGGGACAACCATATTTTTCCGTTGAATCTGAGACAGGTCAGGGGACCTTATCTGTCATTCTGTGACAATGGTTGTAATTTAAAATGACATGCTAAGCCAAGCTAGGACATGTTAGACAAAAACTTCAAAGAGATTACATCTTAGCACAAGATCTGACAAACTTAATAGAGCGATACATCTGTAAACATGACACCTACATTATTTTAATCTTACCAGCAAAGTCTAATAAATACAATTAGTACTGGATGTGAACCAGTTTTCAATCATTTTTAACAAGCAGTGGGTACAGAGACTGCCATGGATGCTTAAATTAAACCAAATAGGTTGGCTTTTAGGAGAAAACGAGAAACAGGTGGGTGGGGAAAAAAGTGCTTAATCCTCATAGATCTTCATAATGGCTAAATTAAGACTGAGGGTTTGTTCAGATGGGGTTTTTTTTCCTCCTGCTTCTTCAAAACTCGTTTAAAGTAATTATAATTTCTGTACATCTGCAAAATATCACTTTAATGCTAATTTCATGAAAGAAATCTTAATTAAGAATAATGATAGAAGAGTTAAAATTGGTTGTTGCGTCACACTAGAAGATCACAAATAGAATCCCAAACTTCTGAGTTCTGTTTATGGAAGATGTTTAAATAATACACAGTGACTGGAATTTTTTATGGGTTGAATAAGAGACAGCTTTGGAACTAGTGCATGTAAAACATACGAATTCTGGCTGACTGAATCTGCTGTACCATTGACTGTCTGACTACAATCTTCCCAAGATTTATAACAGCTTTCTCCAACAAGAAACAAAGGCTCTCAAGAAACTCCTTAAATGTGAGCATCCATTGTGATAGGTTGCTGGAAACCAGAGAAATGGATTCTCCTCAGCATCCTTACGGGAAAGGAATGGATTATCCCAGACAATTAATCATGTTTTAGCGTTTTTTCTTAAATAAAACTTAGAGACTCAGGCAGGGAAAAGGAGGGAGAGATTAGATATCTCAAAGAAAAACCTGCGGTCAAAAAATGTACATAATTCTGAGAGGAGGAAGAGCCAAGATCAAAGGGAGCTTCCCTTCAAACATAAGATATAAGATACTACACGCAAGGATTTTTGCACTGATGTGCTCATTCTGACTTGGACAGTACACTCTGTGCTCCTCTACCTAGAGTTATAATAAGGATAACATAGCTGGGAGTTCACTAGTCATAATCTTTTAGCAAGAGGGTTGTATGGGGCACAGAGGGGAAGCAAGGCAAACCACAGGCTTGATCTTCCATTCATGGAAATCAATTGCAAAACTCCTAGAGTTAAAAAAGTCTCTGTTGAAACCTCCGTGAATTTTGCCATGGATTTGAGTACTTGAATTTCACCCCTTTTGCCTACAAAGGAGTCCGTTCTTAGCCTAAAGAGACCCAGTGAGAATGCAAGCATTTTCTTCATGGTAAATCTGAATGACTGAATTTCAATAGGAGTTGGCCTCATAACTGATATTTGTGCCTTTGAAGAAGGAAGTGACTGGCAAAATCATTTTGATCAATGCAAAACCAGAAATACATGTACTTGGCTGTGCTTGGATGCTCACAATCTTCTTAATTAATTTTTCTTCTCCCATTTAAAGTTGTTGTACTGCCTCTTTAATGATGTCGTGTTGGACTTAGATTATTTTTTTTTTTAACCATGACTGTCAAAATAAAAATATTGACAGAACAGGAGAGAAAAGATGGAGCACTTTATAATGAACTGAGAGCCTTTTTCCAGTTCAGTGAGAAACTTTAGCATGGAACTGAAAGCAGGTAAATAGTTATGTAAAATAACGCTGCTCACAAATAGGTAGAACATCTTTCTGGGGATGCCACTAATATTGTGTCTGTCACACAGGCAGCAGCCTGAGATATGATATGACAAGCCTGTAATTTAATGTGCCATCTCATAACAGTAAGCATCTGTACTGGGCGAAGTTTACTTACTACACAGAGATAGTTTTGTTCTTTAGGCTGTGGGGTTTTTTTAATAAGTATTTCCATCAAAGTTAGTACCTTAATTGTGAATTTCCCCTCTCTAATTCTTGTATTTTCAGGCATTATTAAAACTGCTTTGCTAAACATGGACCGTGAAAACAGGGAGCAATACCAGGTGGTCATCCAGGCTAAGGACATGGGAGGCCAGATGGGTGGACTATCAGGAACCACCACTGTTAACATCACATTGACTGACGTAAACGACAATCCACCTCGCTTCCCTCAGAGTATGGAATATTTACATTCTATGTTTTTGAAGTAAAATGGACAAAAAGCTGCGGGTTTCTTCACCTCAGATATTGTTTCTGCTGTCATGAACTTACTGAGTAACAGACTTCCTTTAAGAAAGAAAAAGACAACACACAAGCAAGCAATGGCATCATGCTACAGTTAATTGCAATAACTGGAAAACACATCTTTAATATTTTTACTCCGGTTGCAGTAATAGTCTGAGAGGTGAATTAATGTACAGAAACATTATTTTTCCTGCCCATTAAATAGCTTTGACTGATATAATCTATATTTCTTGATCAATATTATTTCTATTAGACCTTGTCATTGAGTGCATTTTAAGATATCTCTTCTAATCTAACATATTTAAGTTTTGAAACATATTTCCTTAAGTACATAAAATGATCCCAAGAGCAATTCTATTAAAATGGACACTTACACCCAGGAAGCGTTTGCCTCAATGGATTTTCCTATACTCTTTGTATAGAGAAACAAAAACATGTACATAAATATACTAGATATTCCTGCCTATTTTCCTTCCCCTGTCTCAGATCACTTGGTAGATATCTGTGTGATATTTATGGGAGTCACTTGAGACAGATCTCTTAGAAAGTAATTTCTACTAATGAATGCTCACGGCCATAAGTGATTCAAAGTGATTCATCTTTCATCCACTCCTCTTTCCCTCTCTTCCCTTCTGTCTGTCTGTCTTTCTTTTCTTCCTTCTTTCTGTCTCTCTTTTGCTTCATTTTCGCTTTGTCTAACGACTGCTTTGTGTGTGATGTGTGTGTATCACAGTGTCAGTGTGTGTCAGAATCAAGAGCAGCTGTTAGAGAAAATAATTGTAGATACTATCAGAAAAATCAGCAAGCTTTGGCGTTTAAGTCACTGGGAAAGTTATTGGAAACAACTTGTCATTTAAGTTCAAAGTCTGTTCTTAGCCATGGGCAAAGCGTTTCCATTTAAATTAGAGCAACTTAAGAGAAAATATAGCACTCTGCCTCCAATGAGTTAATTATACATCTCTGGACATAAGTGTCTTCAATACAAAAGCCAAAGATACAGCTTCATAATGCCAACATTCCCCAAGTAGATTTTTTTCAAAGGAGAATTCAATGTAGCACATTATTAATAGGCATTTGGCTGGATTTCATTTTAGTGTTACTAAGCTGTGTTGGCCTCTGGCAGTTCTTAATATTTGTCTTTTGGCCTCAAGACATTTTTCATGTACAGTTTTGATATGGACAGTGGAGACCCTGATAATGTCTA
This sequence comes from Chionis minor, assembly GCA_013398295.1. Classification (NCBI taxonomy): domain Eukaryota; kingdom Metazoa; phylum Chordata; class Aves; order Charadriiformes; family Chionidae; genus Chionis; species Chionis minor. The sequence goes on from VZSF01000362.1 coordinate 492,629, forward strand.
GAAAGGGACATATGTTGCTAAAGATACATGTAAGTGGGAAATCAAAATTCCCATCCTTCATACTAGAAAAGAAATAGGAAAATAAGTTGCTTTTATCTACATGAAAGTAAGGCAGAAGCTGAAGGCTGTTGCCCCAGGAAGGCCTGAAGACACAGCAACTCACTAACTCATCTGTGCATGCCCAGCTTGGACAGTGGGCTGAGAGATGGTGTCCAAAGTACCACGACACTGACTGACAAAATTGCCTTCTCTGTCTGGTGTAGGCACATACCAATTCAGAGCTCCGGAGTCTATGCCACCTGACTCACCAGTCGGCAGGATAAAAGCTAATGATGCTGACGTGGATGAAAATGCAGAGATTGAATACAGCATCACTGAGGGTGATGGATATGACATGTTTGGAATTACCACAGACAAGGACACACAAGAAGGGATTATAACTGTCAAAAAGGTATGCATCTTAACATATTTAATCTCAGCCTCTGAAATACCAGTCAAAACTGTCTAACACATATTTGTTTTTCATTTTTAGCATAACGTGTTTATTAATTTGAATGCTATCTATTAGGAATCTCTACATTGTAAATCTCTTTACCTATGTAAAGTTTCTTTTATACATGCAATTGGGGTCCTTCCTCGTATACCCTCCTTTATTAAACCAGTGCACATATTTTGAAGGACTTCAGAGAGTAAATAACCTAGGGAGTGGGGTAGGTCTGAGAAAAAATTCTACAGTCTGAACATATCTACAGAATAACTCAAGAAGGCACCACCATCCAAGTGTGATTTTCTCCCTATGAAGTTTACAGGATTTGCTCACTTACCTAGAAGGCACTGTGTTAAGACCACAGAAATAATCAGTATCACGTTGCCTATTTTGCACTATCAGAAGGTGTTGAATTGTATAGCTATAATGTATTAAAGTACATAGACAAATTTCTTTTGACTTACATTTTGTAAAAATGTAACTAATAAATCCATCAGCATGCTTTTGCTCAAGAAAAAAAAAATCACACTGCCTTGCTGGATCACAATGGACATCATCTACCAGGTTGCACATTGGCTGTCAGAAAAGGTTTGAGAAATATTGTTTACAGTGGGTTATCAGGCAAGCTTGATAAGGTTACAGATATCATCCTCCATCAGTTCAAGTTCGGTCATCACTAGATAGACATTGTGTAGATTTTCCAAACATGCACTCGCTTGTTGATATCAGTATGACACCTGTCATTACTTGTTTTTTAGGAGATGCCTTCCAGGGGCTGATTATGATATCAGTCTAAGTCTGTTTGCATTTCTGTCCATTTCAGACAGAAGCTGTGAATCTTCTACATCATAATGGAAAAACAGGGTGACTACTCTTTCCCCACATTTCTCTAAGTACTTTAACAAAGAGTCGCTAAATGCTGGTTCTTCATACTTGTAAAAGGGTGAGATATAGTCAGACCCTAACACAAAATCATGTTTTACTTGATGGGTGGTCCTGCATGTCCAGACACCAGATGTCATAGTGTTTCATTTCAGTTATGGAATGCCAATATTTAAACAAACAGCTCCTGGAAAATCTTTCCCCCTTTAGTGTGTGGTGCTTAGGGGCAAGGAATAGACAAGAAAACATCAAAATGTCAAAAATGACAGAATGAAAGGCATGAAAGGTTAAGACTAATTGAGAAGGGAAGATTAATTGATGTTTAGGAGTTCCAGGCATAGAATTCCCAAAAAAAGTGGGTTTTTTTCTATACGATATCATCAGTAAGATAAAGCCCTGTCTTTCTTCTTTCTACTGGCATTTTAATTCCGGTTCAGTCTCCTGTTATCTAGCACAGGCCTCTCCATGATATCCCACCGTTCTTTTGGCTCATCTGACTGCAAGCCACAGCTATCCCCACAGACCTCTCAAGCTTTTCTTTTTTCTCTTCCCAGGCATTGGATTTTGAAAATAAAAGCCTGTATATTCTGAAAGTGGAAGCTACCAATACTCACATGGACCCTCGATTCCTTTACCTGGGGCCATTCAAGGACTCAGCTACAGTCAGAATTCAGGTGGAGGATGTAGATGAACCCCCCGTATTCAGTAGACCAGCATACATAATGGAAGTGAAAGAAGATGTTCCAATAAACACTGTAATAGGAACAGTAACTGCTCAGGATCCAGATGCTGCCAAGAATCCTGTCAAGTAAGCATACTCTATGTCAGCTTGTGCATAAATTTTTTTTAAGCTTTAATTTCACTTTTTTCATGTCAGCACACACACAAAAAAGTCACTTTAACAATGAAATTGTTCGGTTATGCTTACATATGGAGTATTGTAGATGGTAAATGATCTCTCAGGCTTAAGCAAATCTAGGTATGTGTGATTGTGTTTGCATGGCCCTTGCATCTTGAATTGCATCCTATTCTCTTCAGTAACTAATAGTTGTGGTTATTTCTACCATGGAAGAAGCTGCTGCAAAAAGAGCACTAAAAAAATGTTAGTGTCCTCCTTCCACCTTTAACATTTTCCAGTGCAATGCAGTGCATCCTCTTGGCTATATGATGGGGGGTGATTCAGCAGCCCTATCTTCTCCCATCCATCCAGACCTGCTTAACAGAGGTCACATTTACCTTCTCTAAACTGCAAGTAGAAATGCCTTAAGAGCAGCTCAAGTGCACAAACAGACTCTGATCGCACTTGTATCAGTGTAAGGTTAGTAAGATAAGAATCAGTCTCATGGACTTCATAAATTACACTTGTCATGAATCAATAAACTAGTTTTAGAGGAAGTGGAGGAAATGCTAAGGTTGGAGTAGCTAAACCTAAGGCTTCATTTTTTGTAAATTAACAGCTACATGGTTTCAGTACCTTTGAAAATGTACTGGAGTACTTAAGTCATATTGGATAGAGTATAAGACAACTTTTAAATAGTTGCGTGCTTTAATTAAAGTTCATTGCTACTGACAAGGCAGTAAGAGAAGGAAATGAAAAATACAGCAATATTAAATTCAGGTCAATTTTCATCATGTCTCTGGGTTGGGCACCTTAGAAATGCAGTAGTAGTCTTAAGATCAAAATAGAACCATGAAGGTTTAATAAAAATCCAATACATCAATACTTTGCACTTCTGCAAACAACTATCTTTCATCAAGTTACCTTACAAAGTTTATGAGGCATGTAAGTTTTAAGCTCTCAGCTCATCTTGTGAGAGAGGTAAATATTATCATCTTAATTTCCAAGATGAAGAAACTAATCTAAAACATTTCTGGCAGCAACCCTCTCTTGTCTTCAGTTTACATGCAATGTCCTGCATGTGAGTTCTTGTTCAAGACTAAGCCCTGTAATTTTAATTAAGGTGTGCTTTCATTTATATCATGACATGCAACAATTATATGGAGTTCTGAACTAGGAGAGCACAGGAATTTACAAGAGCAACATAATGTTTTGATGACTTTGGTGAAGCCCAGGGATGGAACAAACACCTTCTGTAGCGTGTCTTCATGGTCATGCTAGAATAGGAAAAATTGGTTGGGGTGACACCCAGGCCCCTTGCAGTCTCCATATGAACCTGTTTTTTTATATCTAACAGCACTGGAGGGTGTGGGGAGTGCTCCCCTGCTTCCCTCTGCTTCCCTGTGGTGATAACTACAACCATTTGCATTTCACACCAGCACCAGCTCCTAATTATAAGTGATTTACAATGGATTGAGGTTGTGCTGTGCGTTGTTGAGTCCTGCCCACTGGCTCTTTTCTATTAATTGAATGTGTGTGCTAAAACTTACCTGTCTTTCAAAGGTCAGTTCTTTAATACAGTATAGGTACTTTGCATATTAAAGTATCAGGTAATTACTGAGCAAAATTTAGCAGAGGTGTCAAAATAGATGCAGTGCAGTGGAAAACTTGTCTCCTTTATACTCTAATAGCATGCAACAATCAAGGTGAAAGGAGAAGAAAAAGAAAAATGATGAAGATATTAGAGTAATAGAAGTAAACACAGCAAGATGAAACGTGAAAATCAGTAAGAGGGAAAGGAAATCAGCAGAGATCAGTGATCTGAGAGACGTTAGCTTGCAATAAATGTAATTTTATGGTGCTAATATCTTGGGTATCTCCTAGAATTTAGGGGCATGGGTTGAGTCTGCATCTTTTTGACAGGGTGATTTTTTTTTTCCATCGTGCAATAGAAATGCTAAATCTGATTTTCACTCTGAGCTTCAGGGAAGATGCAATTAGACTGTATATATATGACTTGTCACTTGCTTGTCAATTTTTCTTGACGGTTCAAAATAAAATCTTTAGACACTTGATATTACCATGAAAACCTTCCTTTTTCTTCTCCTTACTTGAGTGAAGATTTCTCTTTTTAAACAAACTGAGCCCTAACTCTGTTAGATGAAAGCCCCTTTGATCTTCCATTAAAGGAAACCTTCACAATATCATTATGAAAATGCATTATGAAAAATTCACACACACATCCTTTCCTGACCCACAAATCTTCCTGACTTGCGGTTACATTAGACAGCAAGCTTCTGAACATCACAAGACAATGAAGCAATAGCAAAATATGAAGCGGATAGCTGCCCTGGTTGTAAGAGTGCATAATCGTTCATGACCTCTGTATTGATAGGGCTATATTTCATCAGTCCAGGCAGTATAGATAAGCTTTACTATGGCGTGACATTAAAAAAATAAAAAAATACACCAATAGATATTTGGCTATATTTGAATATGCATCCATATGTAGCAACATTAATACATTCCTAAGTAACACTCCGCTGTCCATCTGTGTTATCAAAAAAAGTTTTGCATTCTGCTTGTGTTTGATCTAAACAGAAATATTATGAACCGCTGCATACTGGAAAAAATAATGCTGCAACTAGCATTGCTGTATTGTACATCAGATCATTTTAAATTGCTAGTTGAGTTTTTTTGCTATAGTAACTCCTCAGAGGCACAATGAAGTTCATCAGTCACTGGAACTGTCTCCCTGCTGTGATTTGATTTACTAAAGTATCCCAGATGAAAATGATCTGCAAACAAATGTAAGGCTTAATTTTGTTTGTGTATTGTACTGACAACATATTTGCATGTGTTAGATTCTCTCTTTCACCCTCCCCTTCTTCCTGTAATGTACAAGGAGAGAGTGGAGTCTACATAGATACCTTTTAGCTTCCTGGCTTGCCAATTCCTCAAGGTTTGAAAGGGATGAAGTCCTGAAATCTGACAAATACACACCAGTAATTTCATTAAATAAATGTAAAAATGGGTTTGATGTTGTCTGCTTAGTTCTTACTAGGTTATGATCCGTAAGTCAGAATCACCACCAATTCAACATAATTAACAGTCTTTGATCAAAAGAGACTGGATTATACAAACTGAGAAACAGAAGTGACAGTCTACCTTATTAAAATCATCCTTCTAGACCAGGGTTAATGGTATAATTAGGAAATACTGTAAGTGCATTGACCTTGTATGTATTTTCTCTTTGATATGAAGAAATAAAATTAACATTTCAATAAGAATCTGTTCTCTGATTGTTTGTTGGGGTTTGGGTTTTTTTTTAGTTTAACCTTCCACTGTACAAATGACTTAATATACATATGGTTTTACAAGCACTTATGTTTTAAAATTCTTAATTTCTTGAAGAAGAAGTCCTCAATGTTGCAGCTCTGGTAACCTTAGGAAAAGTCCAGAATTTTTTTTTTCATTTCTTATGGATCCTGTACCACAGATTGAATTTGGGAAATCTTACAAAGTAAAGATAGTGATTACAATATGTCAGTGCATTAAAATATGCTAAGGCAGTAAGATATTTTAAGTCCATTCATAATATGAAGCATGAGTGAAAGCATAATTGAAGGAAAAAACCCAACGAACGGACAACTCGTGCCTCAAGCTAGTAGCTTACTTAAATATCTTGCTGAATAAGAGCCTGAAACATACTGTTACAGCTGGTTGGAACAGCTAATCTAAGGAAAATCCTGATATTTCATTCCAAATAGCAATGCAAAATATAGATTTACTGAAAAATGGAAATAGCAAAGTATTTCAGCTGAGAGTTATGGAAATGAGCTACAGAATATCTGAAAAATAATTGAATTCACAAAATACCAACATAATATCCTATAAAAGCCTGAATGAATGAAAGTTAAAATGAAATGTTTACCATATCAAATACTTACTTTGTCAAAATATAAGAGAGTCAGACCAGTTTGTATAAACTTGTTTCCATCAAACATTTCAGCTAAGTCAACAAATTCACATGTACTATTTAGATTTGGACAAAGCAACACAGCTTGCTGGAGCTGTCCCATCAGTCAGAGCTGTGTATTACGTACCTTCTCACACACTCACATGCTCTCTTCAAGCCGATTGTTACATTACAGTGCTGCATAAAGGAACTATGTTAGTGACACCACAGCTGACTTCAGGCAACTTAAGTCATGGCACTGTCAAGTGACAGCTACGAATAAAAACGGAATCAACTCCTAAAAAACTAACAAGGTGTGCCTACGCAAGTCCTTCCAAAAAAAAGTTTGCTTTTTGTGTGAGGACCTTTGAACCTCATTTGGTTTTTTCCATAGGAATTTAATGTGGAAAAACAATTTAGTGCAAATAATGAATACTTGCTATAGCTTTGTTTAGGAAGGTAGGCTACACTAAAATTCTCATTTAAGAATAAGACCAGTCTAACTTGCTGTGGATATTTTAACTAATTTTTTTTACTTGCAAAGAAGAAAAATAAAAAACAGTTACGAGATAACTAGCAAGTTAGTTCATTTTAAACCTTTGTCAGAATCACACGTTTCAACTGGACTTTGCTATTCCCTCCTTCTTCCATGCAAGATCGTTTTCAGAATTAAGAGACACTGCAAAGGCACTGGGAAATTTGTACAGAATAAGGGACACGTCACGCAGCTGCTCCTAGGGCAGAGCAGGGAAAGGAAATTTTTCTTCAGCCTCCTCATTCCCCTCAGTTCTGCAGTGACAGTAAACTCTGCCAGGCATTCTCCTGGCCCAGTTTTGATCTGACTGCGTACCAGCTCAGCCGTATCTGTATCCTTGTCTGGACACAAGGGACAGCAGGACCTGCCTTGTCTCCATCGATGTGGCCTGCAAGGAGCCGAAGGGAGCACATCGGGCTTCCTAAGGCTCTGTCCTGGATTGTGCATTTGGGCTTAAAACAAGAACAAAATAATGCAATTACATTCTTGCTTTAGCAACATCAGAGATATATTTCCATCAAATCCTCCATAATTTATGCAAGAATTTTCTCTTCATGACGGATGAAACCAAGTCACAGCATTTGGATCAAGGTGGTAGCACTCTCTCCCATGAACGGGAGGTTCTGCTTTTAAAGTTGTATTCAGTTCAGCAGAACAAGTGAAAGATCAGATTGAAAAGTTGGATCCTTATTTAGACTATGAGCTCCTCCAGAGCTTATTAGCATTCATTTTCACATCTAGATACCATTAAACGGGGCTGAGCATGTTAGTTTTAATGAATTACAGCAAATCTTTATGTGATACGTACTCTGGAATAATGAATCTCTGTTCTATGCTGACTTGGTTGTGGGGGACAGTCTTTTTAAATGCTGGGAAGTGAAACGCACCCCAGCTGTCGAATTTTATATCAGAAGTTATTTGGAGCAGTTGAGATATCAAACCATAAATGGGAAAGCCAACCCAGCCTTAAAATAAACTTCATATCTTTCAGGACACAGACTTCACATTTCTCCCTAAAAACAAAGCTTTGATGATTCTCAGAGGTATGTAAATTCTGCAGTAATTCATTTATTCAGTGACAATGCTCCACTTCCTAAATCAAACCTCCAACATGTCATTATCCAGTAGCTCAAAACTAGCTCTTTGTGTGAAGACTCTGAAGCCTGCACAGAAAACAAAAGGCAACCCCATTTACTAGCCGTTTGATGTCTAGTCTCAGAAAACGGTTTAAGAACATAGAAATTAAAAGGAAAGCATTCTCCTAACGCCTGTCTCTGTGTTTGCAGGTACTCTGTAGATCGACACACTGATATGGACAGAGTATTCAACATCAATTCAGGAAATGGTTCGATATTTACTTCTAAAACCCTTGACCGGGAAACACTGCTATGGCACAACATTACAGTAATAGCAGCAGAGATCAGTAAGTCAAATCTAAATACCACAGCTGTCTCTGATGTGATGAATTTAGCCTTCTAGCTTCGCATGTGGAAAGCGTGGCTGGACAGACGTCAGGTTATATGGATAGTCCATTCAAAACTAATGAAGAAGCAGAAACTCCGCAAGAGGTCGTCTGCAGTTTTAAGTTTATGAAGGACAGAGTTCCTGAAGAGGTAACTTAGCTGAGCAGGGAGGAAAGGTAACAATTCTGCATTTTCTAATCAGTAATATGAACATGATTGTTGAATTCTGAAATTAGTATGCAGGAGGAAAAATTATTTAAAGCCAAACTGTATTCCATGGCTGATCAAGACTGAATATAGCACAGGCTGGATGTTTTCAAGTAAGACTAAGGTGGCTGGGCTGAGCTAGGTGCCCAGGTCTTGATCAGTTTTAAGGATTCCCATTTTTAACTTCTTTAATGTCCTATGAAATTAGGAACCATAGTTACAAATCAGTCTGTCACTTATTTTAGGATTGGTCAGAAGATGTAATCTTGTGGTGATACCAGTCGTGATCATGTTAAGAGCTGAAATGCCAGGGATCTAGATAAAGATATGTACGCTAGGCCGTCCTAATAACCAATCCTCCTTGGTTTAATACATCAACGATAAGCATGTGACGTGGTCAAGTATTAGGAAATACAATTCTATTCACTTTTGCAGAGACACAGTGCCTATGATTGTGAAGCATGGTGGGATGGTAGATTGATCTAATATAAACATCACTTCTACGACAATCACAGTCTTTGTGCAACTTAGAGGCTAAATGTTCGGGGTTTTTTTTAAACATCATCTGAGACAATGTAAGTCATGCTTTCTTATGTTGCCTGTATGTGTATACAGCTCAATCAGCTGCTGAACGGTGAGAGGTGAGAAGAGTATTACTAAGGAGTACTTGACTCCAGCTTTCTTTATTCTGTAAGTCTTTTTAAAACTACAAACTGATGTGAAACAATCCTATTGAGGCAAGCAGATGGGGTTATGTAAAAGAGTAGTGGGCTAGAGCTTAGAGGAATAATGTTTCTTAATAGTCTTCACTCTCTCTTGAAACCTTTCACCTTTTAATGCTAGGTATGTGGTTTCAGCATACTAAACATTGACTTCTGGCTGCCTGTGAATCAGGCGTCTGCGTTTCTGTTAAGTTTTGACCCTTGATCTAGGGTCAAGAATTGTACACTATAAACTGAGCTCCTGGGTAGATAAGGAGGGGAAAAATAAACACCAGGAAAGGAAAGAATAGCAATAACATTTAGGAAACACGCTTGCATTGATCCCAGCAGAGAAAAAAATACACAGTATAGAAAATGGTATAGTACCTGAAAACCAACTTAGCATCTATTTGAAATACTCATTTAATTCTTTGCCTTCTCCCCTAAGAACAGCTCTTCTACTGGGCCAAATGCTCTCAACTAAACCTTTTGTGCCTGACAGAGGCTTCTGTCTTAATTACCAATCCTCTTTAGTCTGAATCCTTCCAGGCTGCAACAAGCTACTTCCCAGGCTGTGCTTTACTGAGCCTAGACCAAATTTGGCGTAACTGGGGTAGATGACTTCCAAAAGCAATATTCTTGGCTGAAATACACTACTGCTGAAACAAGCCGTGGCCTGATCCAGGCTACCTCACTAATTTTAGCCTCAAGAGACTAGGCTGGAAAGCACCACTGCTTAATGCTCCTAGCTAAAACCAGTAATTTATAGCAAGGCTAGCTAAAGACCCATTCCACTAAATTCCAGCTAATCACTGATTGTTTTCGGTGACATACCATCACATCAAACTCCAGGTATATTTCATTGAAGTAATCTATAAGAAATATCCAGTCCGGATATGGGCAGGATGGGTATTAAGATGGATGGGTGCTCCCTTTGATATAAAAAAGTTTAAAAAAAATATAAAGTCATAAAGAGAAACACCTTTCAGTGATGACTGTTCGTGATTTCATTTTACAGTAGAAAAAAATGAAAATATGGAAGTTGTTCTTCCTTCAGTTGTCTAAAATTGTCAATAAATTTAGGTAGCTCCATTTTTGAATGTTCATCTTTTTCACCAGTACGAGCTGCAGTTGCTCAGCAGCCTGGAGAATCATGCTGTGATTGTTTCAAAGAGTTGGTGAAACACTGGGTCAGTACATGTGCCATAGTCAGAAGGCAAACTGGCAATAAAACTCAGTACATAGGGCTATGATTCACAGCTGCAGAATTACACCTGATTTACTGGATAGAATTCCCAGAGTATTTTTAAAAATTCTTTACTTAACACTTAAGGGTAAATAAAACATTGGCAGGACTTTCGGGCTGTATTCAGAAAAAAACCAGTTTGGTTGCTGGCTCAACAGAAAACACACCACTATAGTGGTGAATCTTGTTAAGTCTGTGGAGGTTTTTTTGGAGATGGAGCCTGACAATAATTAAAGCGTAATGCAAACAAATTAAGCTACACCAATTAATTTGCAAAAATAATTTGAAAGATGACAAAAAAAGACTTTAAGATGTATACATATATTTCAACTTACACTTCCATTAAATCAGAAAAAAAGGCCGATGTCCATAAAGCATAGAGTTTTTATGGGGCTTCTGTTTATTATAGTATCATTTTAAATTGTGAGAAACTTAAGCACCTAGAAGTAAAATGAAAATATGTATTTAATGGTTCAAAAAGCAGGAAATAAAAAAATTGTAATCCTTGAGAGGAAAAGAAATACATTTGCCAATATATTTGAATGTATTTGTTAGAAAGGTATGCCCTTATAAAATAGTCTTGCCAATAGTCTTGCAACTTCAAATGAGTACCTTTTATTTCTGCCTATTATAAAAATTCAACATTTGTATTGACGTCTCTTAACACAGAATTCAGCCTAGTTTATATTACACATAAACTGTTATTTTATACATTGAATGAATTTAGCCCAATGGTTCATATTAGAAAGTGGCTGATGCCTAATGGAATCATATTAACTTCAATGGTACTGTGGAGCTTTAAAGCACAATATTTTGTCCAAATGACTGAGCTCTGTAATAAAAATATACAGTGTAAATTTTGGAGAAGGCATTTTCAAATTTATAAAAGTCTGATAAACAGAGTAATAGGTCTTTTATCAAAGCCTAACTCAACAAGCTACTATAATGAATGCTTGCAGAAGCATAGAGTCTTAGATCTGCTATATTTTATTGCACTATTATTTTCACTTGAATCATAGGTTAAAATGCATTAATAAACTATATTAACACAGGTAGGAAATTAACATAGCAAAACTCAGTGTGAGCCCTCATGAAAGGAAGGCGGAAAGTATTTATTTTAAAAGAAACTAATTTCAACCACACTCATTCCCTCATGGATTTTACTGTCTCACACTCTAACACCCACATACCTCCTTGCACTGAGGTGGATATGTCTGGGTGACCTGGTCTAGATAATTTTTTGTGTGGTATGGAGAACAAAGGACATAGATCAAGTCCTGGCAATGTCACTTAGTTTCCTTTTGATTGGTGATGACAAATTGGTTTGGGGGCAGGTCTTGTACCTTTTAGGAGTCAATGGTTGTTATGATGCGACTTTTTCCCTCAGAATCTTGCCTGTTTCACCACTCATGGCTCGTAGGCAAGGTTGCTGCCTGTTGCCCTTTTTCCTTATTTTATGTATCTTCTTTAATTTAATTCTAGCATTATATTTATATATATAACACATACTTTCATAATTGTACTTGAAGTATTCAAATTCTTGGACTCCTATCCAATCTTAACTGTATAGCTTACACAGAGTCAGAGTAATGATAATACAGCATGATTTTGTGGAATTCACCCTATAACGCATTCTCCAGAAATCAACAGAATGTAAGTGGAGTGCTGTGAGTGAGAAAAATTAAGGCAATGAGCCCTTAAGTCTGTCCTTTTCTTCTCCCACACTGAGTCAGTAGCTGGGCTAAATAAAGTCTCTATTTTTTCTGTTTTTATCATTTCAGACAACCCAAAACAAAGCAGCCGTGTCCCAGTGTTCATTAAGGTTTTGGATGTAAACGACAACGCTCCGGAGTTTGCCATGTTTTATGAGACCTTTGTCTGTGAAAATGCAAAGGCAGAACAGGTGTGTTGTCTGGTTGTACTAAGAAAATATTCCAAATTAATTGAGTTTTGCTACTACTCTAGCATCACCTCATCAAGAGGTATACTTTGCATTGCATCAAACTGTCAGTTTTGCAAAATTAAACTAAACAGTGGCTGCACAGTATCTGATTACATTTAGTATTATTTCAGCTAATGTGACAGTATGTTTTACACTGTTGTTTTCTGTACTACACCTTGTTATCCCTGATTCATATTCATTCTGCGATTCTCTGCTTTATTCAGGCACCTCCACTGTCTCCTTCAAAAACAGTTTCAGGTCCTGTCTGTGATATAACTATTTCCTGCCAGAAAACTCTGCCTTTACCAGTTCTAAAAGTGGTTCAAATTAGCAGATAATTTGGAAGATTCAGCCAAACAATCCCTGTTAGATGATATTTGGGTAGATAAATATACAGTCACATTTCATCTCTATTGCTTGTCACATGCAAAGGTTTCCTACCCATCTGGAGTGCCACCAACCCAAGCCTGCTCTTGAATTTGACATGATTTTCCTGCCAACTTTCAAATTCGTTGTGTTACTGGCTGATGGAATGGGGTACAATAGCATGCTGATCTTAAACAGCATCAGCAGCATGTGGGTCACTTTTCTTAAGTTCGCCATAGCAGCATCAGCTGCCATAAAGCAGAAAAAAAAATAATAATACAATAAGATTGCTTTACAGTCCTAGAGTACATAAATAAGCGTAAGGTCCACTGACTTGAAGATAATTTTGTTCTTATTGTTTCAGCTGATACAAACATTAAGTGCTGTTGATAGAGATGACTCTTACAGTGGACATCAGTTTTCATTCTCCTTAGCTCCTGAGGCAGCCAGCAGCTCAAACTTTACACTACAGGACAACAGAGGTGAATTTCAAGGAAGACTTTTCTTTATTATCTCATCCTTGCTTTAAATTTTCAGATGAAGACTTAATGCATGCTTTGTGTTTTCAGACAACACAGCAGGGATTTTCACGCGAAAAGCCAGATATAACCGGCATGAAATGAGTACCTACTTCTTGCCGGTGGTAATATCAGACAACGACTACCCTATCCAGAGCAGCACTGAAACAGTGACTATTCGAGTATGTGCTTGTGACCATCGAGGAAAGATGCTGTCCTGTAATGCAGAAGCCTTGATTCATCCTACTGGTCTTAGCACTGGGGCTCTCATTGCCATTCTTCTCTGTATCATTATATTACTCGGTGAGTAGCTCAGAGGCATTTTATTCCTTTCATGGTTATTTTGCGCTGCTATGAGTGATTATACCAAGGCTAGGACAAGACCAAAGGAAAGACATCCTTGTCTTATCCTGCCTGTGTATTATCGCAATTTCTCCTCTGAGAGCTGCTACGGATACGGTGTGTAGAACACATGCTATCTGAGTTATCCAAAAGATAGCAATGCCCAAGCAACAGGAGAGAGCTGGGCTCCACCCCCTGGTCAACGGAAAGAGACAGGCACCGTAGAGAGACATTCATCCCTTCCCCCTATTGGTATCTGAGGTGGACCGGACTAATCACCTTCTGCAGGTATCTGTCTCTTTCTGTTGACCGTAGAAGGAGGCCAGATAACTTAGTTTTAAACAATTAACTTCCTGTGTCTAAACTGAGGAGAAACAAGTCTCAGTGCTTCTGTTCTGCTGGAAAAGGGTGCTGAAATGGGGTGGCTGCTAAAGCACTATCTCAAAAGCTGCAGGGTCCTCCCTTTCAGGCCCCTGTGAATTTGAAGAGGTTGGATCCCGAATGTGGAGGATGTACAGATCTGTCTACAGCACTTACAGGTGGTCAACATTTATTTTTTTATTAAAATAAGGACAGTTTGCAACTTCTCTCACATTCCACTCACTCAGGTTCAACCCCTCTTGTACAGCAGAGACAATTGGTCCCTCAGCCATTAGACATAGCCTAGTCATCTGGGGAGAATTGTACAATACGACACAGGCAGTTCTCAGGGAGATGTTATTAGTCACCTTTTGTATCTGGCCGGGAAAGAAGGGAGTCAGAACAACTCTATAGCAGTCAAGCAGGAGAGAAAATGTTTCCTCAGTGATTCTACTTCTTTCTACCATACTCGTATCTTCCTTGGACGTGCTCATCACCACTGCAGAATTGGTGGTGATCCTGATCTTTACTATCAACAAAATTTCCCTCTCCAGGGGTGAGTCAGAGATCATGTTATGATTCTCAGACTTTAGTAATATAGTCATCCCATTTTCAGAAAAAGAATACCACAAGAACAATCTTACCCTTAATTCGCCATTAAATTCATTTTTCAAAACATGGTATCATTACCTCTAAGGGCTGAGCTCACTTTGTATCAAATTCCCTACCAGAAAAAGAAATCTAATGCTGCAGATAGTCTTGCATTCGTTAGTACAACTGTGCTCATTAATATCAATCTGACATTAAACGATTTCCTGTTTTATGTCAATCGAAAATAATTGATTCTGTGTGCTAAGCAGCACTTTATGTCAATTACTGCTCACGCCACCGTGCACCATAAGCAGATTTTCAATTAACTCAGCTATATAATTTTCTATTTTCAGGCTGGTTGCAGGGTTTGCATGTGCAACCACTACTGAGTGAAAAACAATACTCTGGGCAGACCTGAACCACAACTTAAAGCTTCAAGGCAACAAAAAGTGCTTGTAAATTGCTAGGTTTATTTGCAGTTTGGGTAAGCCTAGCAGCTTATCAGGAGGCCTCAGATACTACTAAAGACTGACATGAAATAAAGGTGATGTGCTTTAACATAGAACTTCTAATGTGGTGTTTTTGCCTGCAAGTTCAGCACAAAATAAGAAAACCCACATATCAGAGATGTGACAAGATTACCGAAGTCTCAGGCTTGCATATGCTGTGTAACACCTTCTTTGTTAATGAGATACTTCAGCAACCATTAGATGTAAAAACGGTAATTCCTCACTTTCTCAGATCATTCTACTGATCGCTGTTCTGGAAGCCCCTTCAAAACTGACGCTGTGTCCTTCAAGTTCTCCAAAATTTTCTCCAGCCATCTCTGTTATCTTACATAGACCTTTCCCCAGTCCTCCTATGTAGCGTCACAGCTTTATGCTCTTAAGGAAGAAAATTCTCTTAGTGCATTTTTGCACTGCAGCGCAAAGAAACATCACTCATATTAGGACGCTTACATGACACCGTAGGAAAATCCTCATCATTAGCATGTGATCCTGAAGCCTTCACCATCTGAACCAGCCCTTCTAATTCAATCAGTTTCCTCACTTTCCATCAGTTTTCCTCATTTATTTCCTTTCAACTCATATTAATAGATGTTGTCCCTTACTTGCACTATTCCTATGGTAAGGACACAGCAGGAATTAGAGCATTTTCCTGCTTCATCCTGTCTCCTTGGGATCCCGCCGTAGTCAATGGAGAGGAAGAGTATGAGACTTTTCCACAACACACTTGAGGACATCTACAGATAGCATCTTGCTCTAAGCAATCCTGCAGGGGAGCCTATCATTTAAAAATAAATAAATAAATAAAACAGCTTTTTGTCTGCTGAAGGAAGCTAAGAAAGACAAAATTCAATAGGCTAAAATTTTGGTTTGGGGATGTCCTTAGTCCTTGAAATTGCCCTTAACAGCGTTACAAATGAGGAACAGACTACCAAAAACAAAGTCTTTACAGTTACTGTGCTTTGACTCACATACCATTTTAGAAACACAGCTGACATGAAAGATAACTTTGAACCACCTTATCGTCTTATATCAATGAGTTTAGGCATTTTCTGATTTGCTTTGCTTTGCTGTGAAAGAACTATAAAGACAGCAAGATACGTCTCTTCCCAGAGTTTGCACAGCAGAGCTGAAATACTGGGCACTGTGGACGTCGGACTACAAAAGCGACAATGATAGTAGTAGTACATCCAGGCTCCTTGCTGCTTTTCATTTGTGAATATCCAGTCATTTACCATGTTAGGGTAGAATCCAGCTAAGAAATCTGAAATTAACTTCTAAAGAAAATAACATGTTGAACCCATTTCCTCCTACCCTCTCTGCCCACTTCTCCAACAGTACTGGGGATCATCACTGAGTAAAAATTTTTAAATTTGGATCAGGGCCCTGGAAAGAGTTCCTCCAAATAAATGAAATACACACACACACACACACACACACACTTTAGAATGAAAGGCATAAAATTACCTGTTTGAGAAATCTCATGTCTTTGGCAGATTAAAAACTATCGTTACCATATCTCATCAGTCTAAGATTTAAGACGTACTTTTTTAAGGTAATGTACATTGTATAAAACATGCCAGGGAAATTAATAAAACTTGTACTTTGTGCTGGTTGAAAAATCCACGCCATATTCCAAGTCTTTTTCCAGAGGAGGACAGATCTACTTGAAATGCAGTTTTGCTAACCTATCACCATAGCCCAGTACATACTAGCCTTGTCCATAGCACAAGTTGCATCTCATCCCAAGGGTTCAAGGTAAATAACTCTTGATCTTACTTATTTTTCAGAAAGTGTTCCTTCCTTCCCAACTTGCGTGCAACTAGTTCTGTTCTCAAGGCAACAAAATTGCTGTGTGACTCTGGGTAAAAATGCCTTCTGACAAAAAGATACTCCACTTGGCTTCTTACAAGCTTCATGTTTCCTTTTTTCTAGTGCATGCCATTTCGTTTCCCAAGGTACTCGCAGGCAGAGCAAGCACGGTCTGAAAACCTGACATGCACATTTGCAGTTTTACAAAAACATCTTTTAAAACTTTGAATTCGAGCAGAAGCACGACATTTCTTCTGGGTTTTAATGGAGTTAAGGATTAACCTTTCCCTTTCTCTTCCCCTGTTATTTTTGTTTCCAGTTACAGTGGTGCTGTTTGCAGCACTGAGACGGCAGCGGAAAAAAGAGCCTTTGATTATTTCCAAAGAAGACATCAGAGACAACATTGTCAGTTATAATGATGAAGGAGGTGGAGAGGAAGACACCCAGGCATTTGATATCGGCACACTGAGGAATCCCGAAGCCATAGACGATAATAAATTGCGCAGAGACATTGTGCCAGAAACACTTTTTATGCCACGGCGGACTGTGACAGCACGAGATAACACGGATGTCAGAGATTTCATTAACCAAAGGTTAAAGGAAAATGATACAGATCCAACGGCACCCCCGTATGACTCGTTAGCAACCTACGCGTATGAAGGTAATGGTTCTGTGGCCGAGTCCCTCAGCTCCTTGGAGTCGGTGACTACGGACGGGGATCAGGACTACGATTACCTCAGTGACTGGGGGCCTCGGTTTAAAAAGCTGGCAGATATGTATGGTGCAATGGACAGTGACAAAGACTCTTAATATGTTGCCTTTGTTTTTCTTTTTTTTTCCCTTCCTCATTTTCAGAAACAGCATTGAGATACGTGAAGTGGCTATTTCGTTCCATTTCTCCACAGCTGTGTGAAAGGGTTCTCTGTTCTACCCGTTCAAATTGTCTAATGACTGCAGTCAGTGTGGATCAGCTGTCAGAAAACTTTTTCTAGTATCATTTTATGAGCTTCCAAGAGGCAAAATTCTTATTTTTTAGTGCATCCAGTTGGCCAAGCCAATCTTACAGGCACGGCAGTAGTGGAGGAGAAAAAAAAGAATCAGATGGGGAGCAATATTTTTACTTTTTCTGCTTATATTGTAAATTGGAGTATATTACTGTTTAAGCTCACTTGCTCTTTTTACTTGTATTCAGATTATTCAGCTCAGACGACTGCTCTGTCGATTGTGTATTGCACATCCCAATGTAATGAGGTACCCTAGTTTACCCTATGTATTATAGTCAAAAGTAGTGGTGATTGAATGAAGGTTTATTATACGAGTAAGCTGAGAAAAAACATCAAACGTGCATTTTACTCATGAGGAGGGTAGAAAGGCCTAACAGTCATCTAAATCTAAGTGTTTTTCTAGAGCTCACCATTGCCCCCAGTGCACTGAATCATACTAACTCACACACATACATATAGTTCATTGACTGCTATGTATATATTCTTCTGACCTAGCATTGCCAGAGAGACCTGTGTGCATGCACGTGCGTGCAGTTGGTAGCCCCAGTATCTAATTCTTAGATGGTTTCCCAGTTCTAACCCGGACTTGCTTTGTGATACGGGGAAAGTCATCTAATCCAACTCCAGGTTAGACCATGACTTGGAGGAAGGAGCAGATCATAACTGCGCCATGCACTTCTTTGGACGGCCTCCACACGCACATCAGTTCAGTGATGGCCACTGCTCTGGGGAGGTGGGAGTCAGGCTTTTCACATCCATCTGCTTCTGCCCGGTCTCATGTGCAGGAGGGGACTAGTAGCCTCAAGGTGAGTGCCACCCCTTGGAGCAAAAGGAGGAACGGCAAAGGAGGGAAGAGTGCTTTTTTTTGCCCTGACCTTTCCTGCCTGGATGCCCAAGGTGACTTCCTGACCAACTGTCTGCCCAGTTCTGCTATCTGTAAAGTGGGGAAATAGTGCCTACCTCATCAGGATGTTGAAAGAATTATACAAGTCATTGGGAAAATGCTTTAGAGATGGAAAATGCTGGCATTCTGCCAGAGGAAGTAATTTCTCATGCTTTGGGGTGGTTGTTTTCTTCTTTCTTTTTTTCCAGATTCAAGCTCTGAATGCACAAGTAAGCAAGAATCAATTGTCGTTCCAGTGGCCTGAAAAGTAGGGTTTATAACTATAACTCATTTTTTTAAATAAAATACTCAGACAGGGTTGTTAAAGACTTCACCAAAAGGTAAAATTTTAATGACAAGTCTCTGTGTGTGTGTTTATCTGCTTTGCCAAGCTAAGTAGTTTTTGTCCAGGGGTTGGGTGGGGGAAGCTGCCATAGTCTCAGGCCAAAACAATTTTCTTTACAGCTTGTGCACCACTCAGTATTTTTGTTGTTTTTTTCAAATGCATGCAGTTGCCGCTCCTCAAATCCAGCCATCTAGGAGAGGCTATCTGGAGAAAAACTGAAGGGGCTGCCATGAGACATTTTCAATTCCAAGAGCTAAAAGCCACCCTGTGTCCCAAAGTAGGGACACAGTCCATGGCACTGTGTCAAGGAAAGAAAGAATGAATATTTTTAATTTTTTTTTGATATACCTCATACATAACTAATCTCATTTATTTAATTTTGAAACAGTATTTAATACCAGAATTACAGGCATGGATCTGTTTTCCCCCTCCCTTGAATCTTAAATGAATTAGTTTGAAAACTAAACAACAGCTCCAATTTACTCTAAAAATAAAGAGAGAAGAGAAAAACATTAATAAACAGAAAATTAAAAAAGATTAAAAATTAATCCTTGGAATTCATTACTCCTGGAGAGTTAAATAAAGAGAGCAGTAAGATTCTGGAGTATTAGACTTTTACAAGCACGACGACATAATTTCAGGTTTTGCGAACCGGCTCGCAGCAAAGAGGCTGAGCCAGCCATCCTGTGGCTGTGACTGGGACTAGGAAGGACTCCTTTGCAGAGGGGACCACTGCATGTGTACAGGTTTAGGGCAAGACAGCTAATGGCTCGCAGGTGCCCAGCAGGATAGATTAGATGGATTTCCAGAGTGGAGGAGCCCAGAGTTTCAAAGGGTCCCAAAAACCTGGTGTTGGTGATGGAGGCCTCTCATGGTGCTTCTGTCCAGCAGAGCGAGGTGCCCAACTCCATCGGGGCTGAGGCTGTCACACCTGTCACAGCGGCGATGGCACGACTAAACCCTTATTGTGTCCTCCTGAGAGCCCCTCAGGAATTTAAGATGAGAAAAGCCTTTGAAAGCCTAGCCCTTCATGGTTTCCTTGAAATGAGAGCATCCAGCAGGCAACCTGTCTGAAACCTGGCTCTGGCACACACGGGGGACCACCTGGATTTCAGATACGTGGAGGAGCAGCAGATGCTCAGCAGCACCTGCCGCAGGTCCCTCACTTCGAGCTGCTCTCGTCAGAGAGTCTGGGGAGGGAGTGTGCCCTTCAGGGGGCTCTTCTGAACAGTTCCCTAAAACATACCCATGTCTCACCCTTCACTGCATGGGGTTGCCTCGAGCAAATTGCCTCAAGCTCAGGAGTCCAGCTGGATGCCCAAAGCCAGCCAGTGAACTGTCCCTTCCCCTCCTCAGGCCCCGAGGCAACAGATTTGTGTATGGGGGGGATGGCAGGAGTGGCTGTGACGCCACACGCATACTTGTCCCTGCGAGCCATGTCTAGCTCCCAGGGAAGAGGGAATCACCATCCCTTGACTGAAGACATCCCTTGACTTGTGCCCTGAAAGGGCTGGGGCCACCCTGCAGGTCAGCTTGCATTAGTCACCCCTTGGGGTGGAATAACAAGACAGGAGGATCACTGATCTTGTAACTACTTTCCTACGTTTGTACAGTGATTTTGTCTGATTTAGTGCTTGTTAGTAGCAGTCCAAGCTACTTTTTTTGTTCTTTGAATTGAAAGCCGGTTTTATCTTGTCCATTGAGTGACACAGTAAATAATAGAGAGTGGCTACTCGTGCCTGTTGTGTAAATATACTATATATAAAATTATGTTATGTCACCACAAATATGGTGCCTAAATAGCAAATGAATTCTCCTAAGAAAATTCAAGGCAAACTTGCATCCAAATTATTATTTATGCATCTAGGTTTTAAAATATATTTTTTTCCTGCAAATTAGACAGATTTAGCATCTCTCACACAGCAAGAAGAGCTCAAGTCTGTCTTTTCTTCTTGCTTGGCAGTACCACAAAGTGCAATTTATAAAATCAGTACTGCATATTAAATATTGAAAGTGCCATATCGCAGTGAATACAAAACTTTGCAGTAGTATTTCTTTGTACCTTGTTGCATGCCGGCGTGCTAGATGATAGAAATGAGTATTTAACAATGCTTTCACACAGTGCTAGAATTGCCATTTATAGATAAGCAAGTGTTAGTCTATGGACTATGAAATGGGTTTGAGGGCTGTTTTGAGCCTGCTCTTCTTACAACCACACCTGTTTGAGAAGAAATATTATTAGGAAGTTTATTTAAGCTAGGTAGAGAGATGAACAATGCAGTTGGCTTTTAATTTGGAAAAACATCTGATCTAACAACAAGAGACCTATTAAAAGATACCAATGACTTCAGTGGAGTTATCATGCTAGAGAGGCATGTTTATATGGGAGAAGTTTCCAGCCTTGCTACTGCAGAACGACAATATCTCTATACTTGAAATGGAATAAGGTATCTAGTATCACTATTCCATCCCAGTTTTACTCCAGAAGAATGAGTATTTCAGGTTAAAAATTATCTATCCCACAGCATGGGGAAACACAGCAGTACATACAACCAACTACCAGGACATCTCTCTGTGCAGGCAGGTGCTTGGAAGCGAGCTAACGCAGAAACTTGCAGCAAGCTCTGAACAAGAAATCATGGGTTTCTGCAGGGCTCTACTGAGAGTACCACAGGACTGGGATGTGTTCCCAAAGCTGACATTGACAGATATGCTGTCTAACCACGAGAAAAACAAGTTGGCTGTGTGTTTCAGTTATTGTTTGTAAAAAAAACACTGGAAAAATTCCGAGTACAAGAGAAACACTTCATCTGTACCAGCACCAATTTTTTCTAAATTTGTCCTGAGAAACAGGTATATTTTTCTGACTTTTTTTTTATTTCATTAGTTGTCAGGTCTTACTTTATTCTATGGATAGGTATTTCTTAGTTGTTAAATGTGAATGGGAGAGGCAACCTTCAAATGATCCTGTTTTGGAAGTAGCAGGCTACATTGCAAGGCACAACATTTCCATTTATTTCTCTGCCACAAAACAAACAAATCCCTCCCCAAAAAAAACCTAAGAGAAAACTTGTAGTACCGCAAAAAGCAGAATGATCATAAAGAAGTAGAGCAGGGATAAATGGCTTTGGGAATGTGTGTCTGCACAAGTACAGTATGAATAAAGAGAAGGGAAACAACATTGGAAGCTGGTCATGTTTCAAAACCAGACTTAATCATGTTGAGCAGGGGCAACAGTGCATAGTAACTTCTAACACTTCCAGGGGTCCTACAGCAGCCAGAGGGAGATTTGCATGGATAGGAAGAAAGGCATCATCTTTTTCAGACCAAGCAAATCAAATCCAGGCCATCTCCATGCAAACCTCTAGGAAAGAAAGTCCCTTTGTCATGATTATTTTTAAAATGTGTGAAATTTCTTCAGCAGGTCTACCTTGATGGCCTTCTGCAAGGTGAATTACGGACAGTGATTCTGAGCGGGTAAGCTCAGAGCACCACTGCGTTAGCTCTTCCTGCCACCATCTGTTTTAAATCTCTCCATGTTTCCTTTGGCTACAAGCAGTATTGGATTGGTTCAGAAGACCACTGTCCCTACTGGGTGCTGCCATGCCCTGCCCATTTGTGTTTCAATTAACACTGCAATCTGAGCGCCCTTGTCAAATGAAAGCTGACAAATTAACTGTCATTATGCTACCTCCAGTGAGTATGAACTATGTCATAAGTTGTGAAAGGCAGGGTTTTTTTCCAGACCCTCTACACCTGTGAAACAGCAGCCACCTCCAATAAATGTCAAAGCCACAATGGTTTTTATTTTCAGTTTAGTCTTCAGAAAGATTTGTTTTCTAAGAGATTGCTTCTGTTCTTAAGAAAAAGAGGAACAAAAACATATTTAATGTCTGCAGCCTCATGCACTGCTCCAGAAGGAGGGGAAAAATACCAGCAGCCAGTGCAATGTTTTCATGCCAGTCTGTCCCTTCAGTAATTTTATTTAGGCACAGCTGAGACAATCTTGATCCTGCCCATCATTTTGCAATATTACACTTTTCAGCTCAGACCTGCGTTTGTCATACACTAAACACTCTCCTGAATAGTGCAGAAAATTCAGCATTAGGTATCTGAAAGCCATGACTGGGGTTACAGGGAGTACAACAGTCAGAGAACTTGGGAGTTTAGGAAGAAGAACAGAAAGTGAATTGCATGGGGGGGCAGGGGGGCGGGGGGGAAGATGAGGGGAAGGTAATCAGTCAGATGCAAGGCAGGCCCACAGCACTTAAAAGCCACAAAGCTGTCATATTGTGCATAGAGTCACTGGATTTCAAAGGAGCTTTTACAGAACCTGGTTTGTTTGGTTTTTTTTTCCTGCATGTATCTTTTGCTTTCTTAAAAAAAAAAAATTAAAAAAAAATAAAAAAAAAGGGGAGCTGCTAACTTCAAATTTCTCCTTCCACAAAGTTGATTTGACAAGTAAGGCAGAAGTCCAGCATATAGAGAAATCCTTTCCACTCCCATGGGCTTTTAACCTTTCCTATGAGACTGCACTATTTATGTAAATATACCTGGAGACACTTTCTATAAGCTTTTAGTTTTCTATGATCTATTACTTTAGTGTTGATTAAAGAAACAAATGTATAGAATTATTAAGCATTCAGGTGAACGTGACACAGAAACAACACTGCAAACACAAAATTGTTCTGGATCTTGACACATAAAAAACTCTTCAGAATCACTGTACTGTTTTAATTCTGTGATTACTTTCATTGCTTTGAAAAATTAAACTTAAAAGAAAGGCCTTATAATAAATGCTATGTGCATCTTAACTGTGTTACTGAGCGAAATCAATCTGGCAAACTCCTATTGCGATTTGTGATTTTTATCCTTAAAATAAATGCTTTTCGGTATTGATTTTTTTTAATTAAAAATACTTCCAAGCATAAATCGAAACTGATGCCATCACCTGTGAAGATTTACTTGCTGGCATGCTCCAGACACAGTCTCTCGCGATGTCATCCCCTGGTTATGCCAAGGGACCCTCAGCATCGGATGGATTTGGTCACCGCTCAGCTTAGAGGGACATTTGTGGGCGATAAGATTTTTTGTCACCCAAGCTATTTATACCTAGAAGCTTCCCTGTGATGCAAAGGGACCCATGCTGGAATGATTATCTCTTCTGCAGTGTGCATGGGCAATTTGTTCTGGTCAGATGGCAAGCGTGCACTCCATCCCTTATATTTCCTGTTCATTGTACTGGCTTCCCTTTTGGGGGTGGGGGGCAGGGGGAAGTGAAATTTAAGGATTTAATGAGAAACCAATTTGAACAACACTTTCTCACAGACAGAGTGAATTTGCCTTTTTGCAAATTGATTTTTGTATCAAGTTATTTATATGATACTACTTAATAAATTGTTTTTTCTAACTTGGGGGTTTTTTTTCCTAATTCTCTCAATATACGGTTTGTATTTACAAAGCTATCATAAAGCTAAGCCTTCAAAAATATTCTGCAATCACTTTCAGCCACAGGGGTAAATAGGCTCAGTTTTTCAAATACCATTTATAAGTGTCTGGCTTGCGACATGCTGTAAGAGCAGTAGGATCATTGGGCTGTGCTCAGTGAGGCCTCCCAAAAGCATGATATAATTTCAGAAGGCATCATTCAGTGATGCTTACAATGAAGAGGATATTAGTCTATGATTACAAGCCAAATTTTGACTAGCCAACCTACTAGCAAGAAGGTCAACCCCATCCCAGCCGAAACCATGACATTCTCCACCCCTTATTCCATATCATTTATGTCATACTTAGGTCCCACATTATCCAATACATCCTCATTAACCATCACTCCCCTTCTAATACACAGGTATCATTCTTTTAGTTTGTGGATCACCCCTGTGAAATATCTGTAAAATGTCCATAAATGTCCACACATGTCCACTGAGTTCATTTAGTCCATGGCTTCAGACTCCATCTGTCACAACAGACTTTCAGGGCAGGAGAGATGGTGGGTGGTGTTGCTAGAGTTACTGGGCACCAAAGCCAGCTCAGGTCGGGTCACTGCTGCACCTGCACTGCTTCTTATAAGTCTTGTCCTCCGTTGGTGTCAGGTGATTCCTGCTATAGCAATTCCTATAACATGCAACTCAAACCATGTGTTACAGCAATATAAAGGTATATCCATTACAACCTCCACCCCTGCTCCCTATGGGACAGGTTACAGGGTTTAACATTGCAATGAACTCCTCCCCTTGCTCCTAGCCTGGCTAGGAACTCCTGCCCTTGTATAGTGACTTTGTCTAGTTACTACTATAGTAATTCCCATAACATGCAGCTCAAATCCCAGGTTTAACTTTACTCATGATTTCCCAGAGCAGCACAGGGGGATGGGGAATGGGGGTTTCAGTCAGTTCGTCACACATTTCTGCCACTCCTTCCTCCTCAGGGGGAGGAGTCCTCACACTCTTCCCCTGCCCCAACGTGGGATCCCACTCACGGGCTGCAGTTCTTCACAAAGTGCCCCAGCGTGGGTCCCTTCCTGTGGGCATCCACCTGCTCCAGCATTAACCTCCATGGGCTGCAGGGAGACATCCTGCCTCACCATGGTCTTCACCATGGGCTGCAGGGGAATCTCTGCTCTGGCGCCTAAAGCACCTCCTCCCCTTCTTTCTTCGCTGACCTTGGTGTCTGCAGAGTTTTTGCGACTCGAGTTCACTCTGGAGTTCCAGCCTGTCCAGTACAGCAGCACAGAAAACAGCAAGGCCATCTGCCAGCTCAGGCACATCACCATTGCAATGGAGGGGAGAGGGATGGACCACCACTTCTGTGAAGAAAGGCTGAGAAAGCTGGGATTGTTCAGCCTAGAGGAGGCTCTGGTGAGATATTATTGTGGCTTTTCAATCCTTAAAGGGGGCCTACAGGACAGATGAGGACAAACTTTTTAGGAGGGCCTGTTGCAATAGAACCAGGGCTAATGGCTTTAAACTAAAAGAGGGAAGATTTAAACTAGGTAGAAGGAAGACGTTTTTTATTATGAGGGTGGTGAAACGCTGGCACGGGTTGCCCAGAAAGGTGGTAGATGCCCCATCCCTGGAAACATTCAAGGTCAGGTTGGCTGGCGCTCTGAGCAACCTGATCTAGTTAAAGATGTCCCTGCTCATTGCAGGGGAGGTTGGATTAGGTGACCTTTAAAAGGCCCTTCCAACCCAAACTATTCTATGATTCTATTATCAAAATGTTCCAGGCATGGTAGAGTAAGATGACAAGCAGCACAGCAAGCAGTGAAAGCAAAAAGCAGCCACTAATAAGCACTGAACTCTAATATACAGTAAGGCTAGCATAGAAGCCTACCAATTAATAGCTAAACAGCAATAACAGCTATAAATTCAATCTAGCACATGCCAATCAAATCTGTCTTTATCGTGAACCCTTCAAGCTCCACGCTGGATGACAAAAGGACTGTCATGGTTTAACCCCAACGAGCAACTCGGACCATGCAGCTACTCGCTCTCCCCAGTTGGGATGGGGGAGAGAATCAGAAAAATAAAAGTAAGAAAACTCATAGGTTGAGATAAAGACAGTTCAATAAGCAATACAAAAGCCTTGCACGCAAGCAAAGCACAATAAGGAATTCATTCACTGCTTCCCATTGTCAGGCAGGTGTTCAGCCACCTCCAGGAAAGCAGGGCTCCATCACATGTAAGGGTTACTTGGGAATGGGAAGGCAAACACCATCACTCCAAACATCCCCCCCTCTTCCATCTTCTTCTTACCTCACCTTTATATGCTAAGAATGGTGTCCCACTGCATGGAATATTTTTTTGGTCAGTTGGGTTCAGCTGTCTTGGCTGTGTCTCCTCCCAACTTTTTGTGCCTTCTCAGCCTCCTTGCTAGCGGGATGGTGTGAGAAGCAGAAAAAGCATTGACTGCTTAGCATCAATCAAAAACACTAGTGCGCTACCAACACTATTTTCATCACAAAACCAAAGCATAGCACTATACGAGCTGCTAGCATGAAAGTCAACCCCATCCCAGCTTAAACCATGGCAACATCTTTCTCTGTCCAGCCAATACTTACCCTCCAAATTGTCTTTTCTCCAAACTGACCACACAAACTAACAGGTTCACAACAGCTGTCTGTCCCCACATCAGATCCCCAAGCATCTCTAACCCCCTAAAGAGAAAAACTGATTCCACTATCCTTATTCCCCAGAAATTAGAAAGCAAACGTCAGCATTGTCAGAAGTCCTCAATCAATCACCATTTCAGAATCACTCCAGTACTCATTATGCATTTTTTAACCTTGGCAAGCCACAGAATGCACAAACCCATGTATATTTTCACTAGCTGTGGAGGTGCTCGTGGTCTGATAGGACCTTATTGTGTATCTTTATTCAAGCGAAAGAGACGTACTAGGACTAAGGGAACACAGTCAGTAAGACTATGCAAGGGGACATACTGACCTGCATCTTCCGAAACATTTTGGGGTAGTTCCTCCTTTCTTTAAAGAAAAGCAAAACACCCTCCCCCCTCAAAAAAAAACCAAAAAACAAACCCCAACCAACCAACCAAACAAACAAACAAAAAAAAACCAAAAAACCCCTCACCCCAAACAAACAAACAACCCAAAAAACCCCCCCAAAAAGCCAAAACAAAAAACCAACCAAACACCAATCCAAACAAGAATCACCTGTATACTGCTTGCTTTGTATCCTCTGCTGGAACTTTGAATTTCTTAACTCAGAACTTTGCTGGCTGTCTGCTCATGCATGCATCTTAATTAATAAACAAATGAATAAATCCCCTCCTGATTACTTTTACACATTTTCCTAAACATCTGCTTCTACCTACATTGTTAGACAAAGCTTCTCTCTTCTACAACTCAGCTGGTGAACTTATTTCTCTCTCTCTCTCTCAGGATGCAATTGGGTATTTCACATCAATTATCTTAATTGGAAGCAAGCTTAACCCATTTCCCAATTACAGTTCCAGCTTATTAGAACAAACAAACTCTCAAAACTCCTTTTATAAAATAAAATAAAATAAAACCAAAAATGCCCCCAAAGAACAAACCTAAACTTTAGTAATGAGACATTGAAAAAAAGACTGAATAAAAGCGCTCTGGTAAGCGAAAGAGTGAGGAAGCTGGTGTAGGGACAGAAGGAGAAAGTGGGGGTCTAAATGTCTTGCTTAGTCTCCAACACAGCGTTCCTACAAGCCCGCTTGCTGTCAGCTTGCAGAGGGTGCACTCCATCCTCCTACTCGTTTCATATGTTTTGCTCCCCCACATATCCAGGTGTCCCTGTCAGAACTGAAAAACAGAGCCAGATACACCTTTGTTTTGCCACTGTTGGGCATTTTGATGGCCAAACTTTTTTACAGTTAAAATACAGAGCCAGGTTTTCTCTGCCTCGTTCTCACACTGGTCCCAGCCTTTATGACTCATGCTGAGATGGACATGAACCTAATACCTGTTATCAAAGGCAGAAAGACTAAAGGAATAAAAGGAATCCAGTGACAAGAGGGCCAAGCCAGCTCCAAATTATGGCTGGATTAGCTCTGCTGCTTCTCGTGGCCTTTGTTCTCTTGCTTATCCATTTTTGTCACAGTGTCAAATGCATCAAATCTACATTTTCCCATACCAGATGCACACCGTATTCAGCATCTGTGAAGACAACAGATTTCAACCTTTCTATTTGGCTTCCCATGGATACCACCAGCTTTTTGAGATGCACCCACCTTTTATATGCACGCTGGTTAATAGTCTGAAAAGCTATGTGTAGAAATTCTACATGTTCTACTACCTACTTTCACAGGGTGCAGGATAAACAGGCAAAATATTGAGCTCACAAGGTTATAGCATTCTGCCCACCTACGACATCTGCCAGTTATTGACCCAGTAATGACTGTTTTCCCCTTGCCAAGTTCATGCTTTCAGAAATAGTAACTATGATGCTATTTTGATTTGGTTGTTTTCTGGTATTGTAAACATTTCTCTAAACAATTTTTGCAGTTGTTTTTGGGTAACAAAGAAAAGTCAAAACTACACTTTGAGATTCACTGTTCTAATATCTTGGTATTTAATCAACCTGTGATATAATATTGATTACAAATACCCTGGAGACAAAAGATTGGTACTTTTCTTTAGAGCAAGTATTTCATATAGCTCTTTATTGCAGAAAGATCCTTCAAATGTTTTGATACCACATATCCATCTGGCCCATGGGTTTGCTCACTTGCGCAGCCAGAATTTTATCATTGATTCTGGCAGGGGTGAAATGGGACTACTGAAAGACGATACAAGTTAACTGTTTGATGACCAGAACGAAATGCAGCAGAGGACAGATTATAGATGTTGCTCTTGAGGACTATGAAATAAAAGAACCACACACAAACAAAGATCTCTGGCAGGAGGATCATAACATATAAAACATTTTGCCAAGACTTCAGCATTTCATTTTATTGCCCGTTAACAATTACCTTGGAAAATCCAAAACAACTCCTCATTGTAAGTCAGCTGAGACATCATTAGACCCTGTCAGCTGTCTCCCTTCTTTCAATTTCTCTCCACTGGAAGGTCACATCCCTGCTGCAGGCAGTACTTGCTTTGTGCCAGCTCTGGCCACCCCTCCTGCATACCCAGCCTCTAGACCAGCTGGACCAAAGCTGAACCGCAAATTTGTATTTCATTCAGCTCTTGTTCTTGCATCTCCTTTCTTTTATGCTCTGAATAGCCTACATACATTCCTAAACGCTTATATTATATGCTAACTATATATATAAAGCTGTTATGCTAATCATTATTCAGTCTTATCATCTTTCTCCATCTTGTCTTTTAAAACCCTGCTGGGTACTTAGCCCACACTCTGCGTCACCTCTATAGGTGTGAATGGATTATTCACGCTTTGCTGATGCACATAGTTCTGGGCACTCACTAGATACCTTTTAATCATTGGTAATGTTCAGAAGACCTTTTCTGTATGCACAGTAATGCCAGTACACAAGTTATTCCTGTCTTCGCTGGAGCCAGTATTGTGATAAAGCGAGAAAATCCAAACTCCAGAAAATATTTGATTACTCTTTTTTTCCACTTAGGCTGCCTTGCCACCACCAGTATGTTTGGGACATCAGTGAGTTAGAGGCCACCAGAACTCTTTCTAGGCTCCTTAGCAAATAAGGCATGTGTTTCATTTGGAGGGTGAGAGGGTTGAGTACAGGAAAGGGAGGCACAAATATTCTTACAACACTGAAAGGAAAGCCCAGAAAGTAGCTTTAGGAAGCCCTTCTTCCTATGAAAACAGTAGCCAGCTGGTGCTCTCTTCCTACCCATCCTTCTCCTTACTACTGGCCGTGGAAAAGTGAGAAAAGAGTCTGCCTGTGTTTGCCTCATCTAACGACAAAAAGGGTTGACAGTGCATGAAACGTAAAGGACTGCTGAGGGTCAGCTGAAGAAATGCTGTTCCTGACAGAACTATAACTTGGACTGTCATAAAGAGTTAGCGGACATGTTTACATCTCTCCCATAAACATGGACCATTAATATTGCAGACACACAAGAGCTGAGCAAGGGGAACCCAGAAATCCAATTCCGCTCCAAAACCCATTGAATTGGTTTCTAGAACCAGATTGGGACTCAGAGACTGACTTTGGGTTTTTTTGTATTTTATGATTATTCAGTCTGTCAGCTCACTGAAACTAAAGGCACGAGTCTTGGTGCATAAAATGAAAAATATGCATAAGTCTGGGCAAGATTTTCAGCTCTGGGACAAGGATTCAAACTTTAATCAGTCTGAACTGTTATCTGAAAAAACACCTCCACACTTGTGACGATCAGAACAATATTTTTAAGTAATGTGTTGCCTGTATTTTCCCTCATCCCCATCATCCCTTTGAGTCATTTTTATATGTTTCACTCTGAAAATTATGATAGAGTTTTGCAGAGAAAATATCTGGAACTAGGTATGTATCAAAAATCACATGCTGATATGCTGCAGGTATGAGCGCTTATACTCATGAAAAAATTATCACATGTACTGTTAGGCACATTCCAGTCCTCAAAAACTGCATTGGATTTCTCATACATTTGCTGTAGCAACTTCAAGTCATTTACCATAAATTCAGCACAAGAATACTCAAACAAAGCAGCTTTGGAGACCAAATTTACAAACACGTGAACGTACTGTACGCCAGGATTCATCAACACAATAATACCATATCCACAAACTTGTACCATTTGGGGGGACTGCTACGGTGCTCACTTCTTTGAAATTGGCTCTATACAAATGTACTGGTGTACCCTTCTGCAATAAATGACAAAATGATGGCCTGATTAATTTCCTGTTATGTCCAGGATTAACGCAAACCCCTGCTTTGTTGCCAATGGTTCTGCACCTGTAGGAGGATTGTCTAATCAGATGTTGCTTGCCATGTCCTGGTTTTATGAAGTTAGCTTTGTTAGCTGTGCAGTAATTATATTTAAGTTGCACTGGGCTGCCAGTTAAAATGAGTAAACAACACTTTGGTGTATATTGGTTGTAAAAGGTCTTAGCGTTAGTTTGTTTAGAAGAAAAAAAGAGGAGAAAGAAATGAAGTCCCCAGTCTCCTATTAGAATATGTGGACAGAGAGCTGCATCTGTGAAGAGCAACAGTGCTAGCCAAGAAATAATTTACCAGGCTGTTAAAGAGGCAGAAATAATAACGTTACCAAACATTTAATATTACTGAAATGTTTATAGTCCCATCATACAAGCTATTCTGTACCTAAACAGCCTAAAATTAACACACAAGTATGTATTTGCACAAACAGGTTCCTTCCGTGTTACAGATAATTCAGACTTCATAATTACTTTTTCCAAAAACTATTGTTGTTAGGGAAAAAAAGGTCAAACTTCTTGTTTTCTCATATTTACTTCTATACATGCTGTAAGAAGTGAGTCTGTCAGGCATAAAGACATAGTTTATGACTTAGACTTGTTGATAATTCTATGGAGAATTAGTTTGAATTTGTACTTTGTGCTTCCTCAGCTCTGGCTGAGTAGAAAGACTTGATTCTCAATTTAAAATATTTTTTTTTTAAATTATTTTAGTTACTCTAAAAGAAAAATTTCATCAGGGAAACACTATCAGATTTTTAACTAGAGTGGCACAAATAGTATCTTTATAATGTGGTGCCTATTGTACTTAAGGCTTGAGTATAAGTACAATGCTCCTACAAATTACCCCATCTAAAAGAAAGGTGATTTTCTTTATTCAAACCTCAGACTAAGAAAGAAACGGCGACGAGCTCTTTGTAGTACTCCTTAGATGTGAAGCTTAATCATAAAGTGCAGTGCTGGTTTTAATTTTTTCAAAATGTAAAATGGATATGCATTCAGACCTGCCTCATAAATGGACGATTCTAGTTGAAACTTTGAGGAATGAATTCCTGGCTCTGCTTCTTTTTACTGAGAAAGAAAACATAGTGCCCTTCTGGGGCAAGATCTTTAAAGATTTTCAATGAGATTTATGTGTCAGAAAGAGCTCTCAGAGACAAATCAATATAACTAAGTACAGCGCTCTCATACAATCACGCCGATCAGGAAAACTGGCTACATCATCAGAGGACTGTCATTTTCTCACTTGCATTGTGTGAGATTGCCTAAGGTTTCTCACAACATTGAAACCAAACCCTCCGGTTGACAGCAGCCAGTGACAACAGGGGGTTCAGGGTGAAGGAGCTGTATCTTCTTGAGCTTGTGGGTTGCTGTAAACATTTCTTTTTTTGACAGACTCAACACTTGCATTCCTTGGCATCATGTTGCCAGCGCAGGCACATTCTCAGATTGCGGCTGTCCCTCTATTAGATAATCGTTAGA
The DNA here is from genome assembly GCA_013398295.1 of Chionis minor. NCBI lineage: Eukaryota > Metazoa > Chordata > Aves > Charadriiformes > Chionidae > Chionis > Chionis minor. The sequence continues at coordinate 525,454 of VZSF01000362.1, forward strand.
AACAAATATGAGGCCAAAGACTGCAAGGAAAAGCATATCCTTGCACTTTTAATACATCCAACTTATTTCTTTATTTGGGGATATTTTTAATCAATCTGTTTGCAAAGAACGGAAAGACAATGCCTCATCTTGAATTGCTAAGCAAGATGTTTCTGCTCATCAGTTATTCACTCTCGTCATCAGCTGAACTGATTCCAGGGTGGCTTTTTGCTTGGCTCCTTTTACTTAATTAATTCCCACTGCCTGGCCCCTTGGCATCACTCTGCTTTTGTTTTGCTGCTGTCAGGCATTTTCAGGTTGGTACTGCTGAGGAACTGGTAAGGGCAGGGCTCTCCTGTTCTCAGCACTGCACGGAGAAAATGGTGGTTTCTACCCCGGCAAACGTACCAGGAACAAGTAGCACATGTCCAAAGGAATTCAGGTGTAAACCAGTAAAATCAGACAATTAAGAACTCAACCTGCCTAGTCACTTCTGAATATCCTGTTAGACATCTGCATGCAGGACAATATGCTTAACTATAGCTGTAAACCTGACCTGGCCTTCCTTAAATTTTAAAGCATCCAAAGCAGGACATGCACACTGAATGCCATTCTGGTGTTTTAGTGGCGGAGCACAGACTCTGCCTGCTTGTTCAAATGCACACACCAGACTCATGTATGTACCACAGGTTATGCAGAACATATGTAAGTCTGGGCAGCTTGCAGATAAGATATGCACCTGTGAGAAATTGAAGCAACGGCAATATAAAGCTCCTATTTGAAAAAAATGAAGGCTATAGATTTATTTTATTTTTTTGCACAACCATGGCAGCTGGCTTAGCAATACAAGGTGTTTGTTGCTGGTGGACATTAAAAGTACAAAACTAATAAAAGAGAGACTATTATGCAGTATTTTTGTGAAAATGTCCCTCACAGCATTTTAAGGTCAGTACTGCTACTAAACTATTAGTCTTAAACACATGAGAAAAAGATCACATGTAAAATTAGTCAAAATGCTTAGCTGTAGTGGTGATAAAAAAAGATAAGGGGCATACAAATTAGGGAATGACAAGAAAAAAGAAAGGAACTGAAAAGAGCAACACAGGGGAAAAGATAAACCTCAGGAGGAAAATGAACATAGCCCGTAAATGTCTTCAAGGTAACAATGTAAATGCAGGAAGGAAATTACACCAAGGCTCAGAAGAAAATAGAAAAAGAAGTAATAGCCATAAGCAGAGGAAGGAAAAGTTTATGCTAAACATGAGCAAAAATCTAAGAGTAATTAGGCTAGTGAAAAATTCAAAGGTAGATGATGTGCAATTAATGCACATACTTAAGAACACTGGATCAAGAATAAAATGATGAAGAGAACAGAACTGTAAAATGTAAGTTTTGAGAGGAAATAAAAAAGAAAGTTTTCCCTGGCACCCTGTCTATGATTTTCTCCACAATGGTCTGATCAACTTCAGATTGGCACAGTGTTCAAATTCTGTTACTCGCAACATACCTATTTTCTCATTATACCTGCTTGTTTGCAATTTTTTTTCTTTTGTGACAGCTGACATCAGTGCTATTCTTTTCTTTTTTTTCTATCTTATTTGACTTCTCATCAGTTATACTTCAGTTACTACATCTCCTCAGCTTATCATTTTGTTCCCTCTCCATACAGGTCCTTCAATCAGTATATAGACAGAGATGCTTCTTTTGCAGTGAGCACTGATTTGACTGTACGTTCCTTCAGTTGCATTTGCCGCAAGCATTTTGAATTCTGTCATGTTCCAAGACAGCCTGTAGCTGTTCAGGCGTAAATGGCAACTGTTAAAAGCTGTGCAAATGGATGACCCTTGTTCAGCATGGGTCTGGTTTTCAACAGGCCTTTCCTTTCAAAAGCTGTACCTGTGTTCCACTAAGTCCGTTATGATTTAGTACACAGCATAGATGTTGTTTCATCAGCAGTATCTCCTTGGTATTTTGACAAACTGTAAATTCATGCTTTTAAAGTCTCAGTTACTTGCATGCCAAGGTTTCATTTCAAGGTTCAACTTTCAGCTCAATATAGATGCTTATTAAAGTCAAGGGAAGGGTCCTGTCAATTCAGAGGAGTTTAGAATGAGACCTCATACTTCTGTTCAAGCTTAAGAATCCAGCAGATAAATTTGCTCTTTGGATACTTTACCATTCAGTCAGTACAATAGCTTCCACTTCTGCTATCACAGATGGCAGTCTAATTCAATGGTCTGTCTTAAGTCCTCACACAACTCTCCATATCTTTGTATGCAAGTGCTCAAAAACAGACTTACAATTCCAATACTGTAAGATCAAGAAGTGCTATTTTCTGCTTTTGCAGATGCGCAATTGATTCTCAGTTAAAAAGTAGTCAGACGCCTACATAACCTTGATGACCTATGCCAAAAGGACTTCTGTGCTGTTCCAGTAGCCCTTCAGCTTTCCCTGGAAAAAGCACTTGAGTCCAAGTTTCCGAGCATGTAGCCGTAGTGCAGGAAAAGCTGGATGGAGCCCCAGCACTGCTGTAGATGCAAGGGCAGGTTGCTGTAGCAGTAAGGAGCTCACACCAGCCTGGGGACACCGATGGGAGGCAAAGGGGAGAGAAAGGAAAGACAAAGTTCATAGTCCCTGAACAGTTTTCTCCTCATTTTGCCATTCTGAAGTTGCCCTTGCTGAGGTTAATTAACAAGCATGCATGCCAGTGCTAGAGGAACAAAGCAGACTGCAGTTTTTACCCCTCTCCCACGTTTCCCATAGCAGTGACCAGACCTTGTGATGTAACCTCTGTGAATGGTCTCTCATTACCTTCCTACTAATTAGTCTCATTTCAGTTATGAGGTATATTATCTTTGGAATTTATACGGTTTAACACATTAGAAAAATAAAGCTTCTTGACATTTGAAAATACTCTCACTTTGGAGAAACTGTCACTCCTCCTCACATCTACACTTAAGGGGATCGTTGTGCCAGTCTTCTGGGGACAAGAAAGCCTTCTCCTCACAGCAAGGGCCATGCAAAGTGTTAAGGGGGCTACGCTGTGCGCTGTGCTGGCTCAATTTGAGCACTTGTGTCTTGTTACAGCTACATGCCACAAACATTTAGAGCCTAGACTCAACTCATCTAACCACGGGCATTGGACTAATGAGAAAGATAAAAGAACTGTAAGCCTGTAAGTTCTCAGACAAGAGTGGGTGATTTATCCTGCCCATGCCATGAACCAGCCTCTGGAGGTGTTGCTTTCTCTCTCCGCTTACCACAGCAGGGCTCTAAGGGCCATAGCTGTGACTTTAGTGCCTACTGTTTGCTAGGATGCATTTCAGCCTTAGAGGTTAGTACTGCAGACAGACTCACCAGGGGTTCTTGAGTCTGGGGTATTCTCTTTTTCTGTAGTTGCAACTTGCTGCAAGTTCTGCCTTCAGACATGGTCCTTAAAAGCCTGTTGTGCCGGCCTATGCTTCCCTCCACCGCTCGGTGTGCTTATGTGCACGAAAGCTGAACACAAATGTTACTGAAAATTCACCCTAGAGCAGCAGAAGCCAATCAGCATGCTTTCATCACTATGCTGGCTAAGGTACTTAAAAAGCCAGAGGCTATTCTACAGAGCCAGGTATGATCACAGGTTGCTGGTATCTACCTTCAGCAAAATAACAGTCCTCAGTCTTTACTCCACTGTTCCCTCCTTGGAAAAGTGAGAGGGTTCAATGAGGGTTAACTTCTGAAAATGCCATGCCAGAAGTCAAAAGAAGAGCTTCATATCTTTGTTCACTGGAGCCTCATCTAATAAGGTGCCTCCTCCAGACTTGCCTTCTCTACGTGTGCCTCCATGTAGAGAAAAAATTGCTGAACAAAAGAAACTTAGTTAAGGTGAATATCTTGAGTTGTATTACAAGTTTTAAGACAGAAGGATGTGATCTATTCTGAAAGTCCCTGATGATTTATTTAGTGGGCATATTTTTACATTGTTTCCTTTAACATCAGAGAAAAGGTGCCTTTGGAGAGGCACGGCTTTTATCTCATCTCCTTTAAAATCACACCACAGATCTCAAAAGAAAGGCTACGCCATGTCAGAATTTAAAGCATTCACCTTATGGCTGTCACCCAAAGTAGATGAAATATATGCCACTGAGTTTTAAATGATTGCTTATGCTGCCAATCATACTCAGATTCTCAACTGAATGATATAAGTTCCCACTGTTTCCCTGAAAGTGCTGAAGCTGAATCTTTTTATACTAGAAAAGGATCTGGCCCTTAAGTTTCAGCATCTCCCAAATCCAAAGTAGTTTTATCCAGTTGAATAATTTATCATCATAACCTATTTTCCATTAATTTGACTATGCTCTCGTTCCTCTTGAGCTTGGTACGTACAGCGGCGCTCTACTGTGAAAAACAACGATGTGAAATTAGCACTTTCTTACTCAGCAGATCCCTTTCCTGTGTGAAGTCAGAAAGAGTGCTGTTTAACTTACCATAAAAAGTACTAAAATCTTTCTTTTTCTCTCCCCCCTCTCCCTTCCCTGGCCTGCTTTCCACCCGGCAGAATTAATATGGCCGAGGGGAGGCCAACAGGACAGGAATTTTGACTTGTGTATTTACAGGACTGTTAAGCGAAGTGCCGGGCCACTTGGGCAGCCCCTGGGTCTCTGGGCTGTGACCGCCGCAGAGGGCAGAGGACTGTGGGTGGGAGCAGAGCTTGCAAAGCTGCTGCCGCCGATGACGTGCAAGCCAAAACGCCGTGAGCTCCCAATCCCAGCTGACGCACTCAGCTCAACCGAGATGAACAGTCACGTGCTTAAAATTAATCCTAGGCATAAGCATTGCAGGATCAGGGACCAGGGACTGAAGGGACTGAAAACCAAACAAGGCTATCTGTTGGTGTGCTGCAAAACATCTGAGATGTGAACTCTTCTGCACCAATCCCGAGGCATCTGCTTGGTTAAAAAAGATTGTGGAATCAGATTGGGGGTCTCAAAAAATCAAATAAGAATTTGGGACAATTTCTTACATTGTAAGAGAGAAACTGGTTGCTCTTTGAGAGACTGATAAAGTAACACTGGTGTAAAATCTGTTGTGGAAGACAATACATTTTGAGGCAACAGACTCTCTGCGGCATCTAAATTCTTATTTTTTTCTACTTTTCCAGATAAGTCCTTTCTAAAACTCACCCTACAAATTCAGGATTAGTTTCCCCCAAGAAACTATGTGCAATACATAATAAAACCCGGAATTTTCAAAACCACTTTCAATTTCTCTTTGCCATAAGACATCATTTATTACCAGAATGTTCTTCAAGTTTAAACAGTCTCTAACATATGACTAAATCTGAAGTCACTTTGTCTGTCAAAAGGTAAAGGGCAAACGAGTTATAAGGGCAGCTGGGTCATCAGAAGTTGTTCTCTTTGGACCCGATGTAGTAAAAATTATCCTCAGTCTTCCAAACAGCTAAAGTCCCAAAAGGCCACAAATTCTAGCTTTGCAACAGGCCAACCTATTCAACACAAAGGTCAGTATCATTAAACAGAATAAACAAACCAATCCTATAGCCAGAAATGACAGATCTGCCTAGGAGGCGAAGGAGCCATGCAGCTATCTCTCTGGGCCTCCTTCGCTCCTGCACTTGCACCGTCCCAAACTTCTTTACACACACACACACACAGACAGATACACACACTTTCTCTCATCTGTTTAACTCCATATGTCTGTACAATGCACACACGTGTGGGACTGGGTAAAAATCTGCCCCAAAAGTGGCAAGCTGTGAGATAAGCCATTTCCAAAAAGTATGGAAGCAATAGCTGGTTGAACAGAGCTCTTCTGCATGTGTACCGTTCTCTGGACCCCTAGTCTTCCTCCTCACTGCCTCACAGGAAGCACTATTTCGGTCAGAGATTACCCCCGGCTTGTAAAGACAGAGATCCTGCTTCTGCCTTCAGCTCTCACCAATTTCTCCTAGTCAAGGCTGGGCTAAAACCCATGCTTGTTCCTTCACCTGTCTTCTTACCGGCTGAAAACACACTAGCCCTCCTCGGCACTGGCGCCCAGTGCTCCCAGCCCAGGCACCATGCTCAAGCGTGAGGCCAGTGGTCTTGCCCCCACCTCCACTTCCCATCACTGACACGGGGGTTGGCGACCACTTGTCCTCCTGCACGAGCAAGTACACGTGGCAGCACAAGACTAAGAAGAGAGAACACCCTTCTCTTTCAACTACATTAAGTTGTGGTCCTGCCTGTGGCTATTGCTGGAAGGTAAACTATCGTTGAACAATTTCTTTTCTAGGAAAGAAGGAAACTGCTTATGCGCTTTGAAATCAAGTACTTTGCACAAAAGAGAGCACAGCTGTTTGCATGCTTATTTTCTTTTGTAACCTTGCTGGAAGTACAGTACATGTTCTTAGGGCCGTACTAACCTCTAATGGGTTTGGTGGGGATACGGCCCAACTTAAAAAGCCACCAACCAACCGTAACACCTGCCCGTGACTCCGGAACAGAGACCTGCCTTGTCCTGCTCGTGCACAACGGAGCCAGCGCCAGCTCTGCCGCAGCACGACACAGCTTGTCACTACCCGAGTGACGCTTCTCACACGCCCTCTCACAACAGGGACCTTGAAGCTACGAGCCCGAGCTGCCACAGCAGGAGCTCAACAGCAAAGGCAGGCAAACGTCAACGTGCTGGCTGCAGAGAGAGACTCCTACCACGCAGCAGCAGCCGCTTGAATTTTCTTTCACTTTTTAGAACTATTTTTATAAGCTTTCAGTACGAAAGAGATTATATAAAACCGCATTCTAGTCAGCTGTGCGTGAAATTTAAAATGCCCACCTTAATGCAGAAATAAACTAACTACTATATCTAAAGCTAAATGCTGTAAATAAATAGCTATGCAGTATGAAGTGAGGATGAATCTCAGCTAGTACTTGGCAGACTCAGGTTTTGTTCTCGTTTCTACCCTTGACCTGTTTGTTGACTTTGAGTAAGTCGTTGCTTTCTTTCTGTTTCTTTCTGGGTCGAGGACTACCTGTCATTTTGTGTTCATACAGTGCCTGGCATGAAAAGCCCCAGTGCTGGTGAAGATCTCTGGATACTACCACAATACAAACAATATTTTAATACCTGTTAAACAAACAATGAACACAAAGGAGACTTTTTTCCTTGGTAAAAAAGTATCTTGTTGCAATGCATGAAAAAATCAGATGTTTCATAGATAAATAAATATATACATATATATCGGCATTTATCCCAGACACATGCATTTAAATATGTTCCTAATTAAACTCCAGATACCTATTACAGATTTGCTAGATTATTTACCACTTCTGTATCTTAAGATATTAAAGTTTTATCACCTCACTTCTACTTCTAATAAAAAGTATTGATTTGCTATATCTTATCTATAAGATTTGTACTCTGGTTTCGCATAAAACTCAACTCAATGTATTTTTTTAAAGCCATCATTATCTCAAGCACATGGCACAGAATTTTATTTACGCTACAACGAAACTCAGTATTTTTCAGTATGGATTTGAAAGCGGTTAACATTTTTGTATCCAAATCCATCTGCTTCTCAGCAGTCAGTGTTGAAATAGGCCTTTTTCTAGTGTTTTAGGTAACAGTTCTGCCTTTTCCTACCTTTCTTTCCTTGCTTATATGTATAAATGTCCATGTATAAGCTGCCAGCTGAATAGATGCCAAATTTAATCCAATTGCATAAATTTGCAACATAAGCTGCAAAAGGTACATCACTACGTGCCTTATGACTTCACAATCGCTCTTAAAATGTCCGACAGAATCTCCCCAAGACTATACTGGAAAGATTTAGTATTTTATTTACATGGATGCACAATGAGGCCTCTGCTCTTGTTGTTGGGACTTGATTCCGGTTATGAATGTTGAGGTACGACTTGCAAGGGCAAAGAGAGTTCAAGGTCATTTTTTTCTTTTCTCACAGTGTGCAAGAAATTGATGCTGTATCTGCTAACCAAATATAAGGATTGGGGAACTTTGAAATAGGAGACAGTAGTTCTTTGGACCACATTAAAAACCAAATAAACAAACAATGAAAAAACTGAAAAATGAAAAAAACATTGATAGCAATGTGAGCAAAAGGAAGATGAAGCCTTGAAAACCAGTTGCTGGGTAAAGCCATTGAGTTCTCCGAAAGTTTTGAGGGCTCATAAGGTTGGCAGAGTCCCACCATTTTGGATGTCTGGTCAAGCCCTGACTCAAAAAGCAGTAAGCAATAACCACAGATTGCTTTTGATTGTTAGTGCACAGACACCTACTGAGCCAGGATATTGGTTGTAAAATCTGACACATTCTGACAGGTGGAAAACGTATTTACAATACTTGGCTTGGTTTGTAGAAGAAGGAAGAAGACAACAGTTTGAATGACAAATTTTAAACATCAACGATTAAAACAGATTTTTTCTTAATTTTTCCCTTTTGACAGCATGATATTGATTTTTTCTTAGTGGTGACAAAGCTAAAAGATTCTCATGTATTTGGCAAAGTTTATCATCACAAGAACAGGAGGTAAGAGCAGCGATTTTGGATTTGTCCAATGAGGTCATTAAAAACCCTTATCTTAGAGAATTTTCATTGGATTTTTTTCCTTATTTTTTTTGTTTGTTTTTTATTTTAAGAAAAGGACTTTATAAATAGATATTGAAAAACATGAGCATTTTCAAGTGCTGCTGTATTGGAAGATGGCTGATTTTTGTTTGCCAGTTCAAGTATCCCTCTGGAAACAGAGCTGCAACATTTGAATTGTAATTCTAGTTGGCAGCATAAACTGGTCACCATGTCAGAACTGTTCTGACGCAGTAAATGGATGAAGTAATGACAGGAGGAAATCTGCAGGGAAGTAAATTTTTTTTTTAATTTTTTTTATTTTTTTAAGAAACATTGGCTCAGCTTGCATCAGTGGGGTCCCATGGGTTCCCATGGCCACCATCCCCATCTTTAAATAAAGTAACAAACGACCTCCAGTGACAAACACTCACCCATCACTCCTGCATCAGTTCTGGACCACCGACGTATGAGCTACTTCTGCCACAGTAAAAGTTCATGATTTGTCAGCTCAAGAGTCTGTCCTTTGCTAATGGATTACTTTTGAAATGTCTGCTGTAAATGGAAGGTTTTATTTATTTATTAACTTTTCCTAAATATGCATACAAGCAACACACTGTTTGGGCTCTGGTTTCTTGAGGTAGAGTTCTGCATTTTAGAGACCACCTCAATTACTGTTTCCCAAGGCTCCGCAGGTAAAAGGGATGAGGGTGACAGTGCCCAGCCTGCATCGCCAAGTTCTCTTTTTCTCCCTCAAAGACAGCCTCAGGCACAGGAAGAGAAATGTAGCTGGCTTTCAAAGAAAAGAAGATACTTAATTCACAGACTGGGGCATCCCCTGGATGAGGTGCCATTGCCCTACCACAGACCTCCTGAGCCCTGGACCCAAGTGACAATTTAGTCCTTGTCTTCATGTTTCAGCAGTAGAATAAGTAGCCCCTTATTCCTTCCACACAGGTGCTGTGAAGAGCAACAGAATCACATGCTTGAGGCATTCCAGCATGATTGTATTGTAAATCACAGGCATATCATTCATACCCTTATTCATGAAAGACTTCGGAATCCTTTTGAGGAATGCAGTAAGGATTTAGACAAAGGGAGATATACCTTGTTAGCAAGGTTTTGAGTGTAATTTGGTGCTTCCTTTGTTACCTGTAGAAAGCAGGTGAAGAAAAGGGCCTCTGAGGTAAACCTGCTCCTTGATGGACAGGGAAATCTGAGTGGTTGGAACACATAACCTGTTCCACCTTAGGACCTCGGAAGGGATCTGAAATTTGAGGGTACCTGTAAAAACAGGCATGCAAACAAAAAATCCATGAGAGTCAGTGAAGATAGTCAGTCTTTTCTTTGTCTTTAGGCAGTCCTTGTCTTTTGGCTTTTCAAAAGCCGGGGAGATATTTCATTGCATTTTTCTTCACAGACTCAGCCTACCTGTTCTGGCCAATGCACTTGGCTGCAGCTGCGGTGTCAGCCTCTCTGCCTGCACTGCTTTCGTCACTCCCTGGTGGATCTTCCAGCATGCTGATCCCAGCCAATGCACGCCAGTCAGCAACACTTCCTTCCCTCAGCTCATGACCTTCTAGGTCAAGAATGTGCCTACGGGCAGAAAGCACAGGCACAAGAGTTTGAGATGGTCTTCACTTACGCAAGCTTTGGAGAGTTCCTCTAGCGGAGCACCTTGCTACAACAGCAATGAGGTAGGTTAGCATGAAAAGAATCACAGAATCACTGAATCATAGCGGTTGGAAGGGACCTCTGGAGATCCTCTAGTCCAACCCCCTGCCAGAGCAGGTCCACCCACAGCAGGTTGCACAGGATGCCAACCAGGCAGATTTGGAATGTCTCCAGAGTCGGAGACTCCACCACCTCTCTGGGCAGCCTGTTCCAGTGCTCTGCCACCCTCAAAGTAAAGAAGTTCCTCCTCATGTTCAGATGGAACTTCCTATACTCAAGTTTGTGCCCGTTACCTCTTGTCCTATCACTGGGCACCACTGAAAAAAGACTGGCCCCATCCTCTCGGCACCCTTTAAGTATTTGTAAGGGTGTATTTATAAGAGAAGAAAATACGAAAAACAAAACAAGACCAGTGCAAAGGCATTGACCCTCATTTCCCTCTACAGACAGATAATTGCTTTAAAAGATGAATCCAGAGATACACTAAGGCAATGTGATGGATGGTCTTACCTTGCATTTCATTGCTAGGTAGACACAGTATGTCCATAAACACGAACAATTTGCTAAGAAACACATCAGCTGTAACTCAAGCTGGGAACACAAAATACATCAGAATCTGAAAGAAGAAAAACTCATGAATTATTTTAAAAAGGCCATTTTCACCAAAATAAAACTCTCCACCTTGCCTATAATTTGAAGTGACGAGTACACCTCCAGATTTGAAATTCCTTTTAATCAGAATCTTCATACAAAGAGAAATTATATCTTCAAAATACAAGGAGTTAACCTGTTTTTCAATGGTAGATGGTCTAATGAGCAGCTCTGCAATAACAAACGGTATCGAGATATATTCATGAGGGATGGGAGACCCGATTCCCTGCTCCATCTACCATATTGTTATGGCTTCTTTTGTTTGTTAGTGTAATAACTAAATGTACATTCATTATACAACCACCTGTTTATTTTGCAGGTACTTTCCAGGTTAACCTGTTACCTCTGGTCCTATCACTGGGCACCACTGAAAAAAGACTGGCCCCATCCTCTCGGCACCCTTTAAGTATTTATAAGGGAGTATTTATAAGAGAAGAAAATATGAAAAACAAAACAAGACCAGTGCAAAGACATTGCTTAACTATCAATGAAAGAACAGACAGCAGAATCCGGAACACCATGAATTACTGGCCAAGAATAATTACCAGCAACCAATGATGACAACACGTCACATTTCTTTTTTGATCCTATTCACAGTGAGATATTGCTCATTCCATGACCTAAACATTTAGGGTTGCAGGCAACAGAAGAGAGCACAGCACTCTTCAAACTGCAAGTTTTCACTACGCTTCAAGGAATAAAACAGGAACCATTTTCCGGTTATTATTCCCCATTTAGGACAAACTATGTCCAATGCTCAATGACAAACACACAAGCTGTGGGGGGGAGTGGGGGGAAGCAGGGTGGGATGTATGGGTCACAGAAACTTCTGTCACAATACCATCCCCACCAAAGACAGTGCACAGGGGTACAGTGTAGACGATCAACTCGCTTGTAGGGCTTTACAAACTTCCACTAAACAGAAACTCTTTACAAGTGAACCGCTTGCTTCATTTAAATATGTAGCCTGCATAATCAGAGTCTTTGAAGTAGGGACACAGATGATCAGGATTTGCCTTTTGATCTTTCCAAATTGTTTTAGCAAGTAACAACTATGCCTGAAGTCTTTTCTGGAAAATTTTATTAGTGACAATGTTTACAACAGTCTTAGAGACCAAGGTTCTCTTAGTATCACTGTTGAATAATTTTACAGAAACTGAAATCTTACAATGCAAACCTAGGCTCTGCAAATAACAGTGATGAATTTTATGTAAATTAAATTAAAATTCCTGATCAAATGAGCTACAATTCTATGCAATGCTCTGTATATACACATATTAAAAAAAAGGGGAAAAAAAATGTGCTTTCACAGGATCTGCTGGATCACACAGATCTCAGTCTTGTTCTTCATTCATCTACTTGTACCCAAATCACGTCAATGGATCTTGCACGAGAACCTCTAGATCAGAACAGATCAGGCTCTGGAGCAATCAAAAGAGGACCTTACTTCATCAATAAGCTAGGGACACCTTCACATTTCCAAAAAAGTAGCGAAAGTTGCCTAGTTACAGACTACAGCTGTTCCACTGATTAACATGAGCTCAGTAATAATTTTTCCCAAATTTAAGGCAACTTAAAGAAACAACTTTATCTCCTTACTGTGTGTTATAAAGAACTATGCTCACATTACACATTCTATGCATCTCCTTAAATTGTCAGAAACATTCACAGCCACTGTTTTTAGACAGTGCATACATAAAAAGACACCGCCTTTTCACCGTGTTTTGTGACATAGACAAAGGAAACATGAATTTCTTTACCTTTTGTTTTCCACCCGCAAGACAAGGAAAACAAAATTTCTTCAATATTCCTAGTCCATGCTTATACAGTGAAAAAGGGGAAAAACAGCCCACTCATGAAAAAATGGTTATCATCTACAGTTTATTGAGAAAGGCCTGAAATTTGTTAACTGTAGTAATGGAATGCAGAAATCCTTTTAGGTTTGTTTTCAAGCAAGTTCTGGGTCAAAGAAGAAAAGAGAACAATTCTGGGTTCCTCCCCTCAAACAGCATATCTGATAAATTCAATCTATTTTTATGCAAATGTTTATGAGTAAGCTCACAGTCTTCTAACAGCTGAAAAGCAAAATGATGTATAGGAAGAATGAAAGTAATGTTAAACTACGAGCTAACAATTCCACTGGGGTACACTGGTGATACCAGATACGATGAGAGAAATTTGCAAAGCAACCATACACCTGAAAATCAAGTCACTTCAAGTTCTACTTGTTAAACATATGAATCTGGTTGTAGTTAAGAGGGAAAAATAAAATAATGGTGTACAGAATTACTCTTAACCCTCTACCAATGCACCATTTCAACTTACTGCTAGAAGCAGATGGGCAATTCTACAAATTTGGAATACAAAAGACTTGAGGGCAGGGGATTTGTTGTTGCTTGCTTTTCAAGCCTGCTGCTGTTTAGAGGCATTTCAGCTTCCTGTTTACAGACTGAAGCTATAAGGAGTTACAATCACTTCTCAAAATTCAAAGAACAGCAGCATCCAGCAGAGAGCAGCTCCTTGCCTTTATTGTGTTGTTTTTATCCCCTCCTGCTTTATGTTTTAATGGTTTACTATCAGTCTCTAAATTACAGAATGTATTTGATTTTTTTTTTCCCCTCTCATCTCCTGAAATGGATTTAAAGCGTCAATCCATTAAGAAAAGGCAATCATAGAAGCTGGAAGAAGTGAGGTAGTGCTGTGGGGTCAAGTCTTAAAAAAACCCACCACATTTAAGCACATCTCACATTGCACGTGTAGAAACGTGCTTATGAAAATACACATAGATTAGCTCAGAAATGAAACTTTGGGAAGACATTTGGGTAGTGTGAACTTTTTTCAGCTACACTTGTGTCTACTTCGGCACCTGCAATAAAGTGCTTTCCTGGATGCCCACTGCACACCTACAGGAAGGTGCTTCAGGCAACCACCGAATTAATTGCTCACTGTAGTGTAGCTAATGGGCAAAAGTTTTCTTACAGGAGTCAGTACGAATTCTTTGGGCCAGACTCGTGTATCCACGCTCTCGAAGCTGCTTGGTATCTTACCACATACCTCTGTGTTACATCAGAAAAGATGCATAACTTACCAAGAAGGATCTGAAGCAGGAAGAAAATACGCAGCTAAGGAATGTTAGAGTTGTATATGTTTCATTTATCAGAAAAGAAAGATAGAGAAAAGACTATGCAATATGTACTAAGGGACTGTTTTAACTCAGAAACCAGCATAATGAAAATGAATGTCCTGAAGCAGGCAAATTAAAAGTATAAACAACACACCAACATCTACAAGGAAGTTGGTAGTCATTGAGAAAAACCATCAATGGACACAGTGGACGTTCCACTTTTGGTACCACTCAGAGCTTTGACAGAAGAAACATCTGTCAGTCTAATAAAAGCCACAGACACCAAAAATGAAGGAAGCTAGGTGACTTAAAACCATATGCCACCTTTGAACTACACCTTGGGGGTATATTCTGCCCTTCTTTGGATACAACCACTTTTCAGTGAACCTATCTGGAACAGCACCTGTATAGAAATGCTAATACACTATTTGAGTATTATGGTCACACTGGTATCTTCTGGACAAAGAAATCCACTGAAGTAAACATCAGTTTGATAGAGCAAGAAGCTGAGAGTGAAACTAAACTTGTAAATGTGAACTGAATACATTCTCTATGAGAAAAGTTGTCATTCTCTTGCTTCATGATTACCTTTTTTTCTTTTTCTTAGTTTTATAATACTTGTTTAAGGACAAACCCTCCTCCAATTTTCCACACGCACCTGTGCCACATTTCAGATGTGGAATCCACTGGTTAAAACAAAACTGAGTATCTCCTTTGCTTAAATTACTGTACCAGTTTCTGCAAAAGGACCTGAAGTTCACGGCTCTGTTTTGGCAGAGTCAAGAAGTACATTTTGCTGAAAATCTTAAGTTAGGTACCTGCTTAAGTGCTCTGCTAAATTAGTTTCTCATAATACTTTCCTCCTCCACAGTGGAGTTCATGCAACAACTTTGCTGGTCACTGACAAAACAGCATTTGGACATAGAAAACAACTGTTAAACAGCTCTTCCTCCTACAGGCTTTTGAAATTCATACTTTATTATTTCATACAAGACAGTAAAAATAATAAAAATAACTCCACAACTTTTCATAAAAACTAAAAGGCTTTAAAAACAAATCTTATTAAAAAGCCAAACAAACTTCACACTTCAAACCAAACTAAAGAAATACTATATATACACACACTTCTTAAAGAAGAGATTATGATTTTCTATTTGATATGAACAGGCTCTCTTCATTCATCATCTGCAAGAAACTAGGTTAGGTCTCCATAGGCCACAGCCAGAGTTATTAAGTAAGTAAATATGCCACTGCTTCTGTGCCCTCCTTTTATTTCCTTGCTTCTTCAGTCTCATCTGGCTCTCTCTCTTGATGCTCTCTTTCCCACCTCATTTCTTTCAACTCTTGTCTGTACTTCCGTTCAATGAACCGTTTCTGATGGGCCATCTGGGGGAAGTTATCTGACACAAGGAGAAATATTTTACATTAATAAACAAACTGGTAACACAGAAAGCCTCAGCTCTTACATTTTTTAAAAAAAACTTTGATGAGATTATGGGTAGGACAGAATAATATTATTACCATTTTTACTCATTTACTTCTAATAATCCACAGTAAACCAGCGCTGTGTATCATAAGACTTCGGTCTCTTTATGATCTCCACATCTGTTTCTCCTGCTACAAAGCACTGTCAAATCTAATACACTCACACAAATAAAATATAAAATCCTGGTATAGCAACATGGCCAGGTATTACCTGGATTTTACATTCTGTTCCCTTAGCAACAGGTGGTTGATACTGAAAAAGGAATGTGAGGCTACTGTCAATGTTGTCAGGGTTTTTTGTCTTGTTCTTACTCCAGAAAGTATGAGTCATTGGTCCCAAGCACTGTACAGATGTTTCCATTATTATTATTATTATTTTAGACCATGCAGAATCCACTAGATGCCCCACATTATGACAGGGTTCCTAATGGGAAAGTAATAGCATAGCAAAATGGAATGCAGTAAAATCTGTTCCTGAAAAAGTTAATGCTTGGTTATGTACCAGAATACAGCCTTACATAGTCTTAAGAGCACGGATGAGTGAAGACTTGCTAAAACAGACTAGACAGGGCTGGGCTGATGGAGAAATTGCTAGGGGGATGGATGCTTCTGATTTCAGACGTTTGTCCATTGGCTGGTACATACGTACACTAGTTAGAAACGAGGCTGTAAAACCAGCTTATATAATTGATCAGAATTGCTCTCAATTTACTGCGCAGCTGACAGAATATGATGTTTCCTGCATGAGCAGGGTGCTGACATTCATCTGTGTCTCAGTGCTGCAGAGACTGGCACCCTCCAGCTGGTGAGGAGAGGAAGAGGTTGTAAGGCACGCGGCAGACTGCAGTTGGCGGTAAATCCTGCTGGGATCACACAGAGCTCTGGGATCAGCAGTGGGTACCTATCTGTGTCTGAGATGAACGCAAAAGGTTACTACACTGACCTTTGAAGACAAAAAACAAATCTGGGAGATGTCTCGGAAAAGGACTGCTCTCTCTCTAGTTGGCTACCAAGAGAAAATTTCAGCAGAGGCTCCTCAAGGAGGAGTCCCTTGACACCAAGCGTATTCCTCTTTCTGGGTCCCAGGTAGAACAGATCTGTTCAGCTAGAGAACATGGCGCAGATGCCACGTAATCTGCAGGAGTTTGTGGTAGAGTAGAATGAATTTCTACTGCTTTGTTTTATTGGCTGGTGAAATTTGTGCCTTTTATTATATCGTACAGGAATAAAAGGTTTATTCATCAGTTATTTACAACTCGGACATAGGAGGGTATATTTATTTAAACCAGAAAGCAATCTAAACAAAAGCAAATTGTTTTTAAATTGCTGCTGTTTTTTAAAAACACTAGTGCTTTGTTTAATGGAGTTCTGGGATATTTTGTTGCTCATGTGCACCATAAAATAAAAATCGGATTTTCAGCACTGTGCCTATAACGTGATTCTTTTAGAACTCTGAATAACTCAGCTTGGTAGCAACCTGCTTATTTATAATCCATTTAAGATGTTGAGAAGGAAATTAATGTAATAAACTCATCATGGCTATCATATATATAAACACATACATGGAAATTACTTTTACTTCAATTTAATTATTTATGCATTAAAAAAAACAAAACAACCCAGCTAAAAACTCCACTCCACAAATATATACATATTAGAACAGGTGCCCACAGGAGCTGTGGAGCCTTCATCCCTACAGACAGGCAAAACTTTACTGGCAGGGCACTGAGAAAAACAACCTAACTTGAAAGTTCTCTCTTTTGAGGGGTGGTTGGAGTAGAGACATCTACAGGTCTATGGTATTCAAGCAAAACATGTATGTCAAAAAAGAGTAGTGAAGTCCTTGGACTGATAGGAGATGAAGCTCAAAGTTCTCTGAGTGGTGACACTGCCACAAGAAAAAACACTCAAAGAAAACTTCACTAATATTTTGCAGATATTTAGTGGAGAAGGACAGTTACGTTTTTATACTTGTCAACTTTACTAGTGGTGAGAAGTATATGCCTAGCAGATAGATATAAAAAATTTTCAGAATTAAAGGGACTCATCGTCTTCTGAAATGTTTAAGCCCTGGGATTTACAGATGCAGAGATAACAGATTAAAATCGTTTGGCATCTGAGGAATTGCATGTCTTTCCTTTGAATCAAATAAAAAAAAAATCTACCTTCTGAATAGAGAGCTTCGGCTTCACAAAATACATGTAATCTATTTGCTTACAATACATCCACACCTGGCACTTCAACTCAACTGACCGAAGTTCTTTGCATGCACTCATTCCTTTTGTATCTGAGACTCCACTGGAATGAAGGACTGCTCCCATGCTGGCTATCCTGTGCCCAGTTTTGAGAGATGCACACAGATCATTGGATCCTCAGCTGACAGAAGCTATTCTTAACAGACAAATATTGAGTTACAATGGCTGGGGATCCATCTGCTATATTTTAACCTAGTCTACTGTATAATCTGAGAAGAAATTTTATTTTCTAAATTGGTAACTAGATTGGTAATTTTCCTCCCCTAAATTAGAGGATGAGACAACCACATCATCAGAGACCAACCAGTCTTACCCCACCTCATATTTAAGCATGGAAAATCTCAGCGAGACTTCACTGCACAGGCTTCCCTGTAAGTTGCAACCTCTGTCACTGATCAACTCCCTTTAAAAAACACCTGTTGATATCATATTAACTTCACCTGTTACAAAATTGTCTTGGATGTACTAAAAGGAAAACCCGCTGCTTAGAAGCTGACAGCATTCAGCATATACATTCTGTTCAAATCTTATCCCCCACAAAACCTGCACCTCACTTCACTAAAGATCAAGGATATAAATTAAAAATTATTTTCTTTGTTGCCCAAATATCTTACATTTTTCAAGTGCATCCATAGCAGCTCCCATTTCCGCTTGCTGAATACTGTGAAAGCCAAACAAAAACATGTCACATGAGATCTAAGTTGTACAGAATAAATTGAAGTTTATGACAAAGTCGAACACTAGCTACTCGTTTGTAATAAAGCTCTTTGGATAACCAGTAGCTAGTAATTCCCAGAGTGTATGATGTATCAGCCTTTCCATAAATATGTGAGCAATAGCACTACAGTTCCAGTAGAATATTTTTAAACTTAGATCAATAACACTAAGAGAATATTCTAGTCCATTCTTCACTGAAACATTTGCCTTTACTTAAGAGAAAAAAAAAGGAACAAAATCATACAGGTGTAAACACTATAAAACCAATGATATTTTTATAACCACCACCAGATTTGGTAGCAGAAAATAAGAAGAGGTCTTTGAGGTTCATGGTTGAAGTCTTTGCAACTTTAGAAACCATTCTGAAATGCCTAGAAGTAGTAACATCAGAAAAAAACCCTGAGAGCCTTGCACCCTTAACTTGCCATCTTAATTCGGACTGTAATCCAGTAGAAAAGGCAAAGATAAAGTCACTGTTTCCTGGAAGCTGTTCTGCAGTTTCTAGTCTGAGTGTCACAAATTGGCTAGCATTGCTAGCCACCTTGTAGGCATGTTCACCAAAAAAGTGTAAGACGCAAAACTATATAGACATTGAAGCCTTCAAGTATTCCTGAGCCAGAAACTCAGAAGAGATTTAAGGCGGCTCTATAGCTTTCCTTTTCTAAGGCCAACCACACACTTGTCTATCTCCATGGCTAGTCATTTTGGATACTGCCACGCTCAAACTTTAACAATATGTGATTAATTTTTCACTATACCTTGGGCCTTTACCGCATCCGATTCTTTCCCCTTTGAAGTAAACAGCTACTGTGTATGTCCTGGCATGAGATGGTCCCACTGTCTGCAAAGTCCTGAAATAAGAAAGATATGATTTATTCAAGCAGGAAGTACTAAAAAACAGAATCTGCTTGTGGAACATGCATCACCAAGTTTTTGGTCTGGTCAATACATCTCGTGGAATTAGTGCGGGGCAAGGGTTGAAAGATGTCTGTATAAATCACATTAACCCAGAGATTACCAGCTTAGTGCACAATAAAAAGGAGAAATTTATATAAGATGCACGTTGTTTATATTGGTTACATTTACTCCAAGTTCACTCAGGAGCACCATATGAAAATTAAATCTTTAACCCATAAGAAAGAATGTAAACTATTACACAAACTGTTTAAACACTGCAAAAACACTTGTAATAAAGTCATATAAATTGTGCGTAGCTGTGCAATTGCAAATAATGACACCAATATGAATATTGTGTACACTAAAATTTTAGTCCCTGAGAGTTGTGCAGTTAGGAAGGTTTTAAAAGGACTTTATATTGGACACGGTAGCTTTCTACTGCGAATTATCACAGTACAAAGTTGTTTTCCATCAGCTTTGAAAAGTTAGAGTTTGTTACAAAACAAACTTTCTATTTTAGCTGAAGTCTAGGACATGAATCAACAACCACCTACAGGGGAAAAAAGATAATTCCCAAGACATGCAACAAATTTCTTCTTTCGCTCTTTCTTCCTGCTGTCCCAAATCTCTTTCCACTGTCAGCTCGAGTTCTGTCCACAACCTTGTTTCTTTTTGGAAGAAGCACCAATTTCACATCAATTTTTAAAGTACCTAACTATAGTAGCCTGTCTCTGTGTGCTGTGACAAGACCAAATAAAACCCACCCCTAATTTAAAAGCAATAGTACTGACTGCAGTGAAACAGATAACCCCAAGAAAAGGAATTTAACAAGATAATAGGAAGATAACAGCATATTACTAGCTCTAAGCTATGCTATAAAAATCAATTTATCATCACAAAACAAACATTTGGTACTTGATACTTAGTGGGTTTTCAAGAATAAGAAATTGTTTCTTTTGTATTCACCTCCCTCACTCAAGACAAAGCTGTGAGCCCTCATACGGAGACACTGAGGAGTCAGATTTGCAGAGCATCAGTCGCAGTGTTAAAGCAATCACATTTCTGAAGTGCACTGTTTGTCAATATAAGTGAACTACTACATTTCATTGAAAGCTTCACCCCAGTAAATGTCACAAACGCACTTAGGCTTTCATTCTTCATACCTTTTTGATATAATAATCCCAACAACACAAGCCTTGAACTTTCACAGCCTTTCTCTCTTCTTTTGGGGGCTAACGTTGCACTCATTCCAACATCAATTGAATGGATATGGATTCAATATACAATCTTAATTTTATTATTGCCTCTTTGAAGCAGCTATTACGCTATTTTACAACTGAACGAGAGAAGGGAGGTACATCCCATCCAGTTTCAGGTCTCTAACTGAGGTGTACAAGTTAAGAGGTTCTTTACACTGAACCTCTTCTATCATATACAGGAGGACATATGTGGGCTGAACTGCAAAGCGAAAATGTCCAAAATTTCTGCTGCCCTTCAGTGCCTCACTCCGTGGATTAGAAACAGAGCCTGCAATCAGGATGTGTAACACAAGGCATTTATTATGTTTGCGTAATAATGTAGAGTGTAGAGAAACTTCATATTATTACTGAAAATAAAATGGAGCTACCTTGACTTTATAACCACGCATCCATTGTTACATTAATTTAATTTAAAATACTACCATTCCTTACGTTAAAAGAAGAACAAATAGAGAATGACACCCATGAAATACTCCATTCGAACATAAAAATTGTGCTTTCCCTTGCAACTGTACAAGGTAAAATACCTACTAATTCTTCCTTGTAATGGCTTAAAACACCTAAAGCTTGGAAAACACTGGTTCCATCTTCAGACAAAAGAGAGAGTGGAGGGCTTGGATAACTACAATAAAACCAAACTATGGGAAAAACCTAGGGTGAGTGATCACATCTTCCTCCATATGCAAGAAACACTGATAATTAGCCATAAGATGACAGTCCTTACTTGTAAAGAGGAATGTCTGGCTCTTTTCCTTCTGTCCTGAGAGTCAAGCAGCACTGCTGAAGCTGAGATTTAGGATCATTCCAATCTTGATTTAAAATAAACTCCTGCAAGAAGTTCACAAAGATGCTTTTACAATTGAGAGATTGTGGTAAGAGTCCCAAATGCAATAACGTATTGAAACAGTGTCAGGAAAGAATGAGCCTGACTGATCTTACCTTTAGCCGTGGAAAAAAGCATACGTTCATGAAAGTGTGAACATATTCCAAATCCTTATCAATGTACAGGGCAGCAATAAAGGCTGTGAGGGTGGGAGAAAAGGTAGTTACTCATCCAAGGAGAAAGTTAACGGCTTGCACTTTTAGAAACAAGTATCTCTGACTACTCTAAGCCATATTCAGTTACGTTTCACGGCACTGATCTGATGGAGGTATTATTATCCTGCATACACAGGAAAAAATAAAGTTGACCAAGGGATTAAGTGACTTACCCAAATCCACACAGTCATTTAAAGAGCTAGAAACAACACTCAGCTCCTAATCTCACATTTTAACCAGAAGACCATGGATACTTACGAATAAATCACTACTGGGAAGCATAAAAAAGTTTTAAATATAAATCAATCCTGTTTGTGTGCTATTTCCATTTGTTTAGAGGATTTGGCAAAAGCCATGGGGTCTGAAGAGCTCACAACATTTATCAAAATATACAAGGTACAGATTAACTTTCTTTGCAGAATATTTATCACTGTTCCCACTTTCTTTGGAAAGCAGTAGCACAAACTTCCATAAATGGACAAAAATAATTTTAATTCCCTCCTAACTTTCCCTCTTGTGGAATGATCACTTCGAAACCTCTTAAAATGCAGTCAAATGAACCACAGAAATATTCACCTGCTGAAGGAACTACTTTATCTTACAACAGTGACAAGAACATAATAATGGAACATTGAAACTGTTGTTCAATAGCTCTACTTGGATTACAAGCTTCAATTTTCTAGACATGCTTTTGACCTGGTCATCATGACCCCTCAATTTCTAAGTCCACAACTCTAAGTCATCTGCAATTACGCCTCCTTCATGCTTTCATACAGACTTCAAAAATCTAGGCCAGTGTTCAAAAATCTGGCTTTCAGAGGAATAGGCATAATTCATTTGAGAACCTGAACATACATTTTTAATAGTGAATTGGGGAATTCTAATGGCTTTCTTAAACAAGCCCCAAGGAAAATGAAGCTGCATTAGTAGTAAGCTGTTATAACCAAATTAACTCACATTCCAAGAGATCAGCCAAAGTCTTCGTTCGAAGAGCTACAGGTCTTTTTGTCTTGTCATTAGTGATGGCAAATTCTTGCATACCCAGCTCTTCTGCCACCTTGGCCTGTGTCCTGTTGTTCACCAAGGAACTTCTCAACAGCTACAACAGAAAGAAGTTCTGCTCAATGGTAACAATTACCAATGCCAAACTATAAAAGGTAGGGAGAGCTGGGGGAAAAAAGTTACTTTTATCCTTGTAGCCTCTCACTTCTCTCAGTTTATTGACATTTTTTCCAGCACAGCTCAAATGATTTACATGAACACACATACATGCTATTTCAACTGCTGATTTTTCCTTCTGTTTCAATTATTCTCACCAAATTTTATTTACTTTATGGACACAGTACTTCTGTAGATGTCTTACATTTATATGCTTGTTTGTGAGCTTCTTTGCAATCATCTGTTCATCAGTCCTGTATTTTTTCAGCTAATCTCCATTTTTCTAGTTTAAGTAATGCATAGTTACCTACATTTTTCCTCATAAAGTATAAACATACAATATTCTGGAGTCTAGAGAGCAGTCCCCAGTGTTCACCAAATAAGGAATAAATCGGCAGTAATTAAAACAAATGCACATTAAAGCAAGGCAGTCTAATGTTTCAGAACAAGCAGATGAGGAAGCTGCTCCATTCATTTGGCCAGAGAAGAAAATGCATAGCTGGACAGCCTGTATGTACTGTTTGCTCCAATGAAGGCTGTATAGCTGTGCTGATGCATTCCTGGCAAAGATCCAGCTCTAACATTTTCAATGTATGACAATGTCCAGGACACCTGGTTCTCCAGCAGAGTTCCCTGAAGTGCTTAACTCTCCGGCTCCAGGCAGTTTGCTTAAATAAACATAGAGCTCTGCCAAAGATACAATCCCATACAGCTTAAAGGAGTATTTTGGAATTTTAGGGTTTCATACAATTTTCTGCACCCCTGGTTAAGGTGAGCTTTGTTTGTTTGCTTTTTTGTTTCAAGTGAAACAATATTAATTTAAGAAGTTCAGGTTATTATGGGAGGTGGGGGTGGGAGGAAAAGAATGTCTCCATTTTCCACTGTTCATATGTAACCTAGAGTTGAGAAGCTGCATACGCATTTTTTTCTCTCTTTGTCTTCCATGTCACATTTGCTCAGCTTATTAGAGCCAAGTTATATACTACCTGGCTCCAGCACGTCAACTGAGCTTATGAAAATCAAGATTTATTTGCTGCACTTGATACTTCATCTCTGACAACAGATAAATAAAGAACAGTATGTTCATAATTTGTTTGGCAATGATGTATGAAGCAGATATTCACAACTTGATCTTCATAAACTAGGCAAACTGCAGATAGGATTATTACCTGCCTCCCTAACCTCTGCTTAAACTCATCTTCTACTTGTTCCTTTCCAAAATTCTTCCCTTTTATGTCCTTAAGAGAAATAAACAGTACTTTCCCCAACAAAATCCTAAGTAAGATATGCAACCTACATGACAGAAGTGCAGTATCATGTGACAAAAATCTGCTTCTTGTAATGGGAGAAGCATCTCTTTTGCTGCGTTTGTATTCATTTTGATGAGACCTATAATCATGATTAGTAATATCATAAAACAAAGAGCAATATACACATTACATACAGAATTAGAGATGGAAAAAAACCAAACCAAAAACCAGTTATCCTGCTAGCACTGTGCTATCAACTTGCTCCATATTAGAATTTGCCTCCTCTACGTGGGTGATCTAGCAAGAAACTCAATTCCCCTTAAGGATACAGGGAAGACACGGTATCTGGGCCTTCCCAGCAAATTTTTCAGAGCTAGTCTCCACTCTGGTAACACACAGCCTGCATCACTGCAGATGCTGTAACTTGTGCTAGATGCTCAACAGGAGCTTAACTCTAATTACAAAGCCTTTTTGGTTTTTTTTTTATTTTTTCCATCTTCACACAGCATACTACTGTATGCATAACTAGCATAAGCCAGTACTGGAGAAGCTGGATCTTCAACAGCCAACAAAATTTCATCCTCTTATCTGGCAGACCACTGGGCTAGCTCAAGATACACAGACAAAAGTATGTTCTCCTTTCTTTTTTCTTAAATACAGTTAATTTACAGACACCTCTCCACAAGTAATCACTACACACTGGGAAGCCACTGTATTGCCAGTTAAGCAGAATCTTCCCATCCTTGACAAAAATTGTCATCAACACTACAGACACCATTCAGCTGATGTTCCATTATTACTTCAAATGTAAGTATGTTCCCAGATAACAGGAGAAACAGCTCAGTGTTTGCTGTTTCTCTTTAGAACCCACATCATTAGTCTTTCTCACACATCTCATTTAATTTGTCCTCAAATTTAAAAACATTCTAAGACAATTTTCTTTTTCACTGCATGTGCATCTCCAGAGTTGAAATTCTAAGCATTGCCTACTTCTCCACATCCCAATATGTTTTCAGCATCCATTCCACCCTAACTTTGTACTTTCCCCTACAAACTTGGACTGTGCAATTTGTTTTACTTGCCAACTCATTAATCATTAAATTAAGCAACACGGAGATGTTCTGATCATTGTTCTGAGTATTTAAACCCATTAATAGCAACACTTAATATCCTTCCTGCCAAATAGTTCTTGAAAGATTTATCTTACTATAACACCACTGATGCCTACATTCTTAAAAGTCACCTACATAGCAGAAAAAACCCCACCAATATTGGATTTCTGCCTTATGTTATTGTTTCGCTGAAGAACTAATATTATGAGGCTCTTCCCCTTTTAGCTTTTACTTCAAAAGTTCAGGCTTCATCTACTCTGTCTCCTGAATGGTACAGAAGAATCCATACAAATGTAAATGAAACTTAAGAACCGGTGAAGAAAAAATAAAGTTACTTTTAGTCAGAGCATGTACTTTTTTTCTTGTAAACAGCTTTAGCCCCAAAGTCCCAAGAAGCATATTCTTGAAAACACATTGCCTGCTAGAGATTTAGCATTGATATTCCTTTACTGATTTGAGAAAACCACTCTGAGTAGCTAAGAAACCTACAGTGCTACTTCCTATCTTTAACTGGAAGACTCAGCTCATATTCCTGATACATGTATTACTTTTGCTTTCTAGTCAATATGTGAAAATTAAGAAAAATTTAGTAAGCCTAGGAACATATCTTCCTCACAAACAAAGCCACAGCTGTCTAGCTGCAGTACTAAATGAATCAATGAGGGAAAAAACTACATATACTACTACTCTGTGTTTAAAGTACTGTAAATTGCTGAAAGATCCCCAAACTAGGTTGTTCAGAGTCCAGGTAAGAGGCTGAGAGGCTACAGTAATCAACAACAGATGATTATAACAATAGTAAAATTAATTTGAAAACCTACCACAGGAGCTCCAGAATGAAGAAAACAGGAAAACGATTAAAAGAGATGGTAAAGCCTTCTTATCAGGAAACATAACCCTGCCTGGTTGCAGGTTCAAGACTAGAAGTCACAAATCAAAAAAGCCATTTGATGTGGCTATTTAAATAAATGGTTTAAGACACACATCTTTAAAAAAGAACTAGTCTTATCTCCCAATTTCATCACTGACATCCTTAAAATTATTGATCCATTTTACAGACAGAACAAAAATTACTGCATTGGGCTCATAAATCACCATTTCCTATTCATTGCAGTGCTAGTGACTTAAAATTAACAAAGCCTTATTAAGAGCAGTGGTTGCTGAGGCTTCTTTTATTAATCAAATCAGAATAATTCACTAGCTGCTCCCATAATTTCAGTCTCCATCCCACTCTTGCTCTCCCAGACAGCATGATTGATGGCAGCCTCACCGTTAAGTGCCCTTCATGATGATCAGGGAAATGTATGAATAAATACTCTGTGGCTACCAACTGCATTATGGAGTCACCTAGGAATTCCATCCTCTGGTTGTGGCCTCTGAAAAATGAGACATCAATGCAGCAAAATCAATAAGCACTCAGGGAGGAAAAAAACAAAACCAGCATGCACACACAAATTAAAATAAAGAGTGATCTGAAAGTGAGCCTTGCTCATTTCCAAAAGCATTTAAGACAATTTTCCAGTATTAACCAGGCGAGGTGAAAACACAGTTCATTACTGCTGTAACACCAACTTTTCAGGGAGAAAGCAAATCAGGGTAGCTACACATAAACACAATTATTAGATCACAGATCTGGCACTAATTGAAGGAGAAGAGCAGTTGACATCAAGTTTGTAACGAGATAAGGTAAATCCGAAAATTCTTATGAGAAAGTGAACTAATGAATGCAACGACTTCAACAGAGAAAAAGGTCTGTCCACTCATGAGAAATAAAAGGATCAGGGTTTAAACCCATGGGAGATCCTGGAATGGGTAACCACTGGTATGGCTTCACTCTTTGCTTTCAGACGGGGCCTGGCAGATCCACACACCACAGAACACAAGGGCTGCACTTGGACCGAAGAGCATGATTTACTTCTTTCCTCTGCCCAGATGTATCTCCAAGTATGTTTTGCTACTGTCGCAGGAGTGATGTGCAAATATCAATGATGCGGGAAGTTCAGAATAAACTCCGGGATGGCTCTCTAACATCTGCTATAGCCTTTCCCAAGGTATCCACTACTGCCTAGTGTCAGAGATGGGATACTGAGCCAGGTGGGCTTGCAAACATAACTGCTCTATCCTCTTCTGGAGGTAGATATAACAGCTAGAGTTTGTTTACAAACAAAGCAATCTGGGATGCTAACAGAATGACCAACAGAGCTACACTCTTGCTGTGTACTCACAGAGTCAGATGGTTAAAGCCTACTGTCCTCAGAGTGAAGGCACGTGCTAGAAGCCGAACATGAGTAAAGATGACTCCAATTGCCTCCTCAAATTCTGTCAGCTTTTGAAGAACTGGAGAGGTCTCAATGAGTTGCCTGTCAGTATTGGATTCCTGCAGCTGTAAATAAAATGAAGTGACATATAATGACAAAGTGACACTGTTTCAGAACTTTTCAGAGAAAAGCAAGCCTTCTATAAAGCAAGGGCAAAGAATACAGTGAACAAGTCATTCTGTGGAGGGCTGAACTGAGAAAAGCCAGTTTCCTCTGCCTTTTTTTCTTGGATAATTACCACTCAAAGAAGGTATGAGGTCTGAGGTATGTTTTTTTAACAGTTGAGGCATTTATAACACATTGCTTATACAGTCTTTTCTCTACATGTGGACAGCATGGGCTACTTATTTTCACAAAACGTACAATTGTTCGTGTCTGAGTTTTCTAATATTATCACATTGTTTGTAACTGAGCAACAGATTCAAAAATTATTAGAAAAGGGCTGGCAGACTGACAGCATGTCAAGATGAGACAAAGTCCAAATCTATTTCGCCCACTTTCTTTCAGTATCAAAAAATCAAGCATAAATACTAGTATATGAAATTCAAAAGGGCACAATAACACAAGAAAATTAAAATTATCACTTTGGGTCAGTATCTTTTCTTATCAGCTTCTTGTCTGACGTCCTTGATGTGGTGACACTGTTAAATGGCTTTATGGAGCTGGGAAATGGCTTCAGCATTTCCTCCATCCACTCTGGACATCTCTCCTGTATAGCACTGCCTTAGAGGAGGAATCATCCAGATGAGGATGCCTAAAGGAAAAGCTAAGAATAGCTACAGCTTTTTAAAGTGGCCTAAAGATCTGTTTTGGTTTGCTGCCTGTCCCTTTTCTATTAATTAATTACATTCAATTTGGTTTTTTCCTTAAACACTAATGAGCTTTCAGATGACATATTCATACAATTACATATCCTGGAACCAAAATCCGTGATAACGGTCAGTTTGCAGTTCAGTTACATGTGGAGCTGAGACCGCTTTTTGCTTCTTCAAACACATTCCTTTATATTTACTTACACAGAATTTCATGTGCTTTTTCACTCCATAGTTAGTCACTCTTGCATTCTCACAACCAGACTGCAATTCTTCAGCTTGCTTTTGCCCCTGCTACCCTGAATAATTTGGTATTGTCAACAAACTGCCACCTCACTGCTCATCCTCTTCCCTAAGCTGTCGATGCGAACAGCCTGTACTTCAGCAAAGATCCCTAGGGAAATCTGCCAGTGATCTCCATCCCTTGTAAGATGCAGTCCTTTCACTCCTGTTCTCCATTTCCTATGTTTCAGCCATTCCTTTAAATCTCGTTAAGACTGGCAGTATTCACTGGGGTTGCTTTTTTTTTTCTTCCTTTCTTTGATTTTTTAGAACACATTTTTAATAGCTTTTTAGGGCTGCCCTTCCAACAACCACTTAGGAAAGCCAGCTACCATTATCATTTGCATCATCACATGTTTTTTTGTCTCCTCTAAAACCTCATATTTGCTTGTGAGTCTGCACTGGTCTTTGCGTGCTCTTTCTAAAGAAACCACACTTATGCAGGCGACCGCTAATCATTTTTTTCATCACTATTTCTACTGCTAAAAAACAGGGTTACAGGCCTTCATTTCTGTATATCTTGCCCAGAGCTTTTGGGGTTTTTGTTTGTTTGGTTTTTCAATTAGCATCTCATTTGTCACGTTATGGTGAGTTTAATAATTTTTAAAACGCTGGAAGAGCATGCTCATAAAAAGTTTTAAAGAATCAAACTGACCGCACAAAATGTCAGAGATTTGGCTGGACAAAAGAAACCTCTCAGATGTTCATATGGCCCTGAAAACCTTGCTAACTGACTGGATGCCAATTTATATACAGCTATTCTTGCAGCACCCCTGCACACTTGGAAAATGCTACCTGTGAAGACAAGGAGCTACAGTGCAGAGAGGCTCTGTGACTTGCTCTAGGTCTTCCCCAGAATTCAGTCAGGGAATAAGGACTGGGAAACCATTCTTCCAACTTCCAGCCCTGTAAACTAACAATTGTGAATGTGTATGCTGCAATACATGGAGGATAATTTGTCCTTCAGACAGCTTCATAATTTCAGTGTTTACTTGGTATTAAGGCTACTGGAATCACCAAAACAGCCATGCTATATCATTGTGTGCACACACACACAGAAATCAGAATCACACTCTTATTCAACTAATATGCCTTCCTAGTATCAAGGTTTCAGTCAATTTCAGGTTAACAAAATATGTATAGAGAGTGGTTTTGTACCGTTTTTCCCCCAGCTTTGAGAAGATGAACAAGAAGCTGCCAAAATGTTACTTCTCACTAGATTTATTGTATAAGCACAGTTATGTACCAAGCATGAGCCAAGGAAAGGTGAATGACTAATCCTCAGAGAGGCAGATACTCATTATTTATTAAAAAAACCCCCAAATCCAAAACCAAACACAAAGGCAAATATATATACTCCTTCGGCTACCTTTTAGCACAATTTCTGAGATGTCATTACAATGGAAACCTATGGAAAAGCATCCCTGAAAATAAAACAGAGCTATGAAATTTATTACAGAAAGGGATACACTTACTTGCAGTGGGTGTAGTGGATAATTAAGCCATACATCCCGCAGGTCCTGCAAACATTGAGAGATGCCTTTAATGCTCAAGGGAGTCATTTAACAAATTCCACAGTACTAAATAAAATGTCATTACTTGAAATAGCGAACTATTTCAGATGCTGACTCTGCTTATTGCAAATTCAATAGTGCTAGCAAACTAATTTTTAAAGTCATGTATTTGCTGTTCAAACTGCCTGTAGTTCTCCCAATTAGCTTGTGTCAAAGAGGTAGAAAAATCCTTGAACCAAATAAAAAGTGGTTAAAGGAAGGAAAAGATTTGTTTAAGCCTCAGGACTAACTTTATTTGCAAGTACTGCTCAGTCGCAAGTTTGACTTCACCAAAGGAAAGGGCTAAAAAAGAAAAAAACCTCACTTATTTTCTTCTATTTCATATAGGCTTCCTTCACTACAGGCATTGAGCAGCAAATAAACACTGAGTTATAACAGGCTTCAAAACACTTTTATTTCTAATAACCTTTGTCATTTCACAGACTCAGAGACTTTCAAGAAGGAAAACACTCTATAATTCATCCCCTCATGCTGCCACGTGTACTGTCCCAGCAGTATGTCCTGGTTACTTTCCTTAGCCATTATATGGCATAAATGCCAACTAACAGTGATCTAAGATACAGTACGCAAGAACGGAGCAGACTTCAATTATGCAACTGGGTAAATGCTGGATGAAGTCCCCTGTATTTTTTTTCAAAGACATGTTTAAAACTTTTAGGAATGGGAAGATGTAACAGATGAAGCAGGAATAGTCGCTCTACACGCGCACCACTTCCCCAAAGCATGCCGCCTGGATCCACAGCACCCATCTCTGCAGCTAAGAGCAGCACTTTGAATGGAAGCCTGCAGGCTTCCCACGCCACCTGCCCTTCCCTACCTAAGCCAACCAACAAACAGCACACCTGAGGAAACACCATAATTTTTTTGCCTGAACCAGTGCAGCTTGCTGTCCTAACCATGCTATGCTACATACAGTTTCCAGGATTGAAGTACAACAGGCGTATTCCTCTTCATTTGTGACTCGCAAGTAAAACAATGGACAAGAAAACATGTCTTCAGTTATTTTTAAAATGGAAATAAAATCATATAAATACATAAATACCTTGTCATTGAAGAGTAAACGTCCAAATAATTGTTTTGCTTCTTCTAGACTCCCCTCTAGATAAACAGCTCCTGCATGAGGGGACCAAACAGTCAAGGTCAATAATGCATTAGTACTTACAACATTACTAAGCACAGGAAAGTCAAAGATCTCTGCCTTCTTCACCTCTAATATGCTTATTTTTTAAAAGCATGCTGTCTGTAGTAATAGCTATTTTTTTCAGAAATTTAAAGCATGTTAAACACCAACATAAATCAATGGTCATAAAATGCACAGAAAAACCTGAAATAGCTAAATAGTGACAGAAAATGATACATCCAAAGAGCGAAGTTTAAACAAGTTAGGCTAGAAGCAATCTATTTCTGAAAGCAGTTTCCTGTAATCACCTAACTATACCATATATGTAGATAGTGAAACCCATGAAATACATTTCAATAGCCAGCAAATAATTTTCATTTATTGTGCACTTCCAACAACTTTACACTCTGCATATAAACGATGTATCAGGACTATTCCAAACCTCAATGTTTCCCCAATATCACAGTAATACATTGCCTGAACTGGAAACTGTGCCTCTGCATCTCTCAGTTTCTGGAGATTATGGTACTTTTTTTTTTTTTCCCTTTTTTTTAAGCTGCATATACAGCCTTCACTAGCCCTCCACATGCCCCTTAGTAACAGGCTCTGCAAAACTTGTGCTAGTACATTATATTTTTTGTGCGTATCATACACACTTTGTATCTGCACAGGCACTTTATAAATTGAATATCAACATTTTGCCTTTTGATACTCCTTACAGGAGGGCATCTGAAAACCTCACACTAGCTCTTGTAAGCGTATCTGTATGCTTACAAAAGCAAAGGGAATGCACACGGCTACATAAAGAACATGGAGAAAGGGAGTCGGTGTTCCCACATACAGGGAGAACATTGTTTGCCTTGCTGCGTCTTTCCTTTTAATTCCTCACTAGATCAACTACTTTCTTTGGACTCTTGGGAGAACAGTTTGGGGCTTTGTAAGACTGTCTTGCCAGAGGCACATTATGAGAGGACAGAATTTCAAACAGGTCCTAGGCAACCTGCTTATTATTTTCATCAACTAGCCAGCCTGGTTATTATTTTCTTCACAGGGAGGAAGCACCAGACTTTTACAAAGGTTCTCAAGTAGGAGCTCCAGACACCACATATACTTTTATAGTCCCTTAAAGAGGTCCTAGATTTCAGCTATGGCCCTGCTCAATTAACTTTATGAACAACTTTGTACTCGAGGCTAAACAGCAAGCTTGCTCCCTTAGCAAATCTTCAATGCTTGCCAAATCGTCATCACTACATCCTAGACAGGCTGAAGTATATCAACAAAGCCACACATACGTATCTAGTGTTCCTTTTCTGTTTGTTTTTTTATCTTAAATTTAAGATCAAAGCACTCATGGAAAGCAAAATAGAGTTAAAGGCAAATCTTATTTCTTGATAAAATGAAATACAATTTGGCCCAAGGCAGAATGCACAGAATTGCTGACATCTAAGCCAACTATGATATATTTTTCAAAGCAGGACAAAATGCTTTAAGAGCTTGTGTAGTGTGTAAAGATCTGGATCAGGGCTAAGCCATTCCCATAGCTAATATCATGCACAGTACATTTGGGTGAATAGGAAGCCAAATCAGTAAGATTTAGCTTCCTTTGGGTATTCAAACAACTGAAGTTTTGTAAAAATAAGCTATTTAAAATAGGGCTAGTATGGATATAACAGACCATATTTCCACCTTACTGACTGATATTTTTTAACTGTGGGCAGGCAGTCCTGATTTCTTCTCCAACATAAATTTATCGACTAGCACAGCCAGTCACTGACGAACACCTTCGTGCTCAACAGCAAATCTGACACAACTCCCCTTCATCCTCAGCTAGAGGGTTTGGGTAGCTGTATTACACCAGCCAGGGTATATTGCCATGCTTTTTATTTGTAAGGAAAATGCAAACACCAAAAAATATTTTACTTGGCAAATGTCACATTTAATTCACAGGAGAAGGTTAGCAGGGCACAGAGGAAGCAGACTGGTGCCTTGGTTGGGAGTGCCTGGTGCGTTCAGAAAGCAAGCTGTAGAGTTTAAAATTCAGGGCTGAAGTGGGACTCCACATTTTGCAGGTCTGTGCAAGTACTACTAGAAGCAGTGAGGCGGTACTTTTCCTGCCAGCCCACGGTGACTGAACTATACTCCCCAGACAACTGCAGGTGAAAGGCCATGGCGGTGCATAAGAGGTGGAGCTCTGCAGTGATGGACAGAAGCGCTGTGCCACAACGGTATGAAACAGGAGCATCTTCGTGGGAGGTAGGATACGGAAGATGAGATTTGCCATTGTAATACTGCACACATCACGTTATACATGCAGCATATAATCAGGAGATGGGAAGAGATGAAGACCATTTAAGAAGCTTTACTGTCGCCTACCCTTACTAACACTACTCAACACAGACCCGCGTCTCCTCCATCCCGGTCAACATGGCATGTAGACATATTAAAACATAACCATCTGCACACTCAAATACACATGCTTTACCTATTAGGGCTTCAAAGCAGTTGGCCATGGCATGGCGGAGATCTGATTCTCTGCAAAGGTCTGGACCATGAGCATAAAGCATAAATCGATCTAGTTCCAGCTTCTGCAGAATACATGGAAAGATTGAAAACCATGGCTTTAGAAGTACAAGAGTATCAGTTCTAGTCAATAGAGTTCACTTATACTATTATTATGCAGCAACTGGGTTTGAGGGAACTTTAAAGCTTTTCTCCATAGTTTCAGTTCAGACATAGGCTAAAATTAGAAGACTTCATATTTGTTTATCAGAGGCAAGCAACTAGAGTGTGATAGTGTAGGAAAGCTAGGAATTATCAAAACAAATTGTCAAGGGAAGCCAGATCAAAACATGTTACTAGTGAGATTTAGGAACGAGTTCAAGAGGAGGGCTGAGGGTGTGACAGAAAAATAGCCCGATAGCAGCTGGATGGTGCAACATGCTGTGTTTCTGGCTGATAGTTTGTCCTCATGCAATTTGCCTTCAGAAATGCCAAAGGGACATTCAAAGGGAGGGGAGTTAACACTGAGGAAAAAGATTTTGCCTACAAGAAGAAGATAAAGTAGAACAGGGAGGAACGGGAACTCTGGTAGACACAATCCAGTGAACACCTGGCTTTTTCCCTTTAAGAGTGTCAATGGGTGGTAGTAACAAAAGCCTCTGGGCACTGCAAGCAGAAGACTGATATTTTAATCCGCAGTGCCACCTAGCTTGCTTTTTCCTTTCAAATACACATCATTAATATTCATCTGTTGCCTGAACCATAGTTGTACTTGCCAGTCAGAATCTCAAGTAGTGAGTCAGATATCCTATATAATATATGATAATTCTGCTATAGAAATGCAGGCAAGAGCTACTGGGTTCTCTTTACATATTCATCTTTTTGACACAAAGTCATTATTGAGATTTTTTGAAGAAGAGATTTGTGTGTCTTGCAAAGCTGGTATGAGAATAGCTTCTTCCCAACTGGGTGTTTCTTCTGTCTAATTTCTCATTAATTTTCAACTTCCTCCTCCTGGAGTATATTTAAGGGGTAAAATTGGAGACTAAGTTGTCTGAGGGGTGTGTTTAGACACACTTCAACTGGAAAACAGGAGTCTTCCTTTTCAATGAATTTCAATGAATGAGAGCCTATTCACCACTCCAGAACACAGGGAATTACCACCAAGTTCTACTGCACTTTATAAAGTGCAGGGAGCACTCATTACAGTAAACATAAAAGTAGAACTTTAATTGTTTTATATCAAATTTAAGCTTCTTACAGATTATTGTTGCTTGTTCATGTTACGGGTGTTGTTTGGGTGTTGGTGTGTCTCCCACACATCCAATGGCTTATCTCCATTTTTGGAGCTTGCATTCAGCTTTTTTTGCATGTGTTTTGCTTCTCATTTTTTGACTACAACACATTTCAGATTATTTTTAAAATTTCTGCTATAATGTCCCTTAGAAGTTACAGGAGTTTCATCGTTTAGTCCTCAATTAAAACAGCATGCATGCCACGTGCAGAAGAGAAGCTGAGGAGCTGAGAATTCTATTAAATAAATGGAACACAATGTGACACTGCAGGGGATAATTAAAGGGGATGAAACCAGGAACATCGTGTAAGATATATGAGAGGAAAAAAGGGTAAGTTGGGAATCAGGAATGTACAGATACCTAATATTTACAGTTGTATCTAATATAAATAAATACAGTTTAAAAAATGTTGCAATAAAAATTTTCAAAAATTGCCCATGAACAATGGTAAAGGCTGTTAGCAGAGTTTTAAGAATATATGAGCTTTCTTGACGCAGGTTTTAAAACAGTAACATGAATTCAAATGTCAGGCAGTTCAATACCATATTTGTAAACAAACCCTGATTTGAAACATTTCAATCAATGCATGCTTATCTAAATCATTAAAGAAAGCTTTGAAGGAAAATTTTGTTCACTCCCTACCCTATGTCTCTCCAGAGAACTGAGCAAAAAGATATTATATTAGAAATCCTGCAGTTTTTGTCGAAATCATGAGATTGGATATGCTTGTTTGAATTACTGCACGAATGTGAACAGAGAAGATTAAAAGAGCACTTGAAAACTATCAGCAGTACACAGTGGATGGACATGTGTGCGTGCATGCGCGCATGCACAGCTTAATGCATTACATCAATAAGTCTCAGTTTGTTTTTTAAAAAACACGCTAACAAAATCAAGTACAAATAAGGGAATAACAGTTATCTATGAATAGACTTAATCAACTTTCTGTATCATATTCCCGCCCACCAGTATCATGTAGAAATGTAAAAGCTCTGTCATTCACAGAATAAGATGAAATTAAATTCAGAGGCATCTCAATATTTCCCATGAGACAACACAGCTTTTCACCAAAAGACTTTCTATCGTATTTGTCTTTCACAGTTCACAGTGAATCTGAAAATGACCGCCTAGGTTAAGGAACAGACAAAATTATTTTTCCCCACTTTCTCTACCACCTGCTGCCATGTTCTGCTGAGACATTCTATCATGAAGTCCTTTTATAAACAAGCAGTTTGTTTCTTTTTCTTCACTAAATTCCTACTAACAGCTTCATTACCTGTTTAAGGTAGATATAGACACACCTTCAACATAACCATCCTAAAAACTTATCCTTCTGCCTGCAAAAATTACTCTTCCAAAAAATAGGCTTTGGAGGAAACACCAAGTCCTATTTCATCTTTTAAATCTACTTTCAAACAGAAAAGAATTCCTGTATCACAAATCTTGTACTCAAAACATGGTATGGACACTGATGTTCAAAGCAGGCTGATCCCTCAAGAAGCAATCCATGCACTAATAGTACCCTACCTATGGGTGTCAAATACAGAGATGTATAAAACTGTACCTTAGCCAACATGGCCAGGTGTTGGTTCTGTACGATGGCAGTGCGGTAGGTAGCTAATCCTCCTTCCTCCAGAGTGGGGAACAGGTAGTACAAGTGGACGCTGGCAAAACAAAAATCAAATTAGATGCTGTCAGCATTTGCTTAAGGATGAACCGCATGGTCCTCTAAGGAACTGTGCCTTTCCCTTAGATCCTAGCTGGTAACATGTGCCCCCTCCCAAGGCAGCAACTCGGCTTGAAGTAAAGAAACAAACATTAAAACAATGCTCAATGATATTGGACTGGAAAGGATTGGAAGGAGGGGAGGCAGAGTGCTGTTTCTCTACTAGGCAGCACCCGATTTCTAAATCCTCACAACCACATGCATCTCCCTCATCTGAAAGTTTCTAGTTACCAGCAGCAGTGGGTTCAGCAAGGCTGACACCTAGAGGGTGCTGAGGAATACAGCACAAGGGACCCGTCAGCCTTAAGAAATGCCGTGCCACAGGTACGCGGTGCTTTTAAGATGATACTACTGATTCAGGCTGGACCACCACTCAGAATATTTGTTTTACAAGTTTCTTACAGTACTTTGACAGCTGCTAACAGAGCCAAAGAACAGAACTCAACAGTCTGCATTTATCAAACATGCAAAGTCATTAATACCACAGAAAGAAAACAAAATTAGAAGTCTGAGGCTTCCAACTGCCTTTAATGATATTTGTCATCATGCAAGTAAGATACTTCATGAAACAGAAAGAAAACAAAAAAAAAAATAATTCAGTGATCCAACCAAGCTCTGAGCAAAGGATAAAAGATTCTGAGTATCTTCATATATAAATATCTAATCCATGTCAGAAAGAAGTTAATAGAGAAGATTTTCAACATCCCACAAATAAGTGCCATGGATGGCACTAATTATTAAAATATTTTATTAACCCAGTGCACAAGAAGAAACATCCAGATGGATGCAAGATTGGCAAGGGCAAAAATTGCTATAAAACTTCGAAGCAATCTAATCAAGCGTCACAATTCACAAAAGCAGAGACTTGAAGTCAAGAGAATTAGAAAAAAATCAGACTTAAATTGGTCCTTACATGCTCTATTGAACAGAAATGTAGCTCCGTTTTTTTCTGAATTGAGAAAAAAAATTAGCTCAGAACATCAACTGATGGCTGATGAACAATGACAATGAAAAATAAAAGACATTTTAAGCAGCAAGTCTTCCATCTTATCAGCCTGTTGTACTGTTGTATGAGAAAAAGGCCATGGGTTCTAAGGGCAGTGGAGACCTTTATAGACTAATAGCTCTGAATACTGAGTAGCTAATGGCTAGTAGAGAATGAAGATGTAAGGGCAGCTTTGTTATTCACCTAACAAACTTGCTTAAAGAGAAGCTTTACAGTAAACAAGACTACTCTCTTATTAAAAACAGTACAACAAAGAAACTGAAAATGGATTATAATCTTTATTTTGTGCAAACTTCCTGACTCTAGTACTCAGGTAAGAGAGGCCAATGAAGGTAACTGACAATATCCCTGTATTGTTCACTGATTGCAGAATACTCAAACCAGAGCAAAATTGCAGCGATTTTTGACAAACCATGTTTTCTTGTTATTGCTTCTAAACAAACTACATTGGTGCTCAACTATTTTATTTACATACAGACATTATGGAAGCTACAGCCCTAATAACTGGAAATATAAGAACTGTAACACATTCATTATTCCCAATAAATGTTTTCCATTTGCAACTAGAGAAAACAAGCCCATGGAAACAAAAGGAAGAAATATCTTTCCTTTAAAAAACAGGTACAAAGTTCAACTCGTCTGTAGCTGAATAATCTCTAACCCCAGTCAATTTAAAATTGCACTCCATGAGACGGGAACTCTAGCTTTTCATTTTGTAATCTTCCTTGTTGTATCATCAGCACTGAAGGAATTTTCAAGAGACCTGTGTGCAGATGTGCATCTTTAAATATCAGGCAAGATTGCAAACATACGCAGTCATAAAACAGACACCGCAAAGCTTAATAAGCCCAACGGTATGACAATAACATACAAAGGTGAGGACTGTTGAAGAATTCCCCATTTACCTTGTTAAGAACTCCACCACAGCATCTCCCAGAAATTCTAAACGCTCGTTGTGGTTAATCCTGAAAAAGACATTTTAAGGTTTACTATCAGCTAAGTAACACATGCTGGTTATTTACACAATACAATTAAAATAGAACAGATCAGAGCCAATTGAGAATCAGCCATGATACACATTCTTGCAGCCTCGCCCACCCTCTCTGGGTTACAATACTTTCCAAACCAGAATAACAACTACATGAATCTTGAAACTCAGGACTTGCACCACCACCTTTGAAATTTTCATACATTTCATTCTGAGCTACTGTCAGAGCTTAAGAAGTGGAGAAAGGAAACTCCTCGACTGACACTGTGCAACAGTCTGCTGAGGTTGGGTTTTTTTGTCCATCAGAGGGCACCTGGTGATTGAAACAAACTGCCCGTCTTCAGTCTTGTCCATGCAACTAGAGAAGTGTAGGTAATTAACATCAACAACCGCAGGGCGTGATGACTCTACAACAGCAGAGCTACAAGTGGGTAAGCACTTTCATTTTTCATGGCACCTTTAAATGCCCTGTTTTCTGTAACTTCCTTCAAGCTTAAAAGAAAAAACAGCTGTAAAAGAAGATGCATTCAAAGGTGCCATTAAGTTAGTAGAAGCTTATATTCCCTGTCTTTTCCTTTTCTTCTGCCACTGCTCCTGATTTTCCTTTGTTTTGCAGAGAGTTTTGTTTCCTCCAAACTCAGCTTTTATTGTAATTTGCACTCCCCCAACAATTACACAGTTCACCTAATTTTTGAAATAGCAGGTCTTTGCTATGGGCTGAAACAATTCCAGTACCTCTGCTGTGTAAAACAATGAAGAGTGAGCAACACTACAACTCTCCTCTCTGTAGCAACACAGTGGAAAACACAGGTCTCAGAAGTGGGATTTTATATTTCTGTGTTATTTGGTGAGAATTAATGCAATTTAGCCTTATCTCGTGTTATCTTAAGAGGGATGAAATAAGCTTGAGGCTGACTGTCAAAGAAAAGGACATGGTCTAGCTGAAACAGCATTTGGGCAACAGTAATTTATTCAGAATCCACCTTCTCCCATTCCTGAGCTTCCTCCAAAATTATGGGTATTAAAAGGCCCAGTTATAACACTAGTTAACTAAAAAACACTATGCCTTCTAGTTCATGCATTTAGGAGATTTCACACATAACTGCTTCTTTTATTAGCCCTATGAACTTTGTTAATTCACTTTCGCTAAATATGGTGCCTGTTGCTATAAACCACATCTTAAACATTATTTATTTGCACCGAATTCTTTGTGATTGTCTACAGACTATTACAGTACAACACTAACGGTTCAGCTTTTTGTCCTCATCTATTTTTGCATGTCTTTAAATTGGACCAGTAAATCAGCAAAGCCCACGTTCAGTATCACACGTGTTAACAAGGTGTCATGCCTACTAATACTGTGAGGAAATGTGATGGAGAATCCAATTTATAGCAATGATAATAACAACAAATCTTATTTTTCATTCTGCAGAAAGCAAAAAGGTAGCCTTTTAGTTTTCCTCATTGCAAGGATAAACAAAAATGATAGAATTATCTGTTAATATCTTCCTCAGGAGTTTTCTGCAGGCATGACCAAACATTTACTATGTCACTGCTAATGGAGGTTCAGCACATCTGCACAATACAGAAGTCAATTCAAAATGACTTTTCATCTCAGCTATTTGCCAAAGCTGCTGCTGACTGTAATGTTTCTATCAAACATCTCCCTCTGCCACAGTTTCTCTGCTTGCAATTACTTTCATTACCTGGAAGGAGCTGGATCATCCTGTCCCAAACGGGACATAATGTTTATTAAGGTGTTTATCCCTAGAAATGTAAAAAATGCAGTATTAAATAAACAACAACTAATTCAACTGGAATAGGATTAGAAAATAATTACTCAAAATGTTACTTTATAATTGCTGTACACAAGATCATCCTGTTATTTCCAGGGTATGCTTACAGCAACTATAACCCTTACAGATGGTCTGTGCCTAACTGACTGCATTACAATACTATTGTATTTTAGTGTTGAGAGAGCCAAAGGAATCTACCACCTTTACTTGAAAAATACATTCCAAACAGTACATAAACAATAAACAATCTACTTCATTACTGTTGAATATACTTTGAAGGGGTAAGGAATAGTCTGCAGCAGACAGACCACATTTTCACATTAATAAGACATTTTTACAAAATACCTTCCAGTTCCCTCACCATGTTGAGCAGCAAATTAAGAAAACAATACTTGCCAAAAATTAAAGAAAATACATCCTCCCATTTATTAACCTTGGTTTTCCTCAGCTCTTTACTTGTTGACTAATTTGCAAAATCCAGTCTTTTAGAAAGATCTCACTGATGTCTGTGTATAACCATTGAAATCTTCCACTGAAGGGATCTCTCAGAAGAACTATGGCCAACAAAATAATAATGGACGAACTTTTTTTTGACTGATGAGTGTGAAGTGAGAGAAAAATGGCAGTGGTGTAACAGCATACCTTTTTTTCTCATGTGCATATGGTGAACTTTTCTATCTCCGTATTTTGGCTGTCGAATACCACAGTTGGATAAGGAATTTCTGGCATGATCTGGATTCATTCCAAAATTTAAGTGATGGCTTGGATGAGTCATGGCAAGCTATAATGTAGCACATACAGGGAAAAAAAAAGTCTTAGCTGTATTTTTGTAAATGTAAGAAAAAAGTATCTTGACTGGTAGCTAATAATTGTTATTTTTTAGTTTGAAGAAAAGCTACAAATTGATGTCAATTAGTAGCTTGGTTCCAGCAATTTAAATGTAGGATATACTATTTCAGATGTCATAAAGAAGCAACACTTATGCTCAATCATCAGTTTAACTAATTAACTTTCAGCAGTTTTTTTTCTTTAAAGAAAAAATAGTTTAGAAGAGAAAAACCATGAACTGTCAATTTGCCCTAAGAGTTTTGCTTACCAGTTTTGCTGACCTGATTTCAATACATTTGCTTATTTAAACAGATGTTCACTCTTACATTGCAGCATAAATATTCATATTAAAAATAGGAACAACTGGAAGAGCTTCTGAACCATTCACATACTTGATTTAGGTTATTTAAAATATCAATAAAACTTTCCTACCAAGAAAACACCAAACAAAACCCAAGTGTATTATCTCTGGCATGGTTATCCACAGAAGAACTCTTTCATAACTATTCAGGGCCACTCTTCAATTGGAAGTGAACAGCAATGGCAGGATTGGTCTTCTGTTTTACATTTGTACCATCTAGTATTATCAAAAGCTTACTCTCCACTGCTGACACTGCTGCTACAACAGCAGCAACAGAAAATATAACTACTGCTAGCTTTTATGACTCCATCCTGCAAACTCATGCTTTTTTCCCTTTCTTTACACACATACACCTAAAATACATTGCTTGTATAAACGTATGTGAACACACACCTCATATATAAGATAACAGATACACGTGGCAAATTCAAGTTGCACAATGTTACTTCTGAAACACTTGCAGGACTGGTGGTGCAGGCTGTGAGCAAAGACATTCGAGTCGTTCATTGAAACATCGGCTGTGGCTTTCCAAGTGCAAGACTTGGAGAAGCTTGTTTTAGTTACCTCAGGGAGTACACTTATATTTAATCAACAATAAGAACTTTCTCCAAGTCCTTTTTAATTCCTGACTAATATTAAGTTTGTCATAACTGCCTACTCTCAGCTTCTGCTCCATCTGAACTTGATAGCACATTACAACTTCTCTGAATGGTTAAATTAGCATAATATTTCTTGCCCAGTCTGTGCTTGAAAAAGAATACAACATGACAAAAGAGGTAAAAACCAATGTGAAATTATACATCTAAAATTGCCTATGCCTAGGTGACTGGCACTATATACATTTTTAAAAACTCCTTCTCTTCTAACAAGTCTGTATATTTTAAACAAATATGCATAGGGATCAAGCATTGAAAAGTACTTTTGTTATAACTAAATATTATTTTGACTAATGCTGACACTTGATTTTATGCTTTTCCCCTTTTCGATTGACATTTCCTTTTTGCTTTTTGTGTTTGGTCTCAATGCTTTGAAGATTTCCATCACAGTTTTAACATGAAAGATAAAAATACAAAAGCAGCCTGCAAACAACCAAATCCTACAAGATGCTCCATGTTTACAGTAACTTTCAGTAGGACCAGCCCTGGAAATCAACTTCTAGAAAACTGAGAAGCTACAAGAAAAGATTTCTCTGTACGCCTCCGCTTAAAGTAGTATGGGAGTAAAGTCTCCATACATATAGGGCAACTGCACTTTTTGAACTTAGAGAAAATTCCTCTTTGTTTCACTCAGTGGAAAGAGGGGCTGCTTACTTCAGGGGGAGATCCTGAACAGAAGTCTCCATTTCCCTTCAATAACTTCAGAAGAAACATAAGGGAAAAGGGGCCACCATACCAAGAGTCAGACTTCTGGAGCTGATCAGTTCCAAATATGCACTTACATAAATGACTGCTCATGCGATACAGATGTATTTAAAACAAATAAATTCTCCTCTCCAGTTCCTTTGTTTGTAAATTCAAAAGTTTCATCGCGTACTCATAGAAATCAAGAGCTGAACAGAAGTTTGGAAATTCCTTTGCACTAGCTATACATGCAAAATAAAAAGGCAACACTTAGGTTATTTATTTTGGAACAACAGACTATAAAAGGAAGAATCAAGGCACGTATGCTCATCTGCAGAATAACATCATATACTTTACAAATATCTAAAAAAAAAAGAACTTATAAGAAATATTGAGTAATGTATCTGATAGTCTTTTCAGTAAGCATATTTTTGTCTTTCTACACATTATAAGCAAAACCAGACTCACCACTGGAGCAAAAGTAGGTGTATGCCTACATACA
The DNA here is from genome assembly GCA_013398295.1 of Chionis minor. Taxonomy (NCBI): domain Eukaryota; kingdom Metazoa; phylum Chordata; class Aves; order Charadriiformes; family Chionidae; genus Chionis; species Chionis minor. Next base: position 569,065 of record VZSF01000362.1, read on the forward strand.
CAACAGATGTCTCTATTCAGAAATCTCCTGGCATAGCTGAACTTATTATGAAAGATCTGCAGTGCAAGTAATCAAGCACTTTCAAGCTATTGCAATGAAGTGCATTTTTCAAGTTTGTACAGCAGGCAGGATTATGGATAAACACAATACTATTAGGAAGACAAACCAGCAAGTAGTTTATTTTTTGCATGTCTTACCTGCAGCAAGCACCTGTCTCGAAAAGTGTAGCCTATCAATTTATCCAAATGCATCAGACACTGATGGTAGCGGACATGGTGGGTGAGGACAGGAAGCATCATTGCATGCTAAAAAACAATTGCAAGAAAGAAAAGCATTCAGCTTCAGTGTATAGAGTACTCACTTGACTAAGCTATAAATAAAAACACTTTCCATTTGTCACAACACCGAGTTCTACTGTTTTGGCTTAAATGAGGAAAAAAATTAATAATGGTTTCCTAACCCTCACCAGCAGAGCACTTAATTAAATCAGATTTGTCCATCTGTAAAATCACAGTGGGGACACAGCCCCACCCAGAATAAATAAATACATAAAACCAGTCTTCTACTACAGTATTTTGAATGAGGTAAAAAAATGTCTGTTCACCACTAACATCAAGCTACGACTGAATACGATGCTATACATTTGTACCTTCTCCTTTAACACACTGTAGTTTTAGGTTGGTACCAAAGACGAAGACAGACCATTTCCCTCTGCTTTCTAACATTAGGGAAGATGCACTTTATACCACATTAACCAGCTTTCACCAAACAACAGTAGCTATTTGATTTTCAAGTACAGTTATTAGTGCCTTGCTTCATTTCCGAGGAAGAATTAAGGACTTTTCGAAATGCTGTAGTCTGGCGTGTCCTGGCTTAATGTGCTAAAAAACATCAGAAAGGCAGCTATTTCATCCTCTAGGAGACAGATGATGTGTTCCTGTTGGGAAAAAATTTCAATAAAAATTTAACTAACTGTATGTTGTGACAATGGAAGTCTCCCTCTTTCAGTGTTTTAAAGCAGGAATTCTACACTACTATTACTGACTTTGGACAGATCTGGGTTGAAATAAGCAAGTAGCACAATTTATCACTATGGTAGTACAGCAAGTATGATGATATCAACATCAAAAATCTTGCCTAAGAGTGAAAAGTATGAGAGCTACAGGAGAAATGCCAGTATTTAAAGAATCAAATGCATGTGACCATTTTTGTGATGCTGATACCAGATTTCACTTCTTTTAATCATTCCTGTTAGTGTCATGAAATGAATATATTCAAATATATCCCATGTTTCAAGGGAATCAAAATCTGAGGTCTATCCTTATTAATTTCAGAAAGAGGAATGTGTATGATTACAGGAGATGATTGCATAGTGTGGACAGATGCAAGAAAAACAAGCATAAAGCAGATGATGTATAATTTACAGAATAAATGACGTTACGGATTTCTGCATGTCATTAAAGAAAGAACAGTAGAAAACACAAACTGGTGAATGTTACAAGATTGAGAAGTTAAGAATAATCAACGGCAATACTTTAAGTAAAAGACTGAAATTCTTGAAAGCTGAACACAGAGCTAGAAGGTAATGATGGAAGTAACCAGCTAACAGCAAGACAAAGATTGGCTGGATCAATGACTGCAGAAAAATGCAAAACCACTCCAAGCAAACTGAGTAAGTGTAAGTGAATTCTTTTTTTTTTCCTCATGTAACTGATTTAGAATTTTCTTAGGGTAATTTATAAGCTAGGGGAACACCTCTCTTATCTCCACATAAACCATACAGGTGTGCTTCCTATGTCTTCCTTGATTGAAGGAATTAATTACAAAAAAACCCCAAAACTTGCTTAATGGGCCAATTTTGCTTCCCTGCCTGTATGTTCCACTGCACAGGCCACTAGGCAGAAAGAGTCCTTCCAGTAAAATTTAATATTCTTTATACTTAGGAATCAATACATGTGGCCCTAAGTTTGAGGACTGAAATACAAAGTTTTAGATTTTTATCAGCTGTGGTGCAGTGAACAAGGAATTGACATCTCCCTGGGAGCAAACAGAAGTTCTTTTATTTGACTTTTGCAGTTATATTGACAAAGTGCTGCTTTCATGGCACCAAACACTTGATTGATTCAATTGGTGTGCATCATATTGGATTATAGCTATTTGATGTTTCTAATGTTTTATTTATTTATCTCTTTATAAGAAAATAAAACATCTGCTTTAAAAATTGCATTAGGCTAACGAATGACTAGTGATTAAAAAAACTCTCCTGAAACCATACAGCCACAGGAGTTATCCTATAACCTTGGTACTTGCACCTGATTATAAACACATGAGTAACTTCTTTTCAAAAAGAAGGTGTGTGTGCCAGGGGGTGGTATCTTCTCAGCATGGCCCTATCCTGCCAGACTGTGTAGCAAGTGCTGCCCAGCTTAGTGGCCAAGTAGATAATTTCATCTACTGAGTAACTTCAAGTGAGCTGGGCAGCACAAAGCCATTTTGCGTTTTTGGAATATTTCACTCACCCTTTTTCCCCTTCTAAGCAGTTCATTTCTGACACTGAGAAGACCAGTGTCATTACTGCTACATGCAACTATAAGCTATCAGAGTGACTTAAAAGAGTTTCAATCTTCTAAACGGCAATGCTTTAAAAGGCATTCATTTTAAATCACTGCACTTCAGCTCTGCTCACAGAGTTGACTTATGTGTATTTAGTTTTAGTCATCTTTAATCTGGGAAGAAACATGTAGCAACAGCAGCAATCTTTCATTTTACAGACATAGTTTGCCTACTCTTGGCCTCTCAAAGAAATGAAATCAAAGGACCTTCATCCCAGAACTGGCTGATTTAGATGTTACGGCTGCAGATGGGCACAAAAACGTGAAATAGCTTTACTTTCATCAGTCTTTGGTGTTTTGCTGTCCTTCAACAACAAAACGAAACAGAAATACCCAAGAAGACATAAAGAGATGAATCACAGAAGATATTATGAATAACATCAAACTGTTTCAAAGCTCCTAAATTATAAATCTACACTGTTTGCTTAACCTGTAAAAACAGATACAGTTCATGACAAATTAGAAAAGGGATATAATTTTCCTCAGCTTTGTGAGAAGATACTATTCCACTATTCTCCTCCTTTGACTTCAGAAGCAATAGTAGAATCACAAGAAAGACTTCAGACAGAAGAAAAGCAATTTCAGTTATCAGCATTTCTCTCCCGTTAGAATTCCCCCTTTGGCCTTACCAGATTTCTAAGATAACAATGGGATTTCTACCTATACCTCTATCTAGCAACCCTCAAAGTTTATACTTCATAGTGTTAATATTAAATTGTAAGCATTTAATTCTTAAGTAAGATCTCCAAAACAACAGCTAAAAAAAGTGATGGAAGTATACCTCTAGCGTATTTATTTGGCTGTTACAACCACCTGAATTTTACTAATACAATATTATATAAAAATTGCACTTTTAATCATATCACAAAGCCGGTGGCTGTCAACTGCTTCAGAATAGGATCTGGCAGAGATCTGTACCTTGGAGATGTAATGTGTATGAAACAAGAGTATCTGAAAGACATCTTCTTACTGAGGGTCATGTTTTAATCCAAAAGCTAGCTGCGGTGGGGTTTTTTTCTTTCAAGTAAAAAGATACTTCTTCATGCCTCACTGTAATCTTTTTTTTTTTAAAAAAAAACTTAATAGAAAAATATATTAAAATAAAAATACCTATAATCAACCCAACCAATAGATGAAGAAGCCCTTGGAGTCCCACACTGGACTCAGCATTTGGCTAACCTCCAGCCTCAAGCTGGCTATTCCTACCCTGTCTCCCTTCTGCTAATCAACCAGTGGCAAGAAAACTAAGAATTTAAAATAACTTTTTGTGTGTGTGGAGGGGGTGGACAGGACACTAGAATAGTTCTTGAAATCAACAGATCTTATTGAAGCAAAGGTATTAATTTCCACTTGGTTCTTCAGCCTAGAATCACAGCAAACCCTTGCAAGAGGTAAATGGCAGCTATCAAGAAAAAAAATATATCAGACATCTCTGCGGTTTAGTCACCTGGCAGACGTCAGAGCGTATCCCTGTTTTCCAGAATCCCTGGCTACTCAACTCGACGGTCACTTCACGTCTCATTGTGTTCTTCTGACGAATTTTCTGCAGTGCTTCCTAGACAAGGAGACAGTGGAACTCCTGTGAAGAACTTTGTACAATAAAGCAGTATCAATGCACACACAAGCACGTTCATAATACACATTTAAGGTTAGGTTTTGGTGAGCAGCTTCTAAGACTAGTCCAAATCTTGTAACTGCCAGCTGCAGACTGTAGTGGACATGCTGGAGCAGAGAGTAGAAAGAGGATTTTGGTAGACCAAGAAGAAAACAGAGGCGAAATCACAGAACAAACCAGTCCAACTGATCTATCCAAGGTGATACATAAGTAAGCAAGTTAAGGTGCTTATAGTGAAAGCACCTTCTTTACCCCCGTGTGCAAAACAGCCTCTTTGTTGAAGTGTGAACCATGAGTACTCCTGGTTTGAAGCATTCAGTAGGAGTACAGAAGACTAAGTAAAAAAAAAGAATTGTTTTGTCATTTCAGCTACTTTAAAACAGTTACTCTTCAACATTGTCAGTACTCCTAGTCTGGGAAAAGGGTCAGCATTCACGAGTCCTAGAACATTTTATGATGAAATCTACCAATATTATTCCAATTAAACAATAATAATAATAAAAAAAATCCGATTTGCCTTGACCACTGAGTGTTTGGTGTTCTGTTAACAGTTTATTTGTCTCTAGAAACAATGAAAGAGACAGAATTATTAAAAGATTCTGACAGAATCATGAAAAGAAAGTATTTTCTGTATAAATGGAATGAAAGAAAACCAGCTAAAACAATTCATCCCTGGATCAGGATCTCCTGGTTCAAATACTACAAAGCCTCCAGGGTACGCAAGCTCCCCACACAGCATGGTAAAGACTGCCTCAGCGCTCTTCCTTCTTCAGAACACAAAACTTTTCAAAGCTGCAACCCATCCTCCCTCTCATTCTCCTTTTCACTACAGTGTGCTTGCTCAAAGCTGTCTCTTCCCAGCTTCCAGTCTGAAGCCTGTGAGGGTCTCTGGGCAGGAAAAGGCTCTGTCTTCTGTTTTGCAGAGACTCAGAGTGGTTCCAAGGCGCACATCTATCCAGATGCAGATTCATCAAACCTCAGACACCTTCATACTAAGGCACCTAGGGTAGGAGCCTAGTTGGCCCTGGCTCCTTTTATATTCAGTGAAGGGGGATGAATGGCTTCAAAAAATGCATTTCTCTCTCCACTGACTTCAAAGTGAGCCTTCAGGTCCCAATTTATGCACCTGCTGTAAGCGCTCAAAGTTAGATTAGAGGAATAAAGCCCCCAGGCATGACCTTGTCACAAATAACAACATCATACAATCTTGTAGTAGCGAATGACCAATGGCAGAGGGAACAGAGATGCTAACAGCCCTGCACCCCTTGTGCATTGTCTAAAATTTGCATTTCAAGGCTGTGTCATTGTGTGTTTTCTGAGACAGGTGCTAGAGTGTTTGCCAGACCTAGCTGTACTTTCAGGCTGATTGGCTCAGGAGCACTCCAGTGTTACTTACAATATATGATTCATAATCTTTAAAAGCCCACGTACCAGTCAGGTGCAGCCCTACAGCTCCTGCTAAGCTACTGACACCTCCAGTGTCAAAATGCATAGGTTATCCTCACATAAACCTCCATATGCCTCTCTGATGGCAGACAACAACTTGAGAAACCTGTTATCCCAGATAATACAGTCTAGAAACAAGAATCAGCACACCAGACAGGAAGTGATAAATACCAAAGGAGCACTTTATCTTTTGAAGCAAAACATAATCACCCCCCTACATCCAATCCACTACAGTTTTACAAATAAGTTGTCCATTAGCCCCTAATGAAAAGATGCCCATAAAACAACGGTCTTCCCTTCTACTTGCTCTGCATGTAGAAAGCCGTAGCAAATAAAATGTCCTATAGGGACAATATTTTTTTTTCCTTACAACTGTAGCACAATTAAGTCACAACATTGGGGTTTTTCCTGTTTACAAGTAAGGAAGCTAAGGGCTTATTTAATATTAGCATAAATAAAATATCAACTAAGACTCTTGCTCATGCGATTGCATACCGTGCTTTGCAGTAATAATAAAAATCAGGTGCAATGTCAAATGTATCAAACATTTACTACAACCAAAGCTACACAATAAGCAAACCAGGGAAGACTCAAGAATTGAACTCATGGGTCCTTTCCAACTCAGGACATTCTATGATTCTATGAATCACTAGGGTTTCTAATCAATAAATAAAAATTGAATTTTAATTAAGTTCACCATTAATTAAATTCCACCCAGTACCAAAGACATTAATTTCTCTTCTACATATTCTTTATGTAAGTTGTCCAATTAAGAGGGCCTGGTAGACATGCACCAGACAAATTCAAAGCTTCAGTCCAAGATCTTAAAAAACCAGATACCTGAGAGCAGGCTGCTTTAGTCTATATTTAGGTGACTTTATTTTTCTGATTTTAATTCCCAATTGGTTGAGCATCTGCACTGAGGAAATGCTTATTGCTCATCACTTGGGGGGAAAAAAATCAGAAAAAAGACAAAAATTCAACAAATAACTCATTTGTCATTAAAGATTACTGAAAATATCAACAGCCAGATGATTTTGACTCAAAGATCTCAAGGAATGTCACTAAGACTGCCTAATAAGTTGCGGTTTAAGACCATGCATAAGTGTGGCAGTTTTTATCTCAGAAGAGAAATGTTTAAAATTATGAGACAGTTAAAAGTGCACTCTGAAACAAAGAGGCCTTCTCTATGCTAATTCTTGAAACCATTAATGGCAATGGCTATAAAGAAGTTATGGTTCTATAATGATCATTTCTATAATTGGCGAAAAAACTTGCAGCAGTTTGACAACTGAAAAAAGGAAAAAGAATCATTCACTAACAAGCAAAGACAAAAATAAAATTAGTGTTAACAGCCTGAAAAGAAAAATCTTTTGTGAAGGATTTCTAGTCTTTCCATAAACAGGGTGGTCATATGGCTTTATTCCATCCTGAATTACCGTGCTCAATTTTCAGTTATAGGAAGGCCCAGCATACCTCTCTTTGTGATAACTTCTGTTTATCAGCCTGTTTGACTTTGGGACTATTAGCCAGCAGGTGACGCAGCTTCACATAACTCTTCCACAGCTTTTGGTATCTAAAGGATAAAAACAGAAAACAAATCTTTTGGTTGATACATATTGTGGTTTCAGTTGAGATACAGTTAACTTAATTAGCAGCTGTTGTGCTGTGTTTTGGATTTGGGATGAGAAATATGTTTGATAGCACACTGGTGATTTTAGCTGTTGCTAAGCAGTCAGGGCTTTTTCTGATCCTGCTATTCCCCTGCCGGTGAGTGGGCTGGGGGTGCACGAGGCATTGGGAGGGGATACAGCTGGGACAGCTGACCCCAGTTGACCAAAGGAACATTCCATACCATGTGACATCATGCTCAGCATATAAAGCTGGGGGAAGAAGGAGGAAATGGGGGATGTTCAAAGTGATGGCATTTGTCTTCCCAAGTAACCATTATGCCTGATGGAGCCCTGCTTTCCTGGAAATGGCTGAACACCTGCCTGTTGATGGGAAGCAGTGAATCAATTCCTTGGTTTACTTTGCTTGTGTGCACAGCTTTTGCTTTACTTAATAAGCTGTCTTTATCTCAAGCCACGAGTTCTCTCACTTTTACTCTTCTGATTCTCTCCACCATCCCAAGAGAGATGCGAGCGAGCGAGCAGCTGCACGGTCCTAGTTGCCAGCTGGGGTTAAACCACAATACAACAAAAGGCTCTCACCGTTTATCTCTATGAACACACCAGCTGCTAATAATACAGCCATATATGCATAGATTGTTAACAAGCATCTTTTTGCTCCAGAAAAAAATCTCAAAGCATTTTCCAAGAGAGGTGACAGTGTCTCTGCAGTTGTTCCGACAGGACGGACACGGCAGCAGAAAGGAGGCATTAGTGTGACATGAACATCAACATTCAGGGAAGAACACAGGTCCCCCTGATACCTATCCATCCTCTCCAAAGGGCCGCCTCCGCATGCTGAAAGGGCTTGACCACAGCATGACGGCTCAGTTCAGGCAGGTGAAAACTCCCTCTTCTCAACAGAGTTTACCTATCACTCACTGAAACGCAGTAGTAACCTTACCCAAGAACTGTCTGTCATTACACTGGCTGAAGCATTTCAGTGAAGCACATGAGGAAAAGCTCGACAAGTCACGAGCAGCAGAAAGTCATTCCATGGACAGTGAAATAGAAGTTTCATTCCCTATGAATTTGTGCTGAACGGCAACTGCAAGTCAAGTTTCCTCTGTGGTTAGCGTATCCATAAGGTTTCTGGTTTTCTCCAACTGTCTAGCCTTTTCATATTTTGGGGGTGTCTAATTACACACAAACTTCAATAACAGAACTTTTTCCTCAGTGGGAGTCCATCTGCATGAAAGTCCAGCATGGACTTTCACAAAACTTGTAAAAACCTACTCCATTTGTAGACAACTTCCCACTGTTACATTCAGCTGCAATTGATCAACAGGTTCAAAAGTTACTATGCGAGGAGCGACCAAGAGAATCATGACATTGACCTTGTGTCTTTAGGAAAAAATGCTGTCGTCAAAATCATATCACCTCTGTAGCGTTTTTTCAAGAAAATCAATAAAACGAGACTTCTAATAGGAAGCAGGGAACTGAACGACAGTGAAGAAGTTTACATAGTTTATTTTCTTTTATACTTACACTATTAAAGAAAATCCTCCTCAGCACCAACTTTGATCAGTGGTTTTAGTAGGAAGTTTCCATATTAGTGGCAAAGCAGCAAATGAAGCAGCAGCTCTTTTACTATTTCATAATCTTCCCAGTGACCAAAGCATTGACAGGCACACAAATGGATCTTTCCTTATTGGCATTTTTTCCATAGCTATTTCCCTGCATCATTTTGAATGTATGCTCTCTGCCTCTAGAGATGCTGCTATTTTTTGACTCTATAAACACATCTCATATGGTCAATCCATAGATTTTTCTCATGCTCTGATCTCTGCATTTCTGTAATCTGCAGAACAGCGTACCTATTTCTGACAAATCCCCATCCAAAGAAGAAAAATGAGTTCATGAACAAATCAACCAACCAGGAAACAAACAAATGCCATGAGAAGGTTTCATCGAAAAATAAGAACCTGAAACTATGACCTACAATATACGTTTTACTACTAGTATATGGGTGGAACAAGCTCTGTTGTTGCAGTTAAGTTTGAGAATTAATAAACAGATGACAATAACAAAAATTCTGTATTAAACCTCAAAAAGAAAAGGCACACTAGAGGAAAATCTTTTCTGGGAGTTACTTATTCCACACGTGCACCAGAGTTAAACCTGAGATTTATGATGGCACCGCAGAGGTCTTTCACAAAAATTGCTTTGTAACCCTGATAAAAAACAGCATGCCTAAATTCTGTAAGCAGTTCTGGAGGAAAAAAAAAGGAAAAAATGGAAATTTTAAAGTAAGTTAAAATAAAAAAGTGTGGGAAGAATAATTTTTGTATCTATACCATTTTCAACACAAGGTAGCAGAACTTTACAAATATTAAGAAATCCAGCATCAAAACAGATGTGGTTCTTACATTCTTTGATCTAATTATTTTCTTTTTATGGATAAGAAAACTAAAATACAAGGACAATTAGAAGTCAGGCTCAAAGTCAAAAGAAAATACGTTATTATATGGATAAGCACTCACTCTTCCCACTTCCCACCATATTAAATCTAAAATTGTCAGCAAGGAATTGCAGAAGAACACATCCGTCATTCACGCACATATGAGTGATTGGGCCTCAAAACTGCAGGTTAAATTCAACATCCTTAAAAAGACAGTGGAGGAAAATGCACGAGGAAAAAAAGGCAATCTTAACTATACATGCAAAAGGGATGGGCTCTATACTGTCTGTCATCATTCAGAAACCAGATCTCCAAATCACTGGAATCCCTGAAATCGTCAGAAATTAAGAACACAACCGTAAACAAAATCCAGCAATCACTTCTATGCTACTACATGAAATCCACAGTGAAATGGTATTTCTTGCTTTGCCTGAAGTTCTGATTCCGTCTTCATTCCTTCACTACTTTTCTCCCAATCTCTATAAGGATATAAAAGGTACGGAGAAAATTAGCATGGACACAAGAGCTTCCAAGCTAGGAAACTGTGCATAGACTTGATCATTCAAGTCATAGAAAGAGACAAATAAGCAGGATACGGCATGGTGCAAGAAACTTATACATCACAAAGAAAGCAAACAGAAAAAGGCTATATTCTTCATTATTAGATACAAGACCTGAAGAGTATCGAATTAAAGGATCAAGTAGCAGCTCTGAAACAAAAGTCAGTCCCTCTTCATATAACGCACATTAGTCCTGTGGAAGTGATTACCTGGAATCTTCTGCCTGTCAGTAGCATAAAAAGATTCGAGCAGTGATTTGAGAAATTTAGAGAAGGAAGGTCCATTGAGGGCTGTTAAAAAAAGTGATCTAAATGCATTTTCTAACTCAGAAGTCCGTATGTCACAGACTTGTGGAAGCCTGGGAAAATATTTCTTCCCCTTGCATTCCTGTTACACTATTCTAAAATCTCACAACTGGACCCTCAGAGAAATAACCTGGAGCTTGGGGAACCTTTGGTCTGACCTAGAAGAAGTGTTCTCAGGTTGAGAAATTTCATACCGCACATGCATGCACATTTACTTCAGCAGATTCTGAATTATGCCAGAAAAAGAGGTTACATCTTATATTCTCTAATTTACAAGAGCTACTGTCCAATGCCACAAGCAGTAAGCTTTATATCGGACTCAATTAAGCACATAAACAAGCCCTATTTAAGCCACAAATGATAACAGTAATAAGATTCTGAACAAAAGATGGAAGGAAAAGCATCTTACTGCGGATCTCCAGCATAACTCAGTTGAGCTGGTCGTATCCCGAAGTGGACAATAATGGGGAAAGTAATTACATCAGGATTGAACTGTTCGCGGTCCAGTTGATCAATACGAACTGAGCTGGGTTTCTAGGAGAAAAATAAAACAGACTTAATTGACAACAGCTCCATGGAAAATTTATTGCCTCTAGCCACCACGATCCAGGAACCACAAAGCAGCAATATTCAAAGCTTATTAAAATACACATAAAACTAATCATTAGTAGTATAATCAGTATTTGGCTCTCCCAGTGAAAAAAGGAAGTCTTTTTATTTTAATTTTACAAGTCAGGAAATTTACAGTTTTATTATTTCTGAGAACTTAAAGAAACTTTCTTTGGTCAAGTACCATACTGGAAATAAAATCAGGATTAGCATTCCGGCATCCAAGCTCTCCCACATGCCTGAGTAGTTTGCTAATATCAGGTTACCTCTCTGATTTCAGTTCTGTTGCTGATTTCTCAATGCAAGTGAAGCCATTATTAGATCCATTCAATCACACTAACTAAACAGCATTAAAAAACTTGTCATGCTACTCTTAGAAAAGGCTGCTAGGCTGATGTGTACAAAGAGGAATAGCCTCTTGTATAATGAGACCTTTGTCTTTTTACGCTTCAAAACAGAAGTTCCTTTTATGGTTAAAAAGGACAGTGTAGAAGGAGGTGACTTTTGCTTCACCTCTAAAAACACAGAAAATGAGTAACTGCACATCACTGTAGAAGACATGCTGCTTATATAGCTCTCGATCACTTATCTAACATATTTAAAAACTCATTGAAGGTGCACAGTTTGTCTCCAAGTAAACATTTTCTCCATTACCTGGAAAGCTGTTTTGTTATGTGCTTGCTTACTTCCCGCTTTGCAATCAGCTGGATGAGCCCAATATTTTCTGCTTGTCTAAGGTTTCAGAAAAAGGGCATTACTTCTAGTTACCTGCATCTCAAAACTTCTAATTTAGCATTGTGAATTTCTCAAAGATGAGTTTCAGAGTTACAGAAACAGCTTCCACCATTCTCTTCACAAAACAATAAAAACTGTGTCAAGAACAAAGCTTTCACCCTTCAAACCACCTTGGTAGAACTGTTCACAGGAATCATTTTCTGCATGCATAAGCAAAGCCAATTCTGGAAATAAAAGTAAGCCTCATCAGGTGGCCACACTTCCAATCTATTCTACGAAAACAGAAACTTACTTAAAACTTTGACATTCAGACAGAGAAACATTTTCCAAAGGAAAAATGCTTATCAGCTTCCCTTTGGACATGACGACTGAACAGCAAGTTACATCTCCCCAGCCAAAAAAAAGAGAAAAATAAAAAAAATTAAGTTAGTTAGCTCATGCTCCTAGGTTTTTAAAAAAAGAAAAAAGAAAAGAAAAAAGAAGAAAAAAAGGTTTTCTCCACATCACTTCCAATAAAAAGGGATTAGGACAAAAAAATCTAATGAAAAACACGGGGAGGATTTGTAGCAGGCAGAATGTTGTTCTCTAAACCAGAAATTTAAGTTTATCTTGTTTTTGTGGGGTTTACACCAAGCCAATTTGTGAAGATAGAAACTTTTCAAAAGTTGTTTGTTGGTTTGCCCCTCTCTTAACACTAAAAATGAGGAACTTCTCCCATCCCTGCCCCCCTCAAAAAAGCAGCCTTGCTACAGGACAACTCCTTCGGGAACCAAGGTGGCAAAATACAATTAACAGAATTTGAAACAATAATTATACTCAGGGCACCAATTCTAACCAATAAATCTTAAAAAAACGCAGATAATATTTTCCTATTCAAATGTCTCACATTTTAGACACTTAAATAGAAGTAACCCGATCTTCAAAAGCATGAAAGGGAGAAGCGCTTTCCATATGCCTATAGCAGTGCCTGCGTGAAACGTTTGGCCTCGGGATCACTCAAAACCAGACTCTTTCTCGCTGTTCATACACCACTGCCTTTCAGTTTTGTCCCTCAGCTGTTCACAGACACCTGATAACAACCAGGAGACAAAAGAACTCCTTGCTTAGGAATTAATCACAATTGCTCCTTTGCCGACAGTTATGAGAGGAGTAGCTAGGCTATGCTTTTTTCCTTCAGCACAGCAAATGTGAGCTTCCTCACTGCTGTTGTTTCTGAAGGTTAAATGAATAAACAGCACCATGCAGAAACATACAGTATAAATTTCGCTGCAGCAGACAGGACACAAGCAAATCAGATGTTATTCTTTCAGATTTTTATCCCTGTGCTCTTTTAAGAAGTGCTGTGAGGGACCATCTAATAACCACAACTTCGCTTTGAAAATCTCATTGAAAACAAAGAAATTCTAACAGAACAGACGCGCGTTATCTTTGTTTCCTACTCCAAACCTCACCAGTCAAAGCTTTGCTGATACTAGAAGACATGATGAGATTGCATGCAGACGTAGCACAAAAGTATGTTAAAACAGATATATATTGGTACAGCAATATTTTATAAAGAAAGAGTGAAGTATGCCCCATCCCTGGAAGTGTTTAAGGCCAGGCTGGATGGGGCTTTGAGCAACCTGCTCTAGTGAGAGGTGTCCCTGCCCATGGCAGAGGGGTTGGAACTTGATGATCTTTAAGGTCCCTTCCAACTCTAACCATTCTATGATTCTATTAAAGGATTAAAATTTTTGAACCTTTTAATCCATTCCAACACAAAGTTTCACTGAACTAATGAAACACCATGAATAAATTAAATGGTTTTAAATACAGCTGAATTATTGTTAGTTGCTAAGTAAATGGGATTTATATCTCTATCAAATTTTTTTTCCTTCTCCATTACACATATATACACTTCACTTTAAAAAAAATAAAATACATATATAAAACCTAGCTCTGCTCACAAGAACTACTATTTCTGAAGTGATGTTGTAAGGAAGGCAGCAAAATAAAATTTAGTGGGTTTACTTTGTTGTGTCAAGTGGATAAAATTGAAGAGCTGTCATTTTCTAAAGCAGTTTCACATTGTCTCTATAACAGAACCGTTTTATCTTCTAAGGTGGTAAAATGCACAGAACATACTTTCATATTCTATTTTTCACTTACTTTCATACTCAGTAGAATATGCTGCAATGAACAGAAAAAATCCACCAACTAAGAAGAAAGTCACTGCAATCTTCTTGAGAGAAAAAACACGTTCTAATGATGGCATTATAACATGACAATGTTTCAAAGTGCTGCAGATTTCTTTAATGCTTACATATTTTGATGTCCACACAGATCTCTAAAAACATTGTCTTGTAGAATGCAAAGTCTGTCAGTAAAAATCACACAAAATCTCGAAGTTAACACTACCTTTCACAAACTGCACCGCCTTGCGCATACAGACATTTACAGCTATTCAGTGACACAAGGAAGCAGCATATATGCGTTCCTTCATCCTAAACAAAAAAGTTTTCAGCTAGCTGAAATCGGAGTATCTTCAGCAAAACCACTGAATTTATGTCAGTGTATACCATTCAGATGCTGACGACTTGTGTACTAGCACATACCTTGTATCACAGAAATCATAGGCAATGTTAAGTTAAACAGTTAAGGCTAATGACTTCTATTATGAGATTCGGGTTTAGCCCTCAGTTTTAACCAGCTCACGTAGAATTTTCCATAGTGAGAGTTCACATGTATTCTGTATTTCTTGTTCCCACAGGTGACCTTATTTTCCTTTTGATCTAGAAAGCTTTAGCCAGAACAAAACCACTCCGAATGAAATCAAGGGGAAAAAAAATTATCTTGCCCACATTATGATTAGCTTATAAAGTAGTTTACTAAATGCTGCCATACTTAAAAATAGGAACTCGAAAAATATATTTAGGAAGTCACCTTTGCTGCAGTCTGGGGACAGGTTTTTCAGTTAGCAAACTGAACTTCCCCTTAGGCATGATACCAAGTCACACTTTTTCCGGAGAAGCTAAGAAGTTCAGCTATAAGCAAAGGAGGAAAATGAAGTCAGAGAAAGATAACACAACTGAGAAAGCTGCATGGCAGCCTAAAATATTAGGTTCAAAACACGCCTTTACTACTGCGATACCACTTTGTGACACTGACCAAACCACACAAACAGAACCCTGCAGCTTTTAGTGGACATCATCTATCCTTGTGACCCACATTTCTTAAGTGTGAAAGTCAGAAAAATGGTTAAATTCACAAAACAATGGAGTTGAAATGAGCTGTGTTCAGAGACCATATGCTTTAAAATACTAATTGTTCCAAGAATAATAAGGCCACAGGGGTTTCAAGATTGGCAGTGAAAATTAATGGATGCATTCATTAATGTATTAATGTACACAAAATTCCTCTGTGTGAGTGAGAGCAACTCTGAAACTGTGGAAAAAACCACATAGGGAGAAAACACCTTTTCCACCTTGAGAGTAAAGTCTGGATAGAGCACTTTAAATAGAGCTAGGGGGTCAAAAGAGGAAGATGAAAGAAAATAGCAAATAGTTACTAATTCTCTGGTCCCATGTCAGGGAAAAGAGAATGATATCACGCACATAAACACCGTTTGAGAAAATAAGAAAGCAGAGGAGCGAACTACAGTTTCACATATATAAAATACAGCCATTCCTTTTAATGAGCACACTGAAACAGTGCTCCTGTGGCAATCTGTCCTTCGGTAGAGCAGCAGAGGCTGCAATTCTTCCCAGGGTTGGAACAGGTAAATAAACTGTTCCTACAGCAACCCGCAACTGTCACTGGTCATCTCTTCCCTTTCCAATTCAGCCTGTAGCAGACTCTCTAAAACAAGACAAGTACGTGTCACTGGGTTGTTCATGAATCAGAATTATTTGCCCTACCATGCCAGGGCTGGTGACAATCATCCCCTTGCATTCTTCTGCATATTTCTGCCATTCCAGTTCTTCCCACTGAAGCATGTTGGCAATCTCCTCTTCAGGCACTAGAGCTTTATTGCATCGTAACAAGTAGAGAAGAATCTGATGCATTGAGAGTACTTCCTTTCCTCCATCTTAAAAACATAAATAAATAAAACACATTTCAGATACTCACTCCTAAAGCATGAGGAAAAGAGAAAATATGGAGAACACATAATATTTGGATGAACAAAATAAAACACAAAATGCTTAAGCAACTTGACAAATATAAAGACAAATGTTTTAGTGATGAATACTGCATATGCATAAACACTTTGCTAAACTGGAAGCAATAATGGTAATGGTAGCAAGAGTAACAGTTTCCTCATACTGTAAAGCTGGCATTTCTAACTTGCCTGAAAAAAATTTAAAATGCGTAGGCAGAACAATCACTTACATTGTCCAGTTATATCTTCCTTTTCACACCCTTATCATTCTTTTTACTACAGTAGTTAAAAAGCCTTTAGGCATTTATGCAGCTTTTTTAAAGAACATTCAAAATTTTACAGGATACTTCTGGATGAATGTAGCGAGTTATCCTTGCATTTTAAATTCATCTGTAGTGCTTACGTGCTGTACCTGCAATAATGAAGACTAAAGAGCCTCATGCTGTTTTCTGTCACTAAATGAATCAAGGGCACATGAAAACTGCTAAATACTTCTGAGATCCCAGGAAACTTGCACAGCAAAGGCTTCTTGAAACAAAGGAAGACAGTATAATAAACATCTGACTGGCTCCAGGTAGCCAATTACAGATGTGCAGATGCAACAGGAAAAACGAGTGAGTGACGGTCCTGACAGACCACCACTCCAAAGACACTGACTATTCAAATTCAGTATGTCTGTTCATATGAGTAGAAAAATAGACATGTTACTACAGTGCTTTAATTTTGACACAGATCTCTCTGACACCCTCCTTCAGCAACAGGGTGTTAATTTGTAGGTACGGAGGCATCTTCAAGTTTCATCCCCACAAAGCACAAAGGTTGATTTCCCTTCCCCAGGGAGCAGGAGCAATCTGGTCCTGCCACTGAGTACGTTCTATCACTACACACACAAAAAAAAGGAACAGAGAAAAACCAGAAGTAAAGTCTTAGAGCAATATGGGAGATGATGCTACCGCACAAGGAATGCCGTGCCAGGCACACAGGAAAAGCCTTGCAGAATTGCTGCATAACAGCAGTGTTGCACAAGATGATGTCCTCTCCAAGTCACACAAGGGAACAAGTGCTTCTCTTACTTCAGCTACGATCACAGCACCGATGGAAGGGAATGATGTTGCTTGGCCTCTTAGAACAATCAACCTCACTCAAACTCCAAGAGGAAATCCTAAACGGCGAAAACACACCCCAGACCTCACTGGAAACAGAAAATACTTCTAAATAGCTACAGGGGTAGGTCTTTAAATGTGCAGCATTTTCCTTCAAATTATATGAGGACTCAGTTTACAAGACTTTTGTCTTTGTCAACAGCTAGACTATAGTGTTACACAAAAGATAGCCCGCATCCAGCAACCCCTAAAAAAAAAGCAGAGCCTTACTCACTGAAGACCATATACTGGAAGGGTACAGGATGATAGAGATAGCTTTGCTAAATACTAGTTAGACACCTGACCTTTCCTGGGTCAGAACATGCAGTACAAATGTTTTTTTCTAGTCTTTTACTATCTTAATAAATTTGTCATCATAAAAATCTATGACAATGAACACAATACAGCAACCATCCCGCATGCTATGCATCTCTGGCACACAGTAAACCTGGTATGATTAGCTCAAAGCTTAGAGCTACCCTAAGGCCTGTCTCTAAGTAATCCACATCAAAAACCTGACATCCCAGACCTCACATATTTAGACTGTGTTAAAAAAATAAGAAAGAAAGAAAAGTAGAGGAGGTAGGAAATCAGCAATTCATTTTTGTCTTTAAAAAGACAGATGATGGATGTGTGGAGATCTGTTGCACCAATATATCTTCTTTGATTAAACATAGATAAATAATATTCTGCAAACATACCTGAAGGAAATACATTCCCACTCTCTGGAAATTAAAAATCTCCAAGGATATCTCAAGAAATAATCAATACAAAATGCAAACTTGATTAAAAAATATCTGTCATAAATATGCTAAAATGCAACTATATATGCGGAAATATCTGGAAAAAGACATTTTTATAAAGTGTTAGAAGGCAGGGAACCTTAAAGAGGAAGCACACAGGAATATATGTTATAGAGACTTATCTCTCCCTATCAGTAAACAACCCGACAGCACAGAAAGAGCTGACTTCTAAACTAAAATAAACCAAATCAGAATATAAAAACCCCAAAGTAACAGGAAAACACCCTCAAGCAACACAAACCAGGCAGGTCAAGCTTGTTCTTATTTTGTGATGAGGTCAAGTTAATCAGCCACATGTGGCTTGATGGCTTATTTTGTAAATTGCTTCAGCAGAACCAAATCAATGTTTGCTAGCAAGCCTCAGAGCTCTGCTTCTGATTGAACAGTGTTGTGTATCCAGGAAGGAACAACAATTAGAAATATAGTCATCTACACATCAGAACTCTCCACAGTAACGAGCCAAACCTCATTTAGCTACAGCTATAATTAATATCCCAACTAAGTTTCAAAGCCCAGAGCAGAGAGCACCTCCAGGCCACTGCCCTCTTGATGAAGATTGTTCCATGTCTCATCTGCACCTTCAGTCCAGCAGCTGAAATGCATCCTCCTGTCCACACAACCCTTCTGGAGCAATCACTGGCAGGAGCTCAGCAGGACACATTTTCAATGGAGCTATGACATTTATATCAACTGAAAGTCTGTTCTAGTGTCTTTGAATGTGTTAAATGCCTGTGTAAGCTGTTCACTCAAAACAAGCACAACACTCGAGACCGAAGCTTGTCCTTGCCTGGCAGGCTAGGGTTGAATTGCAGTGGAATGGTGTTTTTGTGTCTTTCACAAGGTGTTTGCTGCAAGATCTAAGCTTGCATTAAGATAAAGAAAGAAACAATCCGAACAACATATGCTCAGGGGTGCCAATCACATTGACCCACAAAACTGCACATCAAGAATTTTAATCTAATCACATGGTATCCTGAAGAGCAGAGGGGACATTAAATTCAGTTTCATATGTGACATGAGGTAACAGCACTCCTCAAATGCCACAGCTCCATTGCAGGGCAGCACAAGGATGATCCCGCACTGCCTAAAATCACCACGACAGAGACAAAAGCTGTAAGCGAGACTTGGCCTGCCCATCTGAATCCCAATTATGAGTAAACCATCCACACTGCCAGCAAGCACTGCCAGCTTCTGGTGGAAACACCAGATCTCTACACCAACTGAACCATTTTACTTGTAATAAGCTTTTTTGTAGGTTCTTTCTGGGGTGTGAGATTTTTGGGGGGAGGTGTTGGGGGCTTTGGGGTTTTTTTAGATCTAATTTCCATAAAGCTCCATAATACAAACATTACCTGGAAGAAATCTCACAAATCGCGGCATGAAGTGAAATCTGGGGCAGCAAATGGACTCATTTTCAACTGAAGGACCTTAAATTTGAAAAAAACATGGAAAATTTATGAACAGCAACATATTTGCAAAATAAGAAAAAAAGAAGGCAACCCTGCTGCAGATGAAATCAATGAACAGTGATTACATTTAATAGGGCCTAAGTTTCATTCTGAAAACTAACAAAATACACAGCAGAGAGGAACAGAGTAACAACTTCTAGTGAAAGCTTTCACATCAACAATTTCAAAGAAAGCTACAATAACTTAATAAGAATCTAACAAAAACACAAGAGTTTTATTTAAAACAGTGATACGGAATTTTTTTGTACATAATTAATTCACTTATGTCTTACAGACTCAGGTACTACTTTATTAGTCCCGCTCAATTAGTGCGGTGGGTTTTTTGTTTCAATAACAAAGATAGCAAGGAGGGGTTTTTTGTGGGTTTTTTTGTTTCCTACTTCATCACGCAAAGCTTTGCATGAAAATAAAACCAAAACCAGTAAGCATCTGGTGTTAAAAAGGAAAGAACAATAAGAACCAGTGATATGAAAGACAACATTGAGATGAGCGTACAATTAGTATCAAAGCAAAGAAGGCCAAACAAAATGTATAAAACTTGTATGCTCCTCTGTTTAACCGCAGTAAGTGCAGAATGCATCTCCATAGACAAAGTCAAGACACCAAAGCACACCTGCAATTCTGAAATCAAATTCCTTTGATATTCTCGGTTTTCTTTTAGGCCAAGGGAAGGATCATCCCTGAAATTCGCCTTTGTCACAGTCTTCACAGAACATCTATTTTCATCTTGTCAAGTCAAAAACATTCAGCTATAATGATATGTTATCCCTCTATGGCTGTCTGTGTGACACGGCTTTGTAAGTTGACTGTCAAGAAATATTGTATGAGTAACTTGTTTGTTAGCTTGTAAAAATGGAGAGAATAGTTCACCCAGCACCTTGGCTTTCAAAATACCATGCACGTGATACTGTGCAATATTAAATACACAATAATATTTACTGTTTGGGATTAAGGAAGAAATTCAGTTTATCTGCAAGAATACAGTGCCAAGTTTGTGCATTTCAATTGCTATAGCCCATACTAATGAACTCTAATATACATCATCTTAAAGAACAAAGTGGAAACTTGTCTCTCTCACATTAACCAGCATTTAAGTTTGTTCTTCTGAGGCCCCCCCCACTTTTTTCTTTTTAAATCAAACAGAACAAAACAAAACAGAGTCCTATTTACAAAAGCTGCAACTAATTGGGGTTTTGTATAGGTTTTTCTCCCCTAAATAAAAGTTACCTTTAAGATTCCAGTCATAGAGCTCCAAAATATCTTTGAATAGATATGAAGAGAACAGCTCAAGACCTCTCACACAAAAATTCTGGGGAAAGAAAAAATAATCTGGAATTATAATTATATAATACTGTAATACAAATAATCCCAGTCACATATACTTAAATAAATCAATGAAAAAACCCAGTGTTTTCATATTTGCCAACTGGCAGGCACTGGGCTTTTAAATCAGTACTGACATATCTGTAATCATCTACTGTAACATAACACAGTGATCTCTTCACAAAGCATTCTCATGAAAGCATTGTAACAAAGACTCTTTAGTCCATGTCCAAAGCAACACTCTAGGCAGAAATTATGAATCTGCGCCAATTCGCCATGCACTAAAACCCTTTCACCTAAGATAAGCAGATGGCATATTTCTGAGAATGATCTTTTTCATAATTCACTTTTTCCTACATGTTCATATTAAAAGTTTATAAATCACCATCTGTGATATCATGATCACTTCCATAGCAACGTATCAGTACAACGTAAATTGAAGATTTTGACCTCAAGAGCCAACAGGAAAGGAGAGGAGAAAAAAAAGAAAAAATAAAGAATGGGATTCATCTCATCAAGTGGGAAAGCAGCTCCTCCAAGGCAGAAAGCTTTCATTTAGAAATTAAGGGACTTTAAAAACCTTCCTTAACAAACAACATCAGGCCAGACTGATACAAATTGTACGCGTATGATACCGGCCATAAATTCCAAACCCAACAAGACAGTCTCTTTCACACAAATGCATTAGTAAAGACAGCCTGCAAATAGTGATGGAGCCAATTGCTGTAGTCAATTGACCAGGAGTCCCAAAAAAGTGAAATTACTTATTTTGCTTGGTGGACATTTGTTGTTTTAGAACAAGATTTGGAGACAACACAGCAGATTCAGTAACAATTAATTGCTTTGATCACATTAATCTTACTGAGGAATTTCAAGGCTCTTGCATATATTTAGATGCCATTGAGCAACATAAAGAGAGATAACTAGAAAGAAAAATGTAAATATATGTGACTAAATTAAGCACTGATCCTATCTTTGTAGTTAATATGCATTGGTGTTTCTGTACCTACACATGCTGTTCCACTGCAGCAATTTACTTCACAAACTGGCTTCACCAGGGATTAATTTGTAATAATAAAAAAAA
>VZSF01000362.1:590983-610705 GCA_013398295.1 Chionis minor
AAAAAAAAAAAAAAAAAAAAAAAAAAAAAAGAGAGAGATTATGAACTGAATGTGCTTTGTTTGTATCCACCGGAAATTTGTTTTGGCAACAGCTTATATTAAGTACTGATAAGCAATCTTCAGAGCTTCAAACTCATGATTAAGTTTCAGCTCTGCCATTGACTTATGTGGCCCTGAAAAACCAGCACCTCCATATGCTTTAATTTTGTCATCCATAAAAGGAGGAAAATGCCTAACTCAGTTTACAGATAAGAGTACCTGACATATAATGTATATAACTTAATATGAAAAGAAGCTATGGATATAAGCACTTCTTACTATTTGATTTTAATATATGATAGCCTAGATAGATGGATTTATGTACCTGTGAGTGCAAGCTCCTTTTCAGCCATCTGTTCAGAACACAGCCTGTCTCTTAAAGACTTCACAAGATGGGATTCTAAAGAGTTTACTCCATTAAGCATATCAACGACACATAACCCACTCTTACTTTTTTGACTAATTATCCTTCTTACCTCAGGCATCATCTCCTCAATAAAATGAATTGTATAGTCAATGTTAAATCTGATTACTTTACAGAGAGGAATCTGGAAAGAAAACAGAAATTCAGCATGAAAAACTATACAGCATCAAATGTATAGTTAATACAATTTTGTATGCAAAGGTATTACTGTCTCCTGAGAAGGGCACTTACTAAAACAGCTGCTCTGGAGGATTATGCAAAGACAGGAACACAGGCATGTGCAAGAAAAGTAACAGTTCTAACCTCCACCTCTGTAATAACACAGGGCTGACAGGAGGGATGGTAAAGGAAGATTAAATAATGCCATCTACTGGAGATGAATTTTTGTTCAGAAGAAAAAGCAAAGCTCAGTAAACCTGTATTCTCTCACCTGTATATGGGGAAGTGAATTTATTGTTGGTGACACAACATGTCAGATTGATACAGTGACCTGAAGACAAGGTTGTTTTAGCACACTCCCAATTCTGTTAGCCATACTGTCTTAAAACATGGCTTTGTCATAGCAAGACAATATGAGAACTTCAGGATAAATTTATAGATTTATACTAATTTCATCCAATTGAGAAACTGACTCAACTAACTAGTAAAACAAACATCTAATTCCTCTTTTTTACCTTTGAAAAAAGGTTCCCTTATTTGCAAGGTCTATGGACTGCTGAAGATGTTTGGGTTTTTTAAATGGTATTTTTAAAAGCAAAAATGCTAAATTTCTAAAAGAATACAGAAATGCATAATCCTACCCTACACATCTACAGCTCTTCCTAAGTTTTACTACTCTCAGGCCCTGCAAGCATTAAAGTATCTTAGAACCACTCAATGGTCTGTAAAAGTGAGGCAAACAAAGGTTATTTTGCACTGATAAGCATACAAATAAGTATCTGAATGGTGCTGGGGCTGCACTGAAATCAAGGACTTAACAGAGGTGCAATATTCTGCTTGCATCTTATTGCAGCCCACTGTCAAACATTTGACCATTTTGCTTACAAAAATCTGTTGATAGCTGCATGATAAACTAAGGAGCTATACTAAATGACCAAACAAAAAATTGCATATTGATACAGTATTAAAAGCGAATACAAAATGAAAAACCTTGGAAGTCAAATGTCTCATTTAGAATTTGAGGAGAGGAAAACCTGTGACATTTAAATCACCAGGGCTTTTTTGGGGGGAAAAAAAAAAAAACCAACAACCAAAACAAAAACCCCCACACAAAGCAAAACCAAAAAGCAGGGATTATTTGCATACTTTCTAACATATAAGTTCAACCAGGAGAGGATACTCCAATTCAGAAAGTCAGTAGCCTGGGGTATTTTTCTCTGTATTGAATAGAAAATAAATGCTTTAGAGAAGTGACCAAGACCAAAATCCCCATGAACTAGAGTTCCACATCAACAAGCAAATACATAGCAAAAGAACATGTGGTTGGTACTATAAAATTTTTTTGGTAGTTATATTAAGAAAATTACAATTTCTCTTATGACTGTACCAACCATTTTCCCTAATATCTAACTGGCTCAATTATTACTGAGTAATAGTAATAAAGGTAGTAAAACTTCTAACAGTGTGCAAAGCTAAGACTTCAAATTACGTAAATTTGGTTCATTCAAAGATGTTGGTCCTCAGAACACTATTTTTGCTATACTTTGCCGCCTCCCATTTGTCAAATATGTTCCAAAATGCCTCTCAAACAGCAGTTTATATGTTGCTAAAAATCATCTTGAGACAGCAAGAGACTCCTTCCCAAGGGCTTTATACTTGTGAGTAACAAGAACTGACAATACAGTGTAGCTTTGTTTTTAACTCTGTAAGAAAGTAATCACTTGCTGCTGATCACTTTCGCTATTTGGAATGAGAAAAAACACAAATGCACTTGATGGTAAGAGTAAGGTCCATGTCTTTACTAACTACTCATGTCAGAAAAAAAGAGTTTTCCTTGTTCTATGTATATTAAAGTTTCCCATAACCCTCTGCCTTCCTGTCATGCAGTACACAAAAATTACAAAGATAAGGCGATCTTTTTACCCTTGTAATGCGAGTAAAACAAAACTGTTCCCTTTTGGTTGTTTGCAAAGTGGAAATGTAAAGCCTCAGGACAAATCTGCCTTGAACCCCAAGGCTGAGTTAACATTACCAGGCAGGAGTGCGTCACACTGCAACCCCCTGGGCTGAACTCTACTCTCTTACTGACCACCTTACAGTCCCTTGCCCTGCTCACCAAAAGTAATGCAACGTCATATGTATTTAGCAAGCAAACTGTCACGAAAAAAATGCTTTCTTCTTAGCGCTTCTCAGCTGCAGTATTCTTACAGCCCAGTCCTGTACCAATAACCATTCTTATACTGGGTTTTGGCATTGGTGGTGCAGCTAGTAATAGATATAAAACCAAGGAAACCTGACAACACTGGAAAAAACAGTTTTTGAAATATTAAGATAACAAAAAAATCTCAAAATGTACAGAAATTAAGTATCTGCAAATTTTTCATTCAGATATGGCTCACAGCTTATATTGGAAAAGCAGGGCAGTCAGGTACCAATCACATCCTTTTCGTGTTACATTTGCTTTCAAAACATAAAATTAATTGACTTTAAATATCTACAACTTTTAATAACAATCATAACTTGCCTAGTTCCTGAAGAAGCTGAACAGATGTTAGAAAGTAATGGATACATGTAGGTAAGTTTTTAGAAGAGAAAAATCTGTTTAGAGTGGATCTCTGGAAAAAGTCCATTTGTCACTTAGTAACGGGAAAACCTTTTTTAATTGTTGTTGCTGGTTTTTAAACTTTTTCAATTTAACAAACCTCCTCATCCAATTTAAATCAAATTAACAGTTTCAACAATTTATTCTATGTTTTATTTCACTTCCAAACTTTGAAATGTGTAAAAACATTACTTTCATGCACATCAGTCTCAGTCACAGTTTGATGACAATGCTTACCACAATTAGTTGAGACAAAACCTGAGACTCATTGGCACAAATGTCTTTCCCATGTCCCCAGTGCTAGCAAGATGTTTCTAACATACATGTACTCTTGTTTTTCAGAAGTTCTATTTCAGGGGAGAAACAGCTTTTCTTCCAAACAAATCTCATGTACGTAACAGTGAACATACTTACGTTTGTTAGTGGGGCGTGTGCAAACATTGAGAACCCTTCAAAGATATATTCATGGTCATCATACTCAATAACAGTAGGTCTGTCTGTCTAAACAAAGCAAACAAAACCACCATGGATTAAGCAAGAAGCAGTACTACTTCCACTACCAAAAAAAAAAAAATAAACAGAGTCCTAGTTAGAATTATTTATAAAGGACTTACTAAGAAGTTTGTGGGAGGCGACACAGTAATTCGATAGTGGTATAGTCTTCCAGCATTGTTGGTCATGGGGCGACATGGTTTAATGGGCTTAAAGAAAGAGATAAGTAGAATTATGTGTAGAGTCAAGGCAAATTTAGATTAAAAGAGAGAATAAAGCATTTCTAATAGCCATGAAATACGCACTAGGAAAAATTAAATAAAAGCAGGTAGGCATAATTAAGCATTCTGGGAAGAGGGAAAGTGGGACCTTATCTACATTTTCACTTTCAGAGATACTTTTAAAGCTATTCAAAAGGAAGAAGAGGTGAAAAATATTGCTGTAATTTTGTCATTTTCCATTTGACTCTCCGTCTTTCTTACACACAGCAGTTAGTTGTTTACATACCAGACTAATTTCCTCTTTTATACAAATTTGTTTCAGGAAACTGATTTTAAAAGCTTACAGTCGTGGTTTGGCCTCAGCCGGCACAAAGAACCACGCGGCCGTGCACTCAACCCTCGCAGCGGCGAGGGAAAATTGGAATAAAAAGGCAAAAACTCGTGGGTTGAGATAAAGGCAATTTAACAGAACAACAAAGAAAAACCGGCAAACAACAACAACACCGGCAGAGTGTACAAATAGGAATGTACAAATAGGGGTACCGTACCGTACCGCCGCGCACCGACCGCACCCGCACCGTCCAGTCCCCGCCTGCTCCCAAACTGGGAACTTCTCCCCGGCCGGCTCCCCCCTAAATACTGGGC
Organism: Chionis minor; assembly: GCA_013398295.1. Classification (NCBI taxonomy): domain Eukaryota; kingdom Metazoa; phylum Chordata; class Aves; order Charadriiformes; family Chionidae; genus Chionis; species Chionis minor. The sequence continues at coordinate 595,566 of VZSF01000362.1, forward strand.
ATGGGTCACGTGGTGTGGGACACCTGTGCTGGGCCAGGTATTAACCCTGTCCCTGCCGGAACCGGGACGCTTACAAAAAGGCACCTGGACCTCACACGAGAAGATCTCAAAGTCTGTTATCAAGATAGACAGATACCAGCTCATCTGCTCGGGGCAAATCTGGGGCCTGAAGAGAAGGGATTAGTCTATCACCCAGAGGCAGCTCTGGTAACCCCGCTCTGTCAGGTTGTAACTCCTGCCTGCAAGGTCCAAAGGCGGCCAGCCCTCTCTGCACTCTGATGCAACACCAACTGCCTGGGATTCACGTTTTCTTCCAGCTGAAGTTGTCCAGTTTGAAGACGTAAAAATCCTCAGCAGTCAGACAAAACCAGTTTCTTGCGTGCCCTACATCCAATTTGCTGTAGTTCAGAGGCTGCCACCAGCCTATTCAGAACACTTCTGCCTGCAAGGGGGGCTGGAAATCACTGCAGCGAGCAAGGTTCTACTCTAAACCGCGTTACAAAACCTGGCCTCATGGCGATGGCAAGATAGCCACACCACTACGCAGCTCTCTGAAGTTTGCAAAACCCACCCAGTAAGTAAAATTATTACTCTGGCTGTTCGGCCCCAAATTAGGCTTCTTGCTGCTATGACAAGACTGTTACACACCAGCCTGTTTAAAGCTAGGCAGCTGTATCTGCAGGACACTGTAAAAACTAGTATATCCTAGGAGATCTTCTGAAATTACAAATTCCCAGTCGGCCTTGCTCCAGGGAGCAGCTGCCTTCGTGCAGCAAGTTTTATATATCAGTTTTCTCCTGCTAAAATTTTCTCCCTCCTTCTGTGCAAGAAAAACACTAGAGGCAACGTGTGGAGGAAGTGACCCTGAACTGGGACGATTTATAGTAAGACCAAAGCCATTTTTCTGAAACAGAATAATACACAGAAACATTAACAAATCCTGAACTGCAGAGAAATAAAAGAAAGTTTCAGTAAATATACGTAAAAAGACATTTTGCAAAATGAAATTCTCCAAGAAAAATTAAAGGTAAATTGTAAAACCTACATATTAACATTCTCAAATTCTTTAACAAGAACAATGCTTTTTAGAATAAAAATACTTGAGGTGGTCCAAGCACATTTTTTCTTTCCAGAAACAATATTGATCATGAAGGATGCTGTGTAAAAATGAATATTTCTACGGAAAAATAACCAAACACTCTTTCAACAATGTTTTTCAAAAGAAAGACACTACCGTTATAAAATGTATTTCAGGAAGCCAATGGAGTCATTTTTTCTAATCAAGTATTCATAAAGAACTTAAACTGTTTGACAGTATGCAGTATGAAGACAGTATGCAGAAATGCTCTAGTGCTAAGGCAAGAACACATCCTGACAAGTTTCCTGCTCCTGTCAGCAGCAGAATTACTATTTTATTTAATTTTACAGCAATCCCTTCACAAAGAGGGCCCTCATACATACTCACGCACTTGAAGATGGTAGATCTTTGACCACAAGTTCTTTTTTATTAATGTAATTGCGTTTCAGAAATTTTAAAAAAACAAACCAACCAAACAAACAACCCACCCTAAAACTAAACAAATACAAGCAAAAGTTCTCTGTACTTTTCAGGTGGATTTCATTATTGGTTTTGTGTTTTAAACATGAGGTTACACAACTAAGTGATTTAAAGTTGCACAGAAGTTTTTACTAAGCCTGCAAATCATGGGAAAAAAACCCCAAATCAACCCAAGTGTGAGTTTACAGCATGAGGTTTGTGTTCATAATTGCAATTCTTAGAATTAGTTACCTCTTCGCCAGGATAAATGCCATGTCTTATTCCTGTTCGTCGTGCTTTAGCACTGCACTTGCACAAAGGTCCATCATTCATCTGTCAAAAACAAAATAGGATTCTGTTTTTATTGAGTAATGGTTTTGGAAAAGTATGTTGGTTTTAATGCCTGGAGTGCTGATGCTTCTAAAAGCCTGTCATGCTTAGATTAAGTGGATGTTCTTAAGCCAATAAACCTGAAAAAAGTATAGACTAATGTATGAAAACTGCACGATAGCATTAGAACTTCATCACTGTTTCAGAAGCACAAGAGAGAAAAATGCTCTCAGCAGTATTGTACCACCCTACTACATCTACATCTTTTCCATTTCTTATACATACAAACAGAACCCTAAAATGAGATTCAGGTCCTAAACATGCACATGCAAATATTTACATGCCGAAATCTCCATGTTCGAACAGTTCCATGCAGTTCACTGACTGAAATCCCATCCCCGATTAACCTCTCTGCAATGTGGCAAGGCTATCACCAAAAGTATGCAAAGCAGACCATTTGAAGATTTTATTTGTTACTTTAAAGAAGTAGTGGGAACACTTCAATTGCATCCTGCAAAGACATCAGTCAAGAAGAGGAAGGGGGGGGGAAGAATACCCACTTCAGTATTCTGTATGGGTGCATCAAGTAGCTGCATCGAAAAGGGTATAAAGTGCACTTCATACCATATGCACATGGTATAAAGCTAGTGCCTGTCTTTTCACTTTTATGACCAAGTTCAATGCAGACTACCAACTACTGCAATACCCTAAAGCTTTCTGATCTTAACACCATGCCTGTTGCAGAAATCCAACAAAAAACCCCAGAACCAAACCAGATCAACAAATGAAGTTCCCAACCACAGGCTTTAATGGGATTTTTAAAAGTTTGAATCCAAGAACTAACACATTGTTTTTAGAATTAAAAAAAAAAAAAACCAACACCTTGCAATGCAATAAAAAACCCAGCAGACCTTCCCATGCCACAATAAGCAGTCTGAAAATGGAAAAGGCATCCAGGGTGGAGCTAAATAGTATCACCAGCAAATAGATACAATGTGAAGTTCCCCGAGGAAGCAAAAAACACCCAACTGCTGTTAATGCAGTCTTCAGCCAGTTAGGAGAGGGTCACAACTTCTTAGTTTTGATATTAATTCTCTGAATTTTAATCCCAGTTTAATTGCTTCAGACTGGCACAGTGCATACAGTGCAAAGGAAGGTTAAGAAGTAGGGCACTTCTCCACTCCTTTGGGAACTGAGTCATGCAATCTTAACAAGAGAGTGACATGACATTTCACGTATTTTTTTCCACACTCTGAGACCCTTTGAGGAAAGTACAGGCTCAATGAAATCGAATCATGCTTATAGGTAAGCTTCCTCACTGGCTTATACAGCCATAAAACAGAAGAGAGTTAAAAAATGAAGTCAACAGCAAATTGCTCATCGCTCCCCCCAAAATAAGCACTAACACTGCCTCTGTTACATTAAATGCACAGACCAAAACTGAGGGAGATGTGAGGTATCTGTGAAGTCCAGCACTTCAGAAGCAAGTCAGATATGTACCTATCTTGTCCCAAATGACACAGCTCGTGGAAAAAAAATGCAGAAGATAATCGTGAAGTAATGATAAAATAATGCTGAAAGGCCACAATTTTACATAAACGAAGGTAATGGCTTCTAACTTCCTCTGACCAGCAGGGCAACATAAACAATCGGATAACGCTTGTAAGCAAAGGGCCACTGTGGTGGCATCGGCTTTAAAAATTTATTTTCTGGCAACTGCCAGCACTGCTGGAGATTATCCAAAGTAACAAACACACTGCTCAGATTGAAGGACTGGAAAGACCCACCCTAAAATCTAGTTCCATGTCAGACAGTGTACTTGTAAGTGCCAGTGTGCACGGCAATCATTCCTGGTTTATGTAGCGATAGTTAGAAAGCATTCTGGCACACCAGATAAATACCTACAAAAACTTCAAAAGTTTTCAAATAAAATCTACTCAGAAGTAGTACAGCACTGACAAGCTCACCATGATGTGATTTCAGTCCCTTCAAGAAAGATGAAGAGTCAGTCTCAAGAAATTTTTTTGAAAAAGAAGAAGAAAGTTTTTCAGCAGGAAACTCATAAACCCCACATTCCTGAATCTATTCCTCCAGCAGTTATTCCACTTCTTTTTATTTAGCTAATAATCTGGCCTGGAACATTACTTTGATGCGTGCCCAAGAGCTACGCAAATTTTTTCAGTTAAATATTTAAATAGTTTTCTAATTTTGTTTTCCATACACATAAAACCAGCTAGCTATGCTCAGTCACATTATTATTTTTTTTTTAAGTAGAAGCATAAATATGAGTCTGTAATAGAATATTCAACAGACCTTTGAATTACCACAGAGGCAATAAGCATTGCAGTACCTCTTGGCATTATGAGTTGTTGCATGCTAAACTCATGCATCACACAAAATGCCAGAAAAATAAATTTACTGAGGTGCCATTTGACAATGAGTTAGGAACGGACTGTAAAATATTTAAGTAAGAAAGATGAAGATGGCAAATGTGCAAACAAAAACTAGTCTTCTGTGCAATGTATACATTCAAAACAACACTTCATGAGCTCAGCAATTACATTTAATGAGAACTATGATCTCCATGCAATTACAAAAAACCATTAAACAAGAAATTAGGAATATTAACTGCATATTTAAAACATTATTTATCATTATGAGCTGAGAGCTTTTAGGTGAAAAATTTGTGAAGGATGTAAACATGCTGCCTTTTCTCCATCCCAGAACTCATCTGTGCACCTTTATCTCAAGGCTAAAAGGACATTAGCACACTGTTAGCAATTGCGGTTTTATTAACACTGTCAGACATGATTCCAGCTGAATAAACCCCAGGATTCGTGAAATCAAAAGTGAAGTGCTTTGAAGAAGATGAGAGAGAAAAGGGAAAAGGGGAGTAAAAAATGCGTATTGAAATAGATGTCACTCAGTATGTTTGACATCAACACAGGATTCTAGGTCTACAGAGGAGAATGACTTTCAGACACACAGTACTTTTTCCTCTCACCGTACCTGTCCTGGATCATTGTACCACAGTTCTTCATGGAGACGATCAGGGTGTGCTTTCTTACGCTTAATTTCTGCAATGACATCAAAAACTTCCGAATCTGAACTGCTAGAGCAGCTGCTGTCATCTTCAGAGTCACAGTCTGAGTCACTGGAGCTCTCTGATTCACATAGGGAAAATAAAGTCATATGAAAAACGCTTCCACACGCCCTCTTCTCCAACAGCAACGCATTCTCTAGCATGACATACTAACTGTGACACACTGAAAGTTATTAAAGTTGTACATGACGTTCACACTAATGAAAAGAGGCACAGCAACTGCATTTTCAGTTAAAAATGACAGCAAATGCTATGGGTATTAAATGCTTACAACAACGGCATCTGTTTGCATGCGTGACAAATTGCTGTTTGTCTGTCCAGGAGCACCACTGCTCAGTTGAAGAACAATTTCAGTTACTTGTCATTAAAGATTATAGAGCTATAACCAACACAATTATTACCATAAAGTTTAAAAAAAAAGAGAAAAAGAAAAAAGAACAAAAAGGGAAAGAAAAGAATATGCTTAAGGTTGCTAGCAGAACCTCTTGTTGTTTAAAAGTTAATTTTGCTTGCTATGAGCAAAGTGCTTATGTCTACTTTCATTTCACTGAATAATGTTCCTGTCTGTAGCAGGACACTGTCTATTTAAGAGTTTCAAAAAGACATATATATAGAATTAATGTAGAACGTGTACTATTAGATTAATTTTTCAAAATCTATTATTTCTAAAAGATCCATCATCACATATTAGAAATCACAGACAGGAAGAAAACTTGGAACTACTAGCTGAGTGAATCCAGTCATAAGCTTTTTAGAAGCCCTGTTTTGTAAGCCTTCCTCCTTACTGGTTTTTTTTTTAAAGACTTTTTTTTTGCATTAACTGAAACAATTTTTTTGATTTATCAGTGGGGAGAACAAAATTAAAGAAAAAAAGAGAAAATGGTCTTAGACTTGTTAAAATATCTCCCTTGTGGTACTGTCAAAGTAATGTTAATTTAAAAAAAACAAAAACAAACAAAAAAATGTAAACCCCAGAGCCCAGTCTCACATATGTCTAACCTCCTTGTGGTACTTACAAACGACTCCCTTTCTTAGGAATGTAATGTCAGTCATTTCCACAGATGTCCTCAGCTCCAATTTAAATAAATGCCTTCATAGCCAAGACATATACCATGATGCAAGTAAGGTTTATTATTCTTGGAAGAAGGAATGCAACATTTCCTCCATTTCTAAGTTTATACTTAAGAGAAAACATATTACTACACTGCCAGTGCTTTGAAATACTGTGAAACTATGGTTTAAAAATATGTGTATTTACTGAATACAAGTCTCCTTAGAAAAGAAAGAAAAAGAGGGGGAGAAAATGAAAGAATATTACTAGTAAAATATGCTTCCTTTTTTTTTTTAATCAAATTGTATTTTTATACAGTCCCTAATTCAGCACAATGTGTTATTAAAATATGTCCTTGGGACATACGGTTTACATAGGTCATATATGCTCAGTTGAAATCAAGTTTTGACTAAATGTACATACACCTGTGTTCCCACAAATATTCACAAACACTTGAGTTTTAAAAGGTCTCTGACAAATATTAATCAGTTGTATATGTCTAATTTTAGGTGCAAAATGAGTGTGGGACCTGTGAGAGTAAGCTGGAGTTGTGAAAGACCAATGCAAAACTTTTGGTTTCATGTATTGAAAACAGCCTTTTGTGATTTAAAATTGCTCTTGAAGTGCATTGCGATCTCAATGCAACGCACAATTATTGCTAACACAAGGCAGAACAGAGACAGAATTTACTTAAGTACAAAGTAAGACTGTAGGAGAATGCCTGTAGGAGAAGCTGTCAGTGACCAAGTCAGCCAAGGGGACCAGTGTAGACGCAGAGCCTTTGGGTCCTCCAGAAAAGGTGGTAACAGAAACACAGACACGTTGCTCTTGGCCCTATCATTTTATTTGTGTTTATTTTTTCTTTCATCTTTATCGTGTCTTTTTAAACTGCCCTCATGCAACTGACCGTGTCATCACAAACCTGTATTTCAACTTCAGAATTTTTTATATGTGATTTTTAAAGAGTTACTAAGCTCAGATATGAGAGTCAGAAGCAACTCAATGGGCAAACATGAAGGATCAGTTAAAAAGCAAACAAAAGTATCCAAATTCATGTGATATGCCTGAGACTTTCTTGAACTAATGGAACTGACTGAAAAACACACTATGAAACACTGAAATGCTGGAAGTATAAAACGGACAGGTAACAGTTCTCAAAAAACAAGAAAAATAGTTTTCACTGACTTATGAGTAGACAAACTGCTATCAAAAAGCATGCCCTGCTAATTCAACCAGCATTTCCCCAATAACTGATAGAGCTAGCAGACTTACTTCCCTGCAAGAACATCCACATGGGTAGTGCATGACAATGAAGATGAACTATGTTTTGAAATACTTCTGCATAAGATTATAGTAAGCAGAGTTGCACAACCAAAATACAATCCCCAAGATGAACTCAGTGCCATAACAAGCAGCTGTATGATTTTATCACCACTACTCTTGCTTCCTTTTTAGAAATATAAGACCAGGAGCTCCTGAAAATCTCCTGCGTTCAATGCTTTGGCCTATCTGATCATGCTCAGGATGCTATCATGCCATGGAAGAGACTTTAGCATAAGACAGTACTGGATACTCTCCATTTTCCCTTAGGCTTTCTGGGTAAAACATCTAGCTCTACTTCATTCAAAAGCAACAGTAAAACTCCATGGATATGCAACAGAAAGGAAGGATTTAAAAAACACGGATTAACCTACCAACATTATTGAACACACACACCCCACAAAAACAGGTTAATTACAGATTATTCCATTTCAGAGCTTTGTCATCATTTCTGCCTACCTAAATCTTCATCCAGCTTGGTCTTTGGTGGCTCCCATGGTGGCCTGGCTGCTTTTGCCTTTGCTTGTCGCTTTCCTAACTCCTCGTCAAACTTTTCATACAGATCTCGGAGCTTGCTTGTTCCTACCACAGTAGAGTCCCCCTGTCAATTAAAAAACAGAACAACAACAACAAACAAAGAGAGTGTTGAGATAGCACATGAACAAGACATGTACCAGCATTTCACAATGAAAAGCAAGAGGGGGGAAAAGACAAATTTCAGTGTAGTTCAACGAATCATGGAAATACTTGTTAATGCTTTAGTATATCATTACGTTGCTCTACCAGGTGAATTAGCAAAGAAATCATTTCATTTGCTGTTGCATTATCATCAAACCTTTGGACTAACAAAGCAGAACTATGGCTAGTATATTTAGTACAGCTTAGCACTGATTTTTAACAGGTTTAGAAAAAATAGGAGACTAGTGAAAGTATTTTGCAATTAAAAAGAATTTTATCACACACATGAAACACAAAACTCAGCTCATTTTTTTGCCTGCTTTGAACTACCATGAATTCACTCTCCATGACATTCTCAAAAAAACCCCACACCCAACCACAAACAAAAAAAACCCCAGTAACCTCCACTCTCTGGCTCTACCAGCGCTCCACCAGCAAGCATTATTGTCAAGTACAAAGACTCTTGACTTCCTGCTTGTGTACGAAATTTCTCCAAGGTTGAGGGGAATATATGGGGCTTGAGCCATCTTTGCTCAAATACAGGTACAACAGAAAAAAAACAAAACCCCGCCCTTCCCTCCTGAAGACAAAAAAGTAGCCCTCTTCCTTGAACCACTAATCTGATTGAAAACAGACAGAAAAAAATGGTGAAAATGGAGAAGAATACCAACAAATAAACTCCTTAACAGGGTTAAAAGACTGAGATGGTTAGCAGGAGACAAGGATTAAATGACACAAAACATGATCCTGCTGAAGGGTTCAAATTAATCAAGTAATCAAATGATCAATAAAGGACTGTGTACAGTAGTTTTAGAGTTCTCTCACAAACATACCACTTGATCCATAGGGTCACTGGAATAATAGCTTTCAGAATGGGTGCAGCGAACCCAGACTGGTTTAAGTAATTCCTCATCTTCCTCTTCATTTTTTTCAGATGCATTCTCCTCTGAGTCTTTGTCTTTAATAGCGGTATAGTTTTTGTCTTTGCTGGAGCTCTGGTTCTCAGACCACCTTTCTCTGTCCTCCTCCCATCGGGGTCTCTTTCTCTCTCTGCTTGGAGAACGGCTTAGTGGGAGAAAGTGAAGCAGAGCAATTCTCTTTATTTTTTTAACAGTGGCAATTTTATAATGAAAAACAAATAGTTTGCTTCAGATCAGTACAACATTCTAACATAAATTACAGAAAAATCCGATTGCCTTATCCTGCTTTTAACTTGCAATGTAAAGAGTAAAAAAGAGCACTTCGTAGTTCTGACCTACTATAAAAAATGACTTATAATTGGAAGTGCTTTTGTATTTTAAACCTTATTGAAGAATTAGAATAGATTACTTTCTTTTAGTTTTGTTCCAAAGTTGAAAACTCACCACTAAAAACTAAAAGTCATATCACTCACAACCAGAAGTTACAATATAGAGAAGTTTTAATACATAGCCCATAAACTATTTGCATGAACAAAGAATTAGGATTTTATTGGAAGGATTATACCGAAGTCACACTGCTTGTCTAACTCTGGCACTCCTTTGAACAACACAACTTGTGATATTCTTTATATATTGAAAGAGTAATGCTTTCAAAAGCTGAACGCAGGAAAAACACTTTTTTTTGCCTACAAAGCCAATACTGTTGCACTGATTTCAACTATCCAAGACTCAGAAGGAAAGGAGCATCAATACAGAAAAAGTTTCTAAAAGACGATGTAAACATAGAATGACTTTAAATAATCTTGGCACTTTACAGACTGGAAGCAGATGTAAGAGGAAGTCTTTACAACACAGTAGTGAAGTTCTCTCCAGAGATTAATCTCGTTTCTAACTCCACGAGGTCTTGAGATAACTGACATTTGCACGTATAAGCAGATGGTTATCAGTTTAAGACACTTGTCTTTTCTGAGTTTCAAACCAGGCACATATGCATGTATGCATACACAAAAACTCATACGCATGGATGCACAGAGCCTCAAATACACAAGAGACTGAATGTAACCTTCCTTACCTTCCTGCCCTCTTGTAATCTTTTTTGTAGGGTCTGTCTGGTGATGGTGATCTTCTGCTGTCACGGTGCCTATGCCTCTCCCTCTCCCGCTCCCTTGGGGAGTTCAAAACATAAGTTAAATGAGAAATCTGGTATTTCATACATTCCACCCCCAAAAGGAGCACTGAAGCAGGCTGAGATCATGTTAAGCAAAATAACATACATGTGCCGACTGTTAAAAACCCAGACATTCTTATCGCTGTCCTTCAAGAAATTTGTAAGACAGTCACCTATCTCCTCTGCCTTTGTCATAAAGCCATCTATCTCAATATGACAGTTAATTCCTACCATAGAGATAACTTCTATAAATTCACCACAGGACCTGTCACCATTTTTCCTCTTCTCCTGTTACAAACAGCAAAGGGTAAGATTATTGTATCTTTAGCCATTCCTAATGCCTCAAGGAAGGGAAAGAAAACTTATTCCAAGCACAATAGCTTTGTCAGCATGGCAGTCATTCAAGAGTTTCAGGCATACCCTCTCTTCTTGACAGCCACCTCAAGCACACCCAAAAAACTATTAAGACACAGAAAATCTGCATCATGCTGAAACTATGAATCTACTCTACTAGACTCAATTTGCACATAAAGAACTTGACCACCCAAACATATTTCTGGGGCAAAAGAGGTTTAAAATAACTGAAGGCCTGAGCAAGAGTGGCTGGAAAACTGCTTGGCAGAAAAGGACCTGGGGGTGTTGGTCAACAGCTGGCTGAATATGAGTGTCCAGGCAGCCAAGAGCATCTAGCCTGCATCAGAAAGTGTGGCCAGCAGGAATACGGAGGTGTTTGTCCCCCTGTACTCAGCACTGATGAGGCTGCACTTGAAATACTGTGTTCAGTTTTGGGCCCCTCACTACAATAAAGACATTGAGGTGCTGGAGCGTGTCCAGAGGACAATGAAACTGGTGAAGGGTCTAGAGAACAAGTCCTGTGAGGAGTGGCTGAGGAAACTGGGGTTGTTTAACCTGGAGAAAAAGAGGCTGAGGGGAGACCTCATGGGTCTCTACAACTACCTGAAAGGAGGTTGTAGCAAGGTGGAGGTTGGTCTTTTCTCCCAAGTAACAAGCAATTGAATAAGAAGAAACAACCTCAAGTTTAGATTGGGTGTTAGTAAACATTTCTTCACCCAAAGGATCGTCAAACATTGGAACAGGCTGCCCAGGGAAGTGGTTAAGACGCTATCCCTGAAGGTATGTAAAAGATCTGTGGGTGCGGGAGGCTTTGGGATGTGGTTTAGCGGTGGACTTAGCAGTGTTAACAGTTGGACTCAATGACCTTGAGGTTCTTTTCCAACCTCAATGATTCTGTGAAATTACTGTGTACGTGAGGCAGCAAAGATCACACAAGCTGTTTTCATACTCCGCTAACAGCTGACAACTTGTTAGTCCACAATCTTTTGTGCATCTGTCAATCTCCTAGTAAATGAGTATGCTGATACACAAGGAATTACAAGCATGCACATCATGTGGTTTGCTGGGCTAACAGAATGAGTCAAGTTTATTTATGAACATATATATGTGTATGTTTCCATACACATAACATTAGATAGAATGCAAATTTACAAAGGACAAAGTTTACATAAATTATCTATTGTTCTTCCCCACACTTGCTCATCCTTCTCTGTCTGTCCCTTGTTCAAGTACGGATTCAGTCTCCAGAGAGAGTATATTCTATGTCATCTGATTTGCTTGAGAGATGGATGCTGCACAAAAAAAACACCAAGGCCGGGAAACAGTTCTCATTAAAATAAGCAGACACATTGTCAAATAGACCTGGAAGCTGCCGGCCTCAAGCTGTAATCCACAAATGTTTAAGAAGCTGCTGAAGATATGCGCTTTCAAAACATAAAACTGAACTTTAAATCCTAAACAATAAATAGTGAAATTATGTGACAAATATTTGAGTCACCTACAAAGGGCAGAAAATTCCTCAAGCTTGTCATACAGAAAAGACCAGTGCCTTAATGCCAGCTGCATTCAGTTTTAGGAAAATGCTCTTTTGGAAATCAAAGTAAACACTGATTGTGAGGTTTGGGTAGGGTTTTTTTTTTTTTTTGGATTCAGCCGTCTAAGGTTCTGCAGATAAATCTCTGCATATCTAAATTAAAGTGTCTTCATTTCCACAGGTGCTATGTGTAAATTCTTGTCTCACATGACATGAGAAAGCTCAAAGCTTCTAAAATTAGAGCATGTGATCCAAGTACCCTGATAAATAGTTAGATTCAGACCTCTCTGAATATTCTGACCTCAATCATTAGACACTCAAAGAGCCACCAACAGAGCAAAACTAAGACATCTGAAAGATTTAACTGACTATGGATTGCTCTAAAACACCATGCAGCAAACTGCATCAGGTCAGCTCATAATTTGCAAGCTGTTTGTGTCTATGAAGCAGAGGGGCAGTAACTTTATAACACATCCCAAAATAAGCAGCCCACACTCATCTGTCTGAACCATAAGCCTACGACTTGCCTATTTCTTTCAACTTGTGTATGCTAATTTTCACCTCAGTCCTCTCTTGAGATCACACGCTGGCTTGTGGAGGTCTTCATCCTGAAGAGAATCACACCGGCAGGTCTAAGCACCCACTGGGAGGTCCTGTGAAGCCTGCACACATCTGCACTGGTCTCCCATGAGGATGAGGACAGTGTAGGATGAAGAACACCGTGCAATGTGCTTTTCACTAAAACACCTCACTGCAGGGATTAGATATGCGCAACCATCAGGCTATAAACCCCCCAAGTGTTGGTTCTCTACAAATACAGGGCTTACTCAAAGACCAAATTCAAGTAACATCTGGAACTCTAACTCTGGTACCTAAGTCTTGAAACTTGAAGTACTGGGACTTAACTGTTCTAAGGCTCAACTTTGCACAAAGTTGTGCCAACTCTACTTTCATGCCACGTGTGCATAAATGGTAAATACCCCTGAGAGTCGAGCACTACTCAGCAATCCACTCAGTCTTCAAACGAGAACTTCCTTGCTTCCAGCTATCCCCATGGACAAGGGCAACAAATCTGCCAAGCCTGCAAAGGTAAGGCAGTGTACCCGAAAGGTGTCAAAAAAGTAACTCTTTTCATGAGACCCGAGTACTGACTACCTCCTGAGCTAGAGGGAAAAATAAGGGTGAGGGAAGAACACTGATGCAAACAACTACTATGGGACAATAATCACAGCTTTCCCTCTGCAGGCAGAAGATACCTGAAGTTACCTGCTACGCTCGTAACTTCTGTGATGAGGTGATATCCTTCCTCTGTCATAATCTGTCCGATGCCGACTGCTTTCCTGCCTCCTCCTATCCGGACTCCGGCCACGATCCCGACGATCCCCATGGTTAGTAGACCGATGCCTGTCACCATGGATGTGACCATGTTCACGGTGCCGGTGCTCGTCGTAGTGCTTGCTCCTCTCCGGAGACCGCCGATCGCTTTGTGCCTTCTCTCCCTGATACTGACCCATGTGCCGAAAATGGCTGCCGCCGCCACTGCTGTTGGCTGTGCTGCTCTGAAAGGAGCCGGAGTTGTGCTGATAGCTGTTGAAGTTGGGTGGTGGGAACGATTGCTGCGAATACCCCGCGGAGTACACAGCCTGGTAGTTGACTTGCTGCGGTATGACGGGTGGGGGGGGAGGATGCGGTACTGCGGGAGGAGGCATCATGTAAGGGAAGGTGCTTTGCCCAGCAGGAGTTCCCGGCACGGGAGTGCTGCTAGGATTTGGCACAGGCGGAGGAGCCGGAGGGAAGCACGGAGGGACAGGGAAGCTCTGCCTCATCTGGTGGTTTGGAAACGGTGGCCTCATGGGACACTGGCTGATGGGATTTTGTGTGGAAGGCGGCACTGGAGGAGGATAGGGCACAAAGTCTGGCCTGGGGGGCATGTAACCGGTGGCTGGAGGGTTCGAATAGGTTGTTGGAGGGGCTGTTTGCTGGTCATACTGGTATTGTACAGAGGGCTGCTGTGGGTGAAGCTGCCGGAGGTTCTGGGGGCGGTACGTCTGTGTTGAAGTTCTTGTTCCAGGTCCCCCTTGACCACGGGGACATCCTCGCCCGGAATGGAAAGACATGGCTCACCTTTAATGAGGAAAATAAAAGTCCAGTGTCACAATTTTTTGCAGGATGTCCTTAATGGATTTGCAGGAAGTACTCCCAAAGCACTGAAATTACAGTTTCTGCAATTTCCTTTAACAGAAGCAGTGAACAATGTCCACTGTCTTTCACTGGGAGCTTTGTGTTCCTGGGACCTCTGGTACAGGTCATGCCCCTTGGATTCCTTTAAGCCTCTAATCCACGAAAGCACTCTACTGTCTGTAATCCAGAACCCACACTGGACCACGCTCTCTGACTAAGGCCAATGTTAATTTCAACAAATGACTGAGATGATGACTGGCCAAGAATATAAGCGCCTCTATAGTACTCACTAGACAGTTTGAAATAAAGCCTTCAGACATCCCACACCAAAGAAATCACTCATTTGAACAACTGCAATTGTCATCCAAAGTCCCGTAACGACAAGTCCTTTCTAGAATACGATTCTACACTTCACCTCATTGCAAGTTACCTGGTCCAACAAATCATGTACATTTTAAATGAGACAGTAGCAATTTACATTCACAACTGAAACCCCAGTTGAGCAAAGGACCAAATTCTATAGCTATTTGGAAGTATTTTAAGTTAGGTAGGTATATTGTTGTAGAATGAGAATCTTACAGGTTACAGAAAAAAAATTAATGTGGACTGTGCTATTACTCCAATTTCACTGAAATAAATAGTTCCCAAAAATCCCTCAGTTGCCTGCTTGGCCCCATTACCTTTCCAGCAACTGCCACAGCTGCACGTATGCTTAAGTCTTGCTCAAAACTATGCAAGCATTTAATTCATTGTGTTAATGTTTATAAATGAAAACCACTATGCTTCATTAAAGTTAAAATTCAGTCTTTAATTACAATGTTAAGTTTCAAAAACTGGGAAAAAGGGAAAAAAACTTTTATGAAATTAAAAAAAAATCATTCATGGTGTCTTGACTGGAAAGGAGGAAGAGGAAAAAAATTAGTTAAGCAATTGCAGAACTCAAATCCTGTTTTCCATGGGGGGG
>VZSF01000364.1:1633-109447 GCA_013398295.1 Chionis minor
ACCGGAGCCGGGAGGGACGGACCCTGAGCCCAGACCTGCAGTGCCTTGAGCACCCGGGGGTGCTGCTGGCTCCAGCGAGCTTGGGGTGTGCAAGGGAAGGAGGGTCAGACCCATTATGTCACCTTGTGTTTAGTTTATATATGTATTTTTAATGATTTTTTTTTTTTTTGCTAAGGTATACAGGTGTGGCGAGTGCGTTTGTTCTCACCCTGTCTTTATTTAATTCAGTATGTTCCCGAGAGATCTATTATTTTGTATTTTTCCCCCTACCCGCCCCCGAACCTTGCTGTATAAAATGAATGTTTCTGCACTGAACTACAAAAAGAACCCCCCAACCCCCTCTTCTCTCTCCCAAGAAAACACAGAGCAACCGGTCAGCCTGAACTCATTTTTTTTCCCCTAAATTCCCAGTGACACAAAGGGGAGGCCGTAGGTGAACACCTCACTGCGCAATCGGAATCGATTAGACCGGTTGGGGTAAGTTTTCCCCTGTGGGTTCTCCCCTCGTCCCGTGCTCAAATATCGCGATTTCCCTTTCTGGAGACAAACCAGACGCCAGATAATCACACAGATAAAGCTTTTATAATAAGGCTTAAACCAAGACCTTGCCTAGGTATTTTTAGTTTGTTGCCAAGGTAGCACTGTGAGAAATCTCACTTGAATGTTATGTAAGAGGTGAGACACAACAGCCTGGCGAGAGGAGCGAGTACGTCTGTCCAGGGTCTGTCCGTCCGTTTGGTGCATCTGCTGCTGCTGTTGCTACTGTTTGCCTCAAACGCTGTGTTTAAACAACGTTAAAAAAAAAAAAAAAAAAAGAAAAAAAAAAGGAAAAAAAAAATCTTACTAGCCTACAGAGTGGCTGTATGTAAATAGTTGTTAATACATCCAATTAATGATGTCTGACATGCTATTTTTGTAGGGAGAAAATATGTGTTAATGATATTTTGAGTTAAATATCTTTTGGGAGGATTTGCTGAAAAAGTTGCACTTTTGTTACAATGCTTATGCTTGATACAAGCTTATGCTGTCTTAAATTATTAAAAAAAAAAATAAATCCTGTCTGCAAGAAACCAGCTGGTTTAGAACAGTTTAGTATGTGATATATTAGAAATCAATCTTTATATTCAGTATTTTCCAGCACTCCATGAATTCTATTATCTAAATATTTCCACACTATTTTGTGATTAAAAAAAATTCTTACTAAGGAATAAAAACTTTAATACACAAAATGGGGTTGTCGACTAATTAAAAAATCTTATGATAATCCGTAATAATGGGTGCATTGAGCTTCAAAATGTATGATTGTGTGACGGACGATAATCATTTAACGCCTTTTCATATTTTTAATCAGGGCTTGAATTTCCTTGGTTTCCTCTAACTCGCTTTACCAAACTCTGCGTTAAGACCCGCACGTTTCACAAAGCAAAGTGTAAAGCGTGCGTGTAGAACATACATGCCTCCTCCTCACATCTACTTTTTTCATCTACTTTTTTCCTCTTCATTTTGCAAAATATTAATCTGTAAAATTAACACTTTACAGCCCCGATGCTGCATGGGAGGCGATCCTTGTTCACGGGGAGCAAACTTTACCATTTGCCTGACAATCTAATGACGTATCATCATCTCTGGAGGAATGATGTATGTCCCAGCTTGGAAATCCTCCAAGAAAACTGAACATACTTTTTTTGGGGGGGATGGGCGGGAGAGCGGGAGGGGAAAGAGAGTGGTGGAAACAAGTAATTCATAGCATGGAAATGCAGCACCCTAGAGACTGCTAGAGGATTAGTATTTGAGCCGCAGATCATCTTTTCGTTCAAAAATTCTTCCTGTTGCAGAGATACAAAATTAAGAAAACCCTCCAACAGTAGCCAATGTTTATGTAAGAGAGAAGTACAAAAGCAGCGTTTCGTGCTCCCTCTACTGGTTCTTCAGTACCGATGACTGTGCTCGCAGCTACGCTGACAATGAATGAGGTTAGAACGCAACTGCAATAGAAAACTTTTAAGACTCGTGTTGGTTCCAGCAGTCCTTTAAAATATAGGAGGAATTGCAAATCGGGTGGAAAACTAAGCGCTTCTTTTAAGCTGTTCAAATGAGATTGTTAAGAAATAGGTACAGTATACGGCTTTTCACGTGGAAGCTATAGTAAAATTAATTCCTATTAGAAAGAGACACAGGAAGGCTAGGTGTACAAATACCAGTGGACACATAGAAGTGTTTTTTCCATAAAGTGATGATCGTGGACCAAAGGCCACCACGTTGCATCGGTGTACCCATTGAAGTCAATTATTTGTGGGCTGAAATCACAGCTTATCAAAGGTAATGAAAAAACTCTGACTTGAGTTGTCTTTCAACCGAGTCCTGCGCCTCACGTTATCACAGGAACGAAAGTGAATGAGGTTCAACCCTTCAACTCGTTAACCCACCAGCCACTTTACTTTGACCTGCATGCTTAAACAGCTTAACACTTGGTTACGTGGCTGGAGTTACACTGGGATGAATGTGCTTATATACTCCCAACTCCTCACGTACTAGGGAGGGAATCGGCCTTGCTGAGCACGAAGCCCTTCCGATCATTTTACTACCTGCGCAGAAAAGGTGGAGCCACGAGCACTTTTCAAAAAATGCCTACCCCTCGTGAACAACTTGGGTAGTTTGAAACCTGAGCATGGGCCAGGCTTTACGTCTTTTTCAAATTTCCAGCCTTTGGGAATATGAATCAATTTAGATTTCATTGGACTATAAACCTAGGTCCTTATGGGGTTTTATCAATTTCAGTATTTACCACGTACAATAACAGGAAGGCTTATTTTTATTAGCCCTTGAATCAAACGTGCCAAATGACTTCACGCCAAGTTGCAGCATCAGTGGAGTCTATTAAATTTTATTACATAAAACATAAAGACAAAATACGTGTGTTCAGATAATACTGATGCCTAACAAAAGCAAACACATGAAAAAAATGTTTGTAATTGAGGCTGATAACCCACTGCGGCTGGAGACACAAGGCAAATGACAGGAGGGACCCTATGGTCAGCTTTAATTAAATTCCAGGCTTCCTTAGATCCCTTTGGAACCTAAACCAAATTGTACACTTCGTGTTTTCTCGAGGTTAAAAAAAAATCATACAAGTGACGGACAAGAGCCTGACAGGCTTAAACGCACATTCACTTCTGTGCAAATACGTATTATCAGTGCTTGTTTTTTTCCTACCTACTTTCTATAACTCTGTGATATACGGACTCTCATCTGTGCTTCCCGAGTGCTAAGAGTGCAGGACTGGGCGCCACATTTACACTCGAGTACATACTCTTATTTTCTCATAAACCACAAGATAAAGGATGTACACTGGCAAATGTGCTTTCTTAAGCAATGGACTTTGGAAACAGGTCCTATTTATCTGGCATATTATAGTGGTGTGAAAGGCTCCATTATAGTGTTTTAAATAAACACGGTTGAGATTGTTAAGCCAATGGAAGGCAATATCGTGTACCTCCCACTGAAGGCAATGAAAGTTTTATGTTTGGAAGGATTACAGTCATAGAACTCAAACTGGCCATCAGCCCTGTTTAAGAAAGGCCTCACCTACCAATTAAGTCAATGTGAGTCCTTTTCTGCAGCGTAATGGGCTTTGGAGTAGGTCTAAGTCTATGTTTTGGGGCTTGTTTGGTTAATTCTCACTTCTAGTCAGGGCAGACTGAATGTCTTTGACATCCAGCAAGCCCGGGGACTGTGTGCAATGTATGTTTCAGCACCGGTAAACTCACAGTCTGCCCTGTACCCTGGGTCTCGCAAGGTATTTCCTTTTCTCTTCAAGCATCAGCTCCTGGAGTCACGTGATCTCTGCCTTCTTTGAGAAGTTTCCTGCCTGCTAGTTGCAAAGACGAACTTGAAAGCATGACCTCAAAGAAAGCAAGGAACAAAAATGGCAAATTTCCTCTCTGGGGAAAAAAACAAATTAAAAAAAATAAAAATACTTGGATTTTTTAGAGCCAGTTTCACTCAAGAAAGTCTGAACCTCCATTTACTCTCTCCGGTTATACTGCAGTCTCAGTAGCCCACCGCAAAGCAGCAGAGAGAAGCCAGCGGCTCACCTGCCACCATCAGCGGCTGTGCAAGTCCTAGACAGGCGTGGGCTCGACACGAGCAAGGGTGAGCTGCCATTGTCACTTCCCTCTCTGCATCCTTCTGGTGGCTACAGCACTTCAGTCTCCGGGGCTGCCAATCTGTCACAAACACTAAACTCATGGCAGCCTCCATTAC
Organism: Chionis minor; assembly: GCA_013398295.1. Lineage (NCBI taxonomy): Eukaryota > Metazoa > Chordata > Aves > Charadriiformes > Chionidae > Chionis > Chionis minor. Next base: position 5,897 of record VZSF01000364.1, read on the forward strand.
AGCAGTGCCACAGGCCGTGCAGAGCTGCCCTGCCCCAGGCCCAGCGGCAGAGGCTGTTCTGCCTCACTGAATTCGCGGGGCACCCAGTGGCAGCGCACCTGCTGCCCCCGCTGCCGCTGCCCTTTCCTGGGGTGCAAGCATGCCTCTTCCTGCCTGGCACTCCCGCCGCGCCCCGGAGAGGGCAAGTCATGCCTGGGACAAGCGGGAAGACGTGACCTTGTGTTTCGGAAAGCAAGGACCATGATCCCACCAGGCTGTTCTACTGCAAGAGTTCTTCCTTCTGCCTCCATAAAGGCCTGTTGATTGACTGATACTTTATTTTTCGTTTGGTTTTTTTTTCAATTTTAAATATTTTTAAAGCTCAATTTGTGCCTACTTGTCCTGTTTTAGCTTAAAAGCAGGTGCACTGATTTCCACTACTCTTTGTACAGACTTTTTGACCTCAGCTGAGATGGTCTGGGATCAATTTAGAAATGCAGATTTGTTTGCTTCTTATGGGAAAGACATCCATATTCCCTTCCCCCTCACAGTTTATCACAGTGAGGTGCTTGATCTCACAGAAACTACACGATATGAACTAGCTCTAATCTTTGACAAGGGCTTTGGGAATTGGTCCCCTCGATCCGCCAACATCAGCAGTTCCTTGAGTGCGGACATCTGCTGGGTATTGCTGACTGCATGATTGCAGTCCCGCAGCCAGAAAAGGGAAGCAACTCCTAATTTCAACTTGCTTGTTTTGCTCTCAAAGGTGAGCGTAGCTCTCAGTCTAAAATATTTCCATCCAGACTAAAACCTGGAGAATCGGTTACCAAAAAAGAAACCCTTGTGGCCAAGGCACTCTCACAACTGAGCAATTTCTAAAGAACAACCTCAGGAAAAGAGCTATGTAAATATGGCACCTTCTTACTCAGCAGAAAATGCACTCCCCAAGTGTGTTTGGAGTAATAGCCGCACTACAGACCCAACTGAGCTGACAGATACTGAAGTGGAGTCTATTCTCACTGTACTTGATCAACAAAATCGCAGTTGGTGGCAGGGAGGCACGCAGCTTCGCTTACGCATAACGTTGTTTGCTAAGGAGCCCATCCACACAGGAGCAGCAGTCCATCTGTGTGGTCCTAGTTACAGCATTATGGCTTCAGAGCGTGTTGGAGCCCACTGCATTGACTCCAGATTTGGGTCCTGCGAATAGTGACCCCGATTAGTATTTCTGTGGATCACAGCTTTCGGTAAAGGTTGTATTCCCTAGGTTCCAACTGCAGTACCGACTTTCCTCCTTGGCTGGAATACCAGCACCTCCATCAGAAACAAATGGAAACAATCACCCGCCACGGAGGGCAGACTGTGCAACAATTAGGCAGCCCGAGATGCTTACGAAAAAAAGCTCTTCTTGGCAGCCAGATCTCCAAATGTGTTTGCAGGACTAGCAGTCAGAGAAACAGAATGTCTTTTTTTTTATTTTTCAATATGCAAGATGAACTCTCTTATCCTGCGAGCAACTGAAGAGAACAGCCCTCCTAAAATGACAAATCTTTTATGCTAGGCTTGAAAAGAGAGAGCCTGTCCGAGGTAGCTCACCGGCGTTTGCGCAGGTGGGCTGCTGGCCCACCTACCTCTGGGTTTAAAAGCCGGTGCCTGTACCCAGGCGCTCCTGCAGGAGAGCGATCCCGGGACAGGCAGGCCGGGAACCTGCGGGGGGAAAGAAGAGGTGGTTCCGGTCGGTCTGCCAGAGAACCGCCCGCGCTCCCTTGGCAGCTGGCTCCGCGGGCGGACGGACGGGACGGGCCCAGGCCCGCCGCAGAGGAGACCGCCGCGACCGGGGCTGGCTCGAGAGCCCCGCAAGGCTCCGCGGCGGCACCGCGACCGCGCGGAGTGTCTCCTGCCCCGCCCGGCGATAAACCGACGCCACCTTTCCCTTTCCTTTCCCTTTCCCTTCCCTCTTCCCTTCCCCCGCCTCGCCACAGCTCAAAGCGCGCGGCCGCCGCTGAGGCAGCCGCGGGCACCAACGCCCGCATCACGCCGCCGCCGCCGGCACGGCCGTCACGCGCGCGCCCACGTGACCNCCGCCTCGCTGGCCGCGGTGGCCGCTGCCCCTCAAAAACGGCCGCCGCCGCCCTGGGCGGGCCCCGGTCGCCGCTGGCTGCCCGGGCGAACGATAGCGCCGCGGGCGGTGTCTCGCCTGGGCTTGGCGACGGCTGCGGGCCCTGCCGGCCTCCGCCCGCCCCGAAGGGCCGCCGGTTGCACAGCGGCCCGGAGGAGAAACGTCTGCGGGTTCAGGCGCTCACCTGGGGCCGGGTACGGCTTTACTCAGGACCCGCGGTGGGGCAGGCAGACCCGATACGCGGGTCAGTCGGGTGTTGGCAGCCCCTTGTGGGCTCCACGGCTTGGTGGGCCTCTGAGGAAACTGAATTTGCCTTCGTCCCCTCGAGCACGTGCACCCCCCCACCCCGAGCGTACCGTGTGCGTGCGGTGAAGTGGCACTGGCGGCCTTTGGACTGTGTCTGTAGAGCTAATAATGCCAGCAATGTCACTGCAGCTTAGGGGAGATGATAAGTTTTAGCGCTGCCCGGGGGGTGCATTTGAGGTTTAAAACAAGTTGGATCCAGAGTCCTGTTGTTCAAGAGGTTCGTTCGATGCATTTTGAGCAAACAGAATGCAATAAGCAGGTACGGACCAATTCTGCGTTCTTGTACAGAAAATAACAGTGACCAAGAGGTTTATAGCCCTTGAGGGCATCAGCTGGAAGGCTAATAAACCATGATCGGGGAACTTTTTAGCAGAGGCTGGTTTTTCACTTTAATTCTCAAATAGTAATGCTACAGGGGAGGTCTATGGATATAAGCAAAGGCTGGTCTGGAGGGGAAGGCAAGGCCTTTTACTAGCACAGCTGATGCCACTGGAAAAGCAGACTAGCTTTGAAGCACCACAGCCTTTTCATGGCTTCACAAAAGGACTTGAGCACTGGGAGTGCTTAACCCCCTAGCAGGATCTGCTACACGTGACAGATGCCTGCATTTTATATTTATTTAGGAGTTGCCAGTCTTCCCTACCCTGCATGTCACATACCCAGACCTCCCATCTACGTGTATCTCTGAGATGTACCTTGGAAAGCCCAAGGCTGGAGGGCAGTGAATGGCATCCCACGGACCCTCCTGCTTCCCCTGTGGGCTGGTGGTGGGCCGGGAAAAGGCTCGGATACTGGCCTCAGCAGCTCTTGCTGGTTTGCTTCCTACCGCAGCCAAGGGGGCCGTAGCAGTCCTCGGTCCCGGCCACAGCACAATCCTGCTGCGCTCACATGACACAGTCTGGACACAAGAGCCACCAGGTTCTGCGTGAGAGCCACAGCCACCCTGCAGATAGCTGCCCAGGACGTGGATTCACCACAGCCGGTGGGACCAGAAGAGAGCCCTCCAAACTAGTTAACAGGACACATCTGTACCCCCTGCCCGCTCTGGGCCTCAGATAATTATCACTGTCTTCTACTCGGATGTCAGCCCTGCAGCCTTTCCCAGAGGTAGATGTGCAAATCACTGTGTTTTTCAATAGCTGGACTAGATTTGCTACCTTTATTTCAAAACTGTCAGCAGCAGCGGCACTTACCAGGTGGCAGGGGAGGCTGCAGCTGGAGTCCCCTGTTTGACAGCACAGAACGATCGGAAAGTAATGCAGACATCTGAGAGGAGCAACCTAGGTTCCAGCCCTGCTTTGCAGCATTTTTATGTATTTTGCATTACAGGCCCACTGGGGGGAAAAAAAGTTTCAGAGGAGCTGGGGTAGGAACTGGCAGTCTGGTTTCTTCTTGCCCCAAGTGAAGACCCTAATTGACAGGTTAAAGCTATTCCTGAGTAAGAGACTGTTTAATTATTTTGTGCAAACTAGGACAAAATCCCCAAGAAAAACAATACGCAGGTCTCCGAGAACAGCTTTTGGCCAGGGCCTTTCCCCAGGGAGCTGGAGATGTAGAGGTGAACCTCTTTGGAGGAAGACTATTCAATCCAAATCACCTGCTGAGAAATAAATGTTCTAATTACCAAACTATTATTTCAATGCAGGGCTGCTCCTCTTCCAGCTGAAGCTTTTTATGTGAAGAGTGGTGCCCTCTGTTGTTCTAGAGAGAAAGAAGCTGCTTCGATTTAGGGGACTGAAAGCATGAATGTGAGGTTGATTTGTTTTTTTCCCAGTACTGGAAACTCTTACAGATGCTCTGGTTTTGACATATAGGCAGTTTGCTGGGTCTGTCATGCTGTATGCACTACAACTGGGACTTCGGTTTCCAGAGTGAAGTCAGGAAGGAGGCATCTGTAGGGCAGTATGTGCCAATGCGAGTAGGAAGAACTGTTCAATAACACACTGCTTAAAAAATTAGAAGAGGTCTGTCAAATAGACAAGAACTGCTTATTACACGTGTGACTGACGTAACTGAAGACTATGGGAATGTGTGTGGGCAAGGGTCAGAGTTAAGGCTGCCTGTGCATCCTTCAACATCTCCTGACATCTGAGAGAGGAGCTACCATGACCTAACACTCTGCCGTCGTTAGACAATTCTCATGGGCACTCCTAGTCCATCTGTAAACGAAAACGTGTGTGTGTGAACCTGGGCTGCGTGTGTTCCTGCTCCTTGGCACAACAGAAAGAAGCCGTATGTTTGGGTTGCAATTTGTTCTACAGAACGGAGAAGTAAGAAAGTAAAGATATATCTATCTGTCCGTCTGCAAAACGTGAAGCGGCTTTGCAAAATGCCTTTACACAACTGGTTGTGGGGCCAATTCCGGTGTTGTAAATTACAAGGTAAGTACAGTTATTTAAAATGACCTTTGAGAGCAATCTTTGTGCCATGCCCCAGGAGCCATCTATGGGAAGCGTGCTCCCATCAGTGTCCTGCCAGGCCCAGAAGGTATTTCCAAGAGTCCAGCTGTTTGCTGTGATTGTTGAACACGCTGAGTCTGCAGTAACTGTTTTTAAAAGTACACAGTAATGTCATGGGGTTGCTTGAGTTTAATAACTCCAGGGCAATACATTCGAAGGGGTAGAGGGCAACTCTGTTGCCTGTCAAGTCAGTGAGAAGGTACTGCATAGTTCTTCCTTTTGTTTTATTTGGTGATGATCTATACCTTTTTTCCAGGAACAAAGCTGCCAGGTGTGGACAGGCCCGACACTCGAGCAGTTTTGGGCTACTGTTGCATTTTCCCTAGCGGGTACAGTCAAATCATTTGTGTTTGTACAAGCCTGTAAAGGGGGGGGGGGATCTCATCCCTTTCCCCACATGTTCCTGATGAGTCCACATGACAGTGCCTTCAAGATGGATGCCTGCCCCTTTCACTGAAGGCACCTCCATGTTACAGGAGAATCTCAAGCTTCCGGCTGTGCCAGAAGGAGCAGAAAAGCAGTTCAGAACCACTGCCTTCCAACTGCTCACTGCATGGCTGAGAGCAGGAACCTGTCTTTTCCTTCTGATCTCTGTTATCAGTACTGTGAGGTAGGTGAAACTGCAACTCAGCCATGCAGTAGTGAACCAGAGCAGGAACATCACAGTGAAATGCCAGCTTTTTTGGATGTATGGTTTCAAACCACTGTACTTTCTTGGGTGGCTTGAAATCTAAATATAGTCACAGTTGGCTCTGCACCGCTTTCCTAGCAGAACAGGTAACTTGCATATGCTGATAAGAGAAGCAATATGCTAAGTACAGTTACCTGAGGAAGAAATCAGAACAGACTCCCATTTTTAACCCCAAACAGAGCCACCTCCAGAATCGCATCACTCAGATGGGAGTTCCTTTTACCAACACCCCTCAGTTACCTTTTCACCTTCTGGCTTTAATCAGACAAGGAGGCCGTGAAATGCAGTGAGCCCATCCCCGTGCATCAGAGAGTGCGTGCATTTCTATAGCCAAAAAGAGAGAGAACAGTGCCAGGAAGATTTCCCTTATTCTTAGTTCGGGCTCTGAGAATATTTTACATCTCGAAGGTGAAAAACTGATGGAAGTAACTGGAATCTTGTTGATGTGCACTACAAGAAAACACAAACCTGGCCCTTCATCATAGAATAGCTTGTTATTATTGTTGTTAATTTTGAATTCCCCGCTTTGCAGTCCCTGCCAAAGAACTTAAAATAAATGGGTTTAATTTTACAAGGAGCTGAACTCCTCCTGCACATGCTGAAACCAGCGTGCTAAAATCAATGGTAGATGACATGCATTTTGCAGAGTAAAGCTTTAAGTTTAAAAGAGGTTAATTATATCTCAAAGGTAAAAGCTTTATTGGTTGAACCTGGCACAATGCTTGCAAAAGGAGAGATTAAGAGTCACTTCTTTTGAAGTGCTCAGATTGTTTAGTTTGGAAGGGAGATAAATCCTCTGCTATCAGGAAGAGGTTTAACCTCTGACTGAAGGGTTAGGGAAAGCTTCCCCTCAGAGTAGGTTATTTTGGTAACTCCAGACCAGGGTACTGTTTACTATTGAGCTGCTTGTGCCCATTCAGTGCTTGCTGTAGAGCTAGAGGCTAGGCCAAGCGGCCCTCCAGCCTGACTGAACCACTGTTGAACAACTCTGCATTTCTGTGTGATAACAGACTTTTTAGTGAAAGATTCATATACAAAAGTAGGTACGCAAAGATGAAAGACTTGTGCTGCTTCTGTGAAGGCCCTTCACCACCCTGGGCCTCAGTTTCCCAAGCTGACAAAAAGGATAATGAAATCCAGTGACTGAACTACACAGACATATATGTGTGTATGCATGTAGAAAAAAATGTATATACGCTTGGGGTCACTGTTATTAAATGACAGTAGTATAAGAAGATAGTTTTTATTTCTTGTGAATGTTTGGCTGTGTTCCCACAATGAACAAAGGTACGTCAAAGAAGCAATTTCCCCAGGTACTCACGCTTATCAGGCGACGGAGCCTGGTTTTGCAGTTGCTCACAGTACCCGAAGTACGTGCTTGTCCACTGTGACTGCACGCCTGTGCAGTCCATTTCCCAGTCAATTTTCCCTACCAAAGGAGAGATGTGTTCCTAGTAAGTAGGTGCTTCCTGCTGTACAGTTCCTCAGATGACCATGGACAAAGGTAGCAGCAGCAAGAACTTCATTGAGCAGGACATGAGATGAGATGCCGTGGGACTGATTATTCATTGCCTTGTCAAATGCTGGCAGCTGCACTAATTATTACCTAAGGGGTTCAGATGGCAACACCTTAAAATGATCTTTAATCTCAGAACTGAGCAATAGGGTTAAGTCTCTGTGCTAAGGCACGCTGAAGGGTGCTCATTCTGTGCAGGTCTCCAGAGCAAGCGCAGCTGGGGTGTTTGTTAATTAAATTTATTGGGAGCCTGTAGAAAACACTTTGGAATAGGTAAACAACCAAAAAAAAGGCAGGCTCCTACAATTCTAACTCTCGCACATTTAATCTCTTCAGCCCCTAATACCAAAGGGCACTTAGGTATCTACGGACAACCGTGAAATGGCAACCTGTCACGGTGCATTACTAGTTGCACACATGTTGTTAGCACATCATCAGACTTGTGGGAACACCGGAACACTTAGGACCACCAAGCAAATCTCAGCCTGCTCAGTCAATCATTTTTATCGATTAGGTACAACACACTCCCAAGTTGCACTTGCAAAAGGATTTAGGCTGCCTCTTGTAATAGGATCACTTTGCAAAAAGAAGAGAGTTGAGCAAAAGTTGAAATGAGGTGGTTTTTTTCCTTTACTTGCCTTGCCTTTCCTTTTTACGCCTTTAGAAAAAGAAATCCATTTAAAGCTAAACAAGAATTCACCTTCAGAAACCCCCAGCTTCCCTCAGCATGCCTGCATCTTGCTCTGGCTGTAAGGTAAAACTAATTCAGGGTGACTTCTTGCCATCCTCTTGGTACGATATAAAAATATACTTCATTGCAGTAGTATCTAGATGGCACAGCCAAGATCAGGACCACATTGTGCTATTTACCAAACAAATAGGAAACGAGATGCTGTTCCCCACAGGGCTTGCAGTATATATAGACAAAGTCAAAGGGGATGAAGCAGTATTATCTCAAGCTTACAGCTAGGGGACTCCAATCCACAGGGATTATAGTAGCTTGCCCAAGGTCACACACAGGAAATCTGTGGCAGAGCTGGGAAATGAAACAAGAGCTTCCCAGTCCCAGGCAAATATGCCAGGCACGGGATAATCTATAAAATGGAATGTTTCAATCCGCATCTGTACCGGTTTCGGAAGGCTACCAGGCCTGAGCCCTCCTCACAGAAACTGCAAGAGTTGCATCATTTGTGCATCAGCCACACACATGCTGTGACTACGACATGTTTTTTTATAAGTATTATTGCGTCTTTTCTGAAAGGGCATATTTAAAGATGGAATTTTGCATATTTTACATGATTTTCTATCATGTGCTACATATGCCTGGAAAATCTCCTTTTCAACTAGCTGGGCAGCTACGCTGCTGCAGGCATGCCAGCATGTATTGCTGCCCTCTCGTGTAGACCTCGTTGTAATTGCAGTGATGTGATAGTTGAGGGGACGAGATTATCTGGTGCCCTGCATCTACTGTAACCTTTCACACCGGCTGTACAGCTAATGGACATTGTTACCTTTCTCATTTAGCCGTGTCACTGTCTCGTCCACGCTCGTTTTGTACATGAGACAAGCTACATGACAATGGAGAATCCAGGTCAGGTCATAGTCTTGGTAACAATGATGCAGATTCGCTAGGTCAAGAGAACAGTTAAGACAATTCTGTAGCAACAAAGTGTAGTTAAAGGTCAGCTGGTGTTCTCGGGTTTCTCTTCAGCTTTCCAGAAGGGCCAGTTTTACCTCATTGGTCAAAGTTCACCTCAGGTTGATTGTGACTGGTAAAGTGAAATCATCTCTTCTGGGCACATCACATTTTGTGAAAAGCAGTTTGTACACCGAATAAAAGGGATATGCTATGGCAGATTGTGACAGGTATTAATTTATGAGAAGCTTCACAGGCAACAACAAAGAAATTCCAGTTATGCCCCACTTGAAGGCTGGCCAGAACTTTATTTTAGCAACAGCTACTGATGATACCTGGATGATTCCTTTTGCCTTCCATCACGTGGGTAGTGAAAGGGACGTCAGGGCAAACACAAATCAGGTTAAAGGTGTTTTGCTTGGTGTACATCCCCTTTCCTCTCCCCCTTTTCTTTTTTTTTTTTTGTTTTAATCAGAAGCCCTCCCTTTTAAAATACATAGGCAGGTAATTACTGGCACTAATTTGTGTTTCACTGGATAAGGTTTTTTAAGTGGACTTTTCATAAGCCCAGCTGGAGCTCTTCTGAATATTCTTTTTCTAACTTTTGCTCATTAAAAAGAAATCACAGAAAACTTTTCTTCCCTCCACCTTGACCCAGGATTGAATATTAGATCTTTTATATTGCATTTTCTCACTAAATCTTCCAATTACTTATTGCCTTCCTCCTTCTGCAGAGGGGTAAAGCAAGACAAAGTGCATAGCTGAAACAACAGGCATGAAAGAGCATATGCAAAAAAGATGCACAGAAAGGGAAAATTATAGCTTGAACAACAGCATCATTCTCGGTTTTGCAGGAACAGTATATATGAAAGCATGCTATTGGGAAACAAGCCATTACATAGGTAATTAATAAAGTAATTATGAGACAGGGGTGTACGACATAGTTTATGACTGTTGCAGGCCAAATCCCATTCATCAGTGTGTTACTGTACAGGAATCTGTCCTGTTGATTGGACTTCACAGTGTCTTCATATCTCTGCTTCTCCTTGATGTACCTGGGACTCAGAGGGCTGGGAACTGAAATCGAAGTCTCATACACTTAACCTGTGTGGACCAAAGCAAATACTGAAGATGTACACCCAACTGCCAGCTCTCACAGCCGAAGACCCATTCTGCTGTAGCTGTATTTCACCTCCTTCAGCTTCTGGATGACTGAATAAAACGGTGTGATGATCCTGTGATGGCACTCTCTCACTCCATCAGAGACTGCAGTGATCCCTGCAGCCTTTCCATAGCCAGGGATTCAGATCAGAAAAGCCTCTCTAGAGATCAAACTCTATTTGCACGAGGGATGGACGCCTGTCTTAGCCAGGAGTCAGCACGGAGCAAATGCACATTAATGGGAAAGAAACGCCAAGGCTGCCGGTATGACAGCAAGGAGGTTTCGTGCCTGGAGGAGGCACAGACAAACCCACCAGAAGTGGCATGAGGACACCGGCAGTGTCTGAGCTGATCAGACAAGTGGTGAGGTTGCTCAATAAAGTTCATCATCTCTGTGTCAAGTTCCTTACTGCACTAGCACATGCCGAAGAGGCTCTTTTCAAGTCACCCACCGGACAGTAGCTCATGTTTAACAAATCAACCCCACAATTTGCTGACCTGACAGTACACGGAACAGGGAACTCTCTGCAAAGGATGGAAAAAAGTACACCATACACCCACCTGGAAAAATGGAACAAAAAATAGGCTAGTTGAGATTGTCTCCATCCAATGTTTCTGGAGAAAGTTAATGATGAAGCAGTGGCTGACCTAGAAAAATACTCACTCATTAACAGTAGCTACAATACCAAAGGTAGCAAATATATCATTTTCAAGAAAGGCAATAATGGGGATCGTTGCTCATTGTGCTCTACTTCAAACACTACACGACTTAGTTGAAACAATCATTAAAAATCTGGATTATAAAGAAATACCACCTAGCTGACAAAGATGTGACAGGCATGAGAACTCGGTGCAGATTCTAAATGAAATGGACCATTGATCTGGTCTGGTTTTGCAACTCATTAGTGGTTCAGTTACACTGAGCTAGTTAGTGCTGCAGCAGTCATGGACAAATATACCACTTTGTTCTTTAAAGGCAAAGCAAAAGATCAGAACCATTAGCTGTACCCCTGGCTCTACTGAGCATGCTGGGAAACCTTAGTTACTACATAACCCAGCCAGCTGACTTGCCCAGAAGCAGAAAAGACTACCTTTCAGGAGCAGAGGTCCTCTACAACTCACACGGTCCTACCGACAAGAATGCCCCATGCTAGGGTTTCAGTGAAGCCCATGATGTTCTTTGTCTTATTGCCAGTCAACAGTGCTACTACTGTTAAATCATTTCTCCTCACAGACCAGGCTCCAGCTGGCTTAGGAAAAGCCATTTGTTGGGATATTAGACCAAGGACTGCATTTGGATAGCTTAAATCACAAGTCCACCGCTGTAGCAAGTTCTCTGCCTCAATTAATGCAAATGATCTCAAGCGGTCTTCAGCACAAGAACTAAGCCTGAATCAGGTCTTCAGTTCCTTGTTCAAAGCCTAATTTCTTCCTGCTCCCAGAAGCATCTATGCACCTTGTATTTGTCGTGTGAAGATTCTTTACATTCAATTCCTCTCACTGGTATCTCCAAACAAACCACTGCCTCTCTGCTTTAAGTTACACTTCCTCTGAGCCACTGACCAATTCTGTCTTTTCAGGATTAATACTGATCTTGGTAACAGTTCCTCAGCTGAAAACAAGCTACTCCATTCTCTTGTAGTTCCTGGGCTATACCTGATTAAAAATACAGCATGTGCACACTTTATGGTAGAGGACATCTCTTGTCTGGCATAGAGGTCCCACACCAACCAGTTGTGTGTCCCACATCTCCAAGTAAATTGCTGTTTAGGAGTGTTCATTGTGTTCTAATGCTCAACATGCAGCCATTTGTGAAAGTGTCTGAGCTCTAGACGCACCGAGCGTTTCCTTGGCCTGCTTTCAGGCTATGTGTTTCTTTGACAGAGTTCCAGTTGCTGTATCACGAGATGTGCGCGAGATGTACGCTCCAATTCCAGCAAACCATGAACTGTAAAGACCCAAAGTTTCAGAGGGTAATTTATTGTATGGGAGCATATCCAATATCTTTTGTCAACCATTCATGAGAATAATAAAAAATAGAAGCTTTTTAAATGACAAAAAATATAGTTACATATAATACAGACTTTCATCTTGCATTGAAGCAGAGCAGTAATAGAATGCTCACTCGTGTTTTCACAGTTAGTTTGCGTTGCTTCTCTTGGTTAAAGCGTCAGCAACTTAAATCTTCCAGTCAGACCCCCTAGTTAGTAGTGTCACGGGGTGATCATGAGGGTGAAGTTTTCTCCATTTTACAAATAGAACAGGCGTACTTGATCCATCTCGGAACTATTCAAATTTTCAGAGGCACCAGCTACGCTCAAAACAAGGCATCCTTGCTGCAACTGAAAGATTTATGAATCCGAACATGCTTTTAGGCCCAATTCAGAAACACGTCTACGGAATACTCAAGAATGTGCTGAGATCCCATTGGGTTCAAAGGGCTCCGAGTTGATCCTTTGGGACCACCTCTGCTTGTTCTGCGCCTCACAAGCACTGCACACTGGTATGAAGCACTAACCAGTATTTGATCACATGTGTAAGCTGCTTGCGAGACCACAAAGGATTCGAACATTCTGCAGCACTCCATTTACTTGAGACCTAAATGCACTTGCTGCATGCATACATTTATGTATATACTGCATACACTTACCCCCAACCCCTCCCCACAATATTATTGCAATAATTCTTTGCTGGTATAACAGTTTATATACCAAGTTTCACTTAGTTTTCTATAAACATAGAAAAAAAACATCTGAAGAGAGCTAGAACAGCTTTCAATCAGTCACTATATTGGCATTGAAAGCTTTATTTCAAAAACTTTAAGCAGCAATACTGAATAAATAGACAGAATGATTGTTTTGTCATCTCCATACAACCGATGGCCTTCATCCAAAACATTAAAATACTGTAGCAAATAGAATAAACATGCATGTTTCAATGTTCTAAAAAAAAAAAAAAAACAGGGTGTAATATAAAAGTAACACTTTGACACTTGTTTTAATACAGTACAGACCGTTAGAGACTATTTTCTGGAAAAAAATATCTGAATACAGTTTTGTTATTTACATGGATCATTAAGGCCCAATTCACTCAAGTTAATGCACATCAGGAATTTATATGCTTCAAGATAACCCACTAAAAATTACAAGATCTTTTTTTTTTGCTCATATTCATATGATCCCACTTCGCTAAAATAATGTAATACTCTTCATGCTAAAAACAAGGCAATTATTGCCCCAAGAGGAGATTTTTATTTCACTGAAGGATCTTTTTCTCTCTTACCTCACAATGAAAGCATGTTTGCATATTGCTAACGCAGTGTGGTTCTCTTCTTTAAGAACTTCCTTCCAACTTGCTAGGGTTTGGAAAAGCAAGTAATTTCAAAGCTAACATACCAATTTCCAGAAGCAATTCAGGCACTTGGGAACCTAAGTCCCACCGAAAGATAACAGGAGGCAGGTTCCTGGCTGACTTTTCAGAGTGGGACTTGGGTTTCTCCGTTGCTTGAGCATTCAGAACGTTTACCTTAGCCTTAACCTACTGGCTTTTCAAATGGTCAACACCCCCCGCCCCCTTTTCCCTTAACAACATAGCATCACTGGCAAAAATAAACTGTATCCTCCTGGATGAGAGAGGTAACACAGTTAATTTCCATTAGTAATAAATTACAGGAGTTCTCCATATAAATTCCCTGTGCACTGGAAAATAGTGCTTGTGTATTAAACTATTTAACGCAAGCAAAAAAACCCATTTTTATCATGCTGGCCAGTAAATAATATGGCACTTGTTAAAATTTGTATGTGTAGCTTCCTTTCTGCTAATGCCCCTTAAGTAGGTTTGAAGGTTTGAAACACTTCTGAAAATGTATTTTTCTACATTTGTAAAGAAAGAGTGAGGTTTTGCAGTTGATCAAAAGCAAAATTCTGAATGTGAGGAATTTTTATAACTGTGATACATTGTTCAGTTCACATTTAATGCAAGGGCATGCCATTTCTTTTTGGTTTATTTACAGAGGGTGAAAATGCTATGGAACTTTAGCCTGGCTGAAATTTAATAAGCAAGAGGAGTGTGGTGGGGGGCAGGAGAATTTGTCGGTGTCTCACAAATGACAGGTTTGGATACCAAAGCCTCTCCTTTGCCACAGCAGTGGCCGAAGCTGTAAATGTTTTCCAGATCACCTTGACATATGCTAAAGCCCTGACAAGGAGGGTCCACTCCGTGATGATGCAGTGGCCGCTCCTAAGCCAGCTCCAGACTGGCCCTTCTGTCAAACAGCTGCTGCAATCAGCAGATGGTATTTTTTAACTTAAATGGCAAATTCCTTCCTTGATTCTATTACGAAGCCATAACTCAAGCCCTCCAAAGCTGCTCTTCCCCTTCCTTTTAATCCTTTTCCTTTCCTCCTCCTCCCTCCATCTTAAAAGAATAACCTGGCAGAGAAAGAGAGCAGTTTTTATGATGCAAGAGCCCAATTCATCTCAAACTGACATCTGTGGGAGATGGACCAGTCACAAAGTATGACAAAAACATTAGCTGGGTAAGTATGCTGATCTGCCTTAAAAATATTTTATCTCAGTACAGGACTGAAATGGCAACAGGCTTTTCCTTTTGTTTCCCCCCACCCCCATGCAGCATAATTTGGGCCAGACTTTGCAAGGTGCTGAGTGCCTCAGTTCTCTAACATCAAGAGGTGCTGAAGATGCAAGATATCCACTGGAGAGGGCCATTTTATCTCTGTAAATTGAACCCAGAATGTAAGGCATATATGCTCAAGTACCTTGGACAGATATTGTCCCCAAACTATGTATATTTTACACTTTTTTTTAATATATATATATATATACACACATTCTTTCTTTTTTTTTTTTTTTACAAAAGTTACGGGCACAGTAAACATGAGCACAGAACTGTGATAAACAAACAGTAAAATCTGTGAGCACTGCAAAGACTCCTCAGGTAGGAACATCTTATTTTCCAGTTTGCTCACAAGGAGGGAGGAGGGGGAAAGACCTGGCAAGTTAAACAGTAAAAACTCAGAATCCATTTGGAAAGGATATATTCACAGCCTTGTCTGTTGCTGTTAGTCTAAACACAACAGCATTTGTAGAACATACGATGCCATTAATAAGTGGAAAGGGGAAAAAAAATACATTAAACACTCAAGAGTCCTTCATCTTCTACTATATCTTAGAAAACTTCCATTTGTCAGGAAGCTCCTTTTTAAAAAAGGAAACTTAAATTAACATTTATCTGCACATCAATAAATCAACACAAGAGGATGGTAGGAGTTAAGAATTCTTAAGTATATTCTACGGCAAAAAGCTTGGGAGTTTCCTACCACTGGTAAAATCCTGACCCTACCAAAGACACCAGGAGTTCTGTCGTTCTGCCACTGACTGAAGTCCCGGTATTGAATACTGCAGTGAAAACACGGTGACCCCCTCTCGTGTCGAGGGGCTCTTAAAGGCAGGGTTAACATTATGAGTTGCTGTTAGCACAGGAAATCCAAATGCAACTAGGTAAGGCCCATCCCTTCTCTAGCTCATCCATGAGCCCAGCCTCCTAACGTATACAAAGTGTCCCACTGATGCCAGTCACTTTCTTTACAAACTTGGTGTCCACTTCAGCAATCTCATTTCAAGACCTGCAACCAACTTTAGTAGTTGTAGGTGGTAGTATACTTTCTGCATGGAAGCCATTTCATCTTAGTGCGACATGAAGATACAATAATGTTCTCTTTTCACGTTGTTTTGTAAAAAATTACTACCAAGTGTGTGAATTTCCTTATTGTAAGTTTTATAGTCTGCAAGTGACTGAGCAGCAGCACATCTTTCAAAGTGGCTAAAGGTCTACCATTTAACACTGGGGACCTGGAATGAAATCCTGGCCCCACTGAGGTCAGTAGAAGCTCTGCTGTTGACTTCATGGGACTCTCTGCCAGGTTTCTTCCCTGCACAAAACTTGAGTGAATTCTGGAAGGCTGGAAGGTAATGGTCATTCGTTTTGTGGGGTTTTTTTTCTCCTCCAACAGCAAGAGTTACCGCAAAACAAGAACACTGTAATGACCAGTGGAAAAAAATAAAGTATAAAATCACACACAGTGAAAGCCTCCTACTCTCTTTTGGTAAGATATATGAAGACAACTTCTTACATTGTTCTTTTCTCAAAAGGCATATACAATGTGGCAAAATATTTCAAATATACATTCTATATAATAAAATATCATCTAACTAGTGCATCCTCAATCATATGCTGGAAATATTTTTACCAAGCCAAGGTTTAAATTCCATAAATCTTTTGAACACTAGGTGCTTCATTCAAGGCAGATTCAACAGCAAGTAAATCGCACAAGCTCACTTTTCAAGCCTTTAAAGGTAGCGACGGATGGAACATGACATATTATGACCCACAACAGAATAACAGAGTCAGTGGTGAGAAACCATTTTAACGGTTCAGCACGCCACAGAACTCCGCATTGCAAGTTGTTGTACTTTATCAAATGGTGGATGGTTGTACACGCAAATTAAAGTCACCTTGTCAGACTGACATACAGCCATACGTGATTATTCACAAGTTAAAAATAAAAATATAAAAGGTCAACATTCACACGTCCATTGATTAAAGGGAATAAATTAAACCTCAGATAAGTTGCATACATGGTTTCCTTCACCCTCAGTCTTTTATTTATGCCTATACATGGAACACTACTTTCCCAAACACTTCTGAAGTGGCAAAAACAAAGGAAGGTTTTTGCACTCTAGCTGTGTTGACAGCAAGTTCCTTCTTGCCAATTATGAATCGAGACGTTTCCTTTGTCTCTTTAGCATCAGTGCACAGGTATGGCTCCAAGTGGTGTGTTGGAGGAAGAAGAACAAAAATATGGTGGCTTTAAAACAACAACAAAAAAATCTTCTTCCGTTTCTCATTGGCAGAATAAAACAAAAGTGTATCTTGTCCAGGGTACCTTGCTAGATCCTCTCCAGAAGAGGTTATGTACTGTCATACATAAATGCCCTCTGGGTTAAAACCAGATGACAGGGGGTTCTGTAGAATCCGAAGGTTACTGGGGAGTTGCCTCGATGAGCCAGGGCGCTTCAGTGACCCCGACTGAAATGTTGGCTCTGCAGAAGAAAAAGGCCGGTTAGACAAGTCGTCATCATCAAGGGGGATCTCTGCCGAACACCCTCCTCTTCTTCCTGCTTAGCGCAGCACGCCCTTAGCGTAGTTCAGAAAAACTAGTACCACGTACAACAAAAAACTCAAATGCTGACTAAGAAGTGGTGAGATCTCAGGCGCACGCTTCCTATTCATTTCAAACCAGAAAGCATACCTACTCAATACAATTAGCTTCCCACAAGGAACACGCACATGGATACACGCAAAACATTTATACAGGAATACGCAGGAAGAGCTTGTACCTCTACGTAACTCAAAGCTTCAGCTTCCTACCCACTTAAAAGAGAAAGTTCATACTTAAATGCCAGAAAGTGCTGACATTTAAGGCCTGGTAGCCTCTTCTTCTCTCCCCACCTCCCTACCCTCCCAGTGCCTTTGGTTAGAAAGTTTTCCGAGAGAAGGGACAGAGCCAGCTAAGGAGAATGCTGAGAGAAACAGGCCCCTTGCCAGCAGGACGCTGGGTAAGGCACACCACAGCAGAGGAGTTTCTGCTGGTGTGACAGTAGGGACACGTGCTCAAAGTGCTCCCATGTTTCTGTCTAGGAAATTCTGAATTCAGATGTGGGCATGTGCAGAAGGCCCTGATCTCGCTGCGGGCAAAGTCAGCTTGCACATGCCATAACAGCCATCTGTGCAGGACTTCTGGATGGCTGGCAGCCCAGCTGGATTAGCTCCTATTCCCGTGCGGCTGCTGTCTGGGATTTCTTGAGATCCAGACACATTCCTTTTTCTACTTTGACAACACATCCCCCCCAGAGGAGGAAGAACCCAGATGAACAGCAATGTCAGACGAGGAATCATGTTACATGCCAGTTTACATGCCGGCAGCCGTGGCGGCCACACTTGAAAGCTACTGGCCTAATGGGTTACCGACAGGACACACATATGCCTAGGCACAGTGGGAGAGAAGTCATCTACATAGTGCGCTTTATTTACAGCTTGCTAAACCCCTGCAGTGAAAAGAAGTATCTGACACTGCGCTTCCTGAATATTTTGCTAACTCTTTCGCTATCAGAGCATTCACTCGGTGTATGAGTGTTAGCATTAACGCAGCAGGTAAATGCATTGCCATCCCCTTCTCCCGCCCACCAAAAAAAAGCATTCCGAGCTCTGCACCTCTCTCGAGCTCCACATGCGGGGCCTCCACCTCAACCGGGTCTGCTGGCAGCACCGTGACCTTTGTTCCTGTTTGCTGGATGAACTGTTGGAGATTGACTTGTCGCAGCTCCTTTGTCAGTTGCTCCAGTTCTTGTTCCCTGTCCTGCCAGGAAAGAGAAAACATCTGCTGAGCAATGGCAAGCATAAACAGCATTTCAAGACTCTGATTTGCAACTGGGCAACTAATGCTTCTCCTTTTGATGAGAAAGCTTCTGGTTTTTAAATTCAAATGCAAACGGAAGAGTTGAAAGGTGTTTTACTCTCATAATTTAGAAAGCAAATCAACACTCACTATTACTTATTAGGGGTTACTACTGGTCTGTTTATATTGCTTCTTGGATAACTAGCAGATGCTTCTCATATCACCTGACAGAAGTTTTGGCACAACAGATGTGAGCAAATAAAGGTAACAGTGAGCACTCTGAAAAAATACATCAACTGAGCATCAGGCGGGCACCAAATCTTAGCTCTGCCGGAAATGTCCAGCATGACTTGGACAGCTCATTTAGTTCTTGTGTTCCTAAAAGGAGAATAATTCCATTCGCTTCTTGTTCTTTGCATTTTCTATTTAGAGCGTAAATTTTTATGGCTAGAACTCTCTCACTCTGCAAGTGTACTGTGTTTTGTACAATGAGGCCAAATCCTGGCGGGTTCACCACTCCTTCACAAGCACTGAAGACTTAGACCATTTAGGATCTTCCTCCAGGCTCTGTAATTCCAGCATGATATGCAAAACCTGCAGCTCTGATAGATGACAACAGTCTTAGGCTTTTTGCTCCCCACACAGAGGACGGGCGAGCTACCCAGATGCCAGGCAGCACGTCCATGGGCATTTCCATGTGGTGCATACCACTACATCTTCATTTTGGCAAGACAGGGAGGTTGGGTCAACCTTCTCTTCCCTAATTATCTTGTGTAAGCGGAATGATACATGAATTCAGACAAGGATTGGGGGGCAACAGTTTTGTGGCTGTGTTCTAGGAACAGTCCCCAAGAGCACAGCCCTTATTCACTTTAAGCTTGCAGTAAGGTTGAAGTTGAGGCTGAATTCAAGAGTTAGTCAGAAAATTAACATGGAAAATCCAATATCTAAATTAGGACCTTTTAAACGTCTATTGCTTTGTCGCTGATGTATTTGTTTGACCTGTTCAGTCAATGCATATCATGTGGTGTGGTTGGTCTTAGCTTCCCATGCTAGACTTGGGTTTCCATTGATTGGCTACGAGCTTTTGGAGAAACGGGATTGAGAAATGGAAACCAGGCCACCTCCAAATTTTAAGACAATTCTACAGAAAAAACCCTGAATTTATTTTAGGCCTCTCAGACTTTGTAACTGGGCACTTGGGACACAGGAACTTCTCAATTGTCTTTACTTACTACAAAGTTAATTCTGTGGCTTTGTGTTTTACGAGATTGTAACAAAGTTTCCACTGAAAGAAAATCAGGGTTTTTTTTTAAAAACTGGAATCACCAAAATATGCAGGTTAGCAGAACTAACATCATAAATAACTTGTTCTTGACATTTCTCAACTTCCACAGGAAATAGGTAAAAATGTTAAGTATCACCCCAAATCCTACCGGTTTAAGCACTTAAATTTAGTATCTAATTGTGAGACTTCAGTGAGATATTTTACCTGAAGAAGAGTGGGATTTTGATTTTTTGGTTTTTGATTTTGGTTGGGTATTTTTTCGCAGTTAAAGGCTTTCTCTAGAAACAGGGAGAGCAGAGTGCTGCATCTGATCCTTAAGTGAACACAGCCTCATATTGTTGGAAAAGTAATGTTATTGAGGTGGCTAGAGAAAAGGAATGAAAGAGAAGACGTAGGACAAATTACTAGAAAATTCTCACATGCTACTAAAAAATGCCACCTTCCTGTTCTCATACTTGAAATCTAGTGAAACAAAATTTTCTTTCCTTCCTTACTGAAAGGTCTATAAAAACACCTATGCTCAACTCTTCTAGTTTCAAATCAGCAGTTCTATGAATATTAATATTTAACTTTCAGCGTGCAAGAAAATATTTCTGTATTTCCTCCCCCTCAAATTGTGTGATACAGAGCTGAGTTCATTTCCTCCTGGGCTTCCAGAGTGGTGCACCTTTAGGTTTACAACAAGCTTGGAAGATCTGAATTTAACAGAAACTTTCCCAAGAAAGTGAAACCCTGGTCTATGAAAAAAACAAAGGCAGAAAGATTTTGAACTCAATCATAGTCTCACTGAGTGTTACTGAGGATAGGTAAAATATATAAAGGGGGCATAATGCTTTTTGTCAGCACAAATCCTTAAATGCAGTGTGTCTGGCAAGTTAAATAAATAGCCAAAACTGCTTACAATTTTCATCCATTTTGCTTTGGATGAAGAGATTACATTTTTTTTCCTCCTCATGTAGTAAAACCAGCTTATATTGACATGGTTCTAGGCGCTCAAGAGTAAGGGTGCAAAATCCCTTTATGTATTCACAGCAGAATCACCTTACCGCAACTGCAGCACCATGGAACGTTGTCGCTGTGAATCCCAGGAATACAGCAAGAATTGCAACTCAAAACGTTGTGTGGTTCCTCAGTCCTATCTTACGTGGCACATTAAACGCGAGGAGCCACAATCTTTCCTTCACCTCATCCAGCTAGCAGCTGGATTTTCATTTGTATTTATTCTTTCATGCTCTATCAAGTTCTGAGCAGTATCATTAACTATAGCACGGAACCACAGACTGGCTTCTCTTTTGACACTTGTGCCACAAACACCTGAGGTGCAGAGAAAATAAAATCCTGAACACCAGCAAGTCAGACAGAAAAAGGGAGATGCTATTCTTTAAAACGAAAGGCCTGTAAGCTAACAGTTATTTTAGCTCTACATCCATCTATCCAGGTGCTGCTTTTGGACTGTTCTTTTGAATTCCTCTATTTTGGTGGCAGACAAACCTAGCAAAAATCAGAAGTTTAGCCTCTGAAAACGCTATGATAGTGCAAATTTCCCTGGAATTGAACAATATGAAGCACCGAGCTGCCAAGATCTAGGACCTAAGTACTGAGGATATCTAACCTGGAATCAACGGGGGTTTGAAGGCTACTACTTGTAAAGGCTTCGGCCAAGAGCACTATGGTCTGGTTTAGCAGCCGGCAGTACATCAATCCCTCGCTAGCCCTAAACGTGCCACGGCTCAGGCAGGAGGTGTTATTTGCCCGGTTATTTGCCCGAGGCGTACAAGAGCGCAGAGCCACCAGCGGAGCAGCACCTCACTGCAGGCAAGGTGCCTGCACGCGCTGCCATGGCTGCAGCCCTATTGCCCTCAGCTCGTTTGGCTGCTATTAGCTCTGGAGTTTCTCTATCACGGACTGCTCCACGGTGAAGATACGCTTCGAGTGATTTCTCAGAGGTCCCCAGGCAGTCAGGGAATGGCAGCAAACCAAAGCGGTAACCGATGGGAAAGAAACTTTTTACAGCACGTAAATATACAGAAGGTGGGCCGGCATTCGGCTCTTAGCCTGCAGGCCACCCAGGCCTTCGGATGGCCAGGAACACATCCACCAAAATGTCTGCTGCTTTATCTGGAGACAAAGAACTACCTACTGCTTTTCTTTTCAGACTATGTTAATGAGTAAAATACTCATAAGTGAAACAAAAACTGTCTGCTGTTCAAAAAAAAAAAAAATCTGAAATAAGTTTTGAAAATGAAAGCAACGCTTTCTTCCTTTTACCCAAATTCAACGTGGAAACTTCCTCGTGTTTTTCTTTCATGGGCTCGAAATACGTGCAAGAAAAATTTGTTACAGTAAGGTTTTTGACTTTTCTTTAGCTATGGATAAAAAAGACATTCTTACCTGTAACCGTTTGGTGGCTTGCCCCAAAGACCTTTCTACAGCTTTAATGCCATTTTCCAGTCTTAGACTCTGCTGGCCCTGAATATCAATTTCACCCTTCACCTTCTCGATCTTTTCCTTGACCTCTTCTTCATTCACCTGGGACTCTTGAACTTCCCGCTGCAACTTCTCAGCTTCAAGGCCGCTCTCCATGTTGTGGATCTGCGAGAGGTAGTCCTTCAGCTTGCTCTCGCACTCCAGGATCCTCTGCCTCATCTCCTGCAGCTGCTCCTTCAGCTGTTTTTCGTTCTCCTGTTCAATCTGCAGCTCGTTTTCCCAGAACTCTTCCTCTTCGATCTCCACTTCGTTCCTTTTGATCTTCTGCTCTAGTTTGAGGATTTCTTCTTCCAGGCTGGAGTTATACTTCTGTTCCCAGTAGCGGATCTCGGCTTCGTTTGACTCCAGCTGTTTCTCAATGCACTGAAGTTTCTCCGTCTGGAGGTGGATCAATTTCTTCAACTCATCCGCTGTCGTTTTACAGTTGTTGAGCACCTTTTGCTTGAACTCGGATTCTTTGCTTTTCCCAAAGATGTCCATCAGCCCCTTGGCGCCCCCGGTGAAGGTGAGGGATTTCCTTTTCGGCTCCCTTCTCTTCATGGATTTGTCGCCGGGAGGCCTCAGCTTGGCCAGGGGAGGCAGGCTTTGCCGGTACAGAGTCCTCTCCGGGATGCGAGCCACGCTGTCCGACGTGGGCCGCTCGCTCAGCGAGGGCCCGGTGCGGCGCAGGATCAGCTGCACGTCGCTGGCGTACTGGCCCCACTTGTTCAGCGACACGATGGGGTTTTCGTGCGGCGCCAGGTGCCGCTCCGTGTCCCGCCATTTCTCGATCAGCGTGTACCGGCCGGTGCGCCCTGCAAGGCAAAGCACAGCCGTCAGCCGCCGCCGCCGGGGGGCGCTGCCGGACAGACGCAGCCGCCGCCGAGGCCGACGCGGGCCCCGGGCGCCCCCCGCCGGCCGCCCCCCCACCCCGCGCTCAAGCCCCGGGGGAACGGAGCGGGGCGGGGGTGCGGGGCGGGCACCCGCCCCCGCTCTGCCCCGTCACCCCGCAGGCGGCCCTGCGGTTTTCTCACGCGGGAGTAACGCAGGCGCCTTCATTTACAGAGCCGGGCACAGCGGCTACACGTTACTTAATTTAATTGCAAACTATCTCCTGGAAATCCCGACTCGACAAGCGAGCGCTGAGGGTGCACGCAACTGCAACCACAGCACCACTCCGGGGGCTTCTTTCGGATTTGAAGTCACTGAAATGAACACAAGTGACCTAGGGATGCCGGCATCTAGCAAAGAAATGTACCAAAAGACACACCACTAGAGAAGAAAACAAGAATAGAAAGAGTTCCACGGCTTTCAGACAGCCACACAGAAAACATCAAAATTTGGAGTCGATGTATTTGCTTTTAAACTATATCATCAATCAGAGAGGCAACTGTGAATGACTGAAGGAGCCCTACCTCACCAGCTTGTCCCAGACACCGGGAGAAGCTGGCCCAGGCCCACGGCAGCATTATGCCGGCTCACGTGGCCCGTGGCAGCGCTGCCGCTGTGACAAACCTTCACGGAGCAGAACACAGGGATGAGCGCGGCTGAGGCTGCCCGAACGGGAAACAGGCAACTGGGGGTCCCTGCACAGTCTCCTCATCCATAAGGGCAGCTCCCAAATGCCCCCTGGGGTACACAGCCTTCAGGAAGATGCTCAAATCCTTTAATAACCATCAGGATGTTTTCTGACCTCTGTATTGACAACGAGCTGTACGATGCAGTGTGGTTTACTTTTAGGGTAGAGGAAAGTACAACTTATGTCTACGGCTCATTTGTGCTGCTACCAAACATACTTAATTGAGTTACCTCTGACACTCCTTACAGGATGCCTTGAATGCTACGAAAATACATCATTTGAGGTTCTTCCACTATTTTTATGTATTCTAACCACTCTTACTACTTTGAGATACAGCGTCTCAACATGTACTCAACATGCCACAGCATTGCTTATGAAAAGATGTGGAAGATCAACAGCTTTTAAAGCGTGGGATCCTGATGGATTTCTGAAGAGCTCCACAATTGCCATTAGCCTTAAAACCATCATTAGCTATTTTAATGCATTACATATATCCACTTCCATGATACATCACCATTCAAACAAGCATTTATTTCAGCACATAAATGCCAAAAATACCTGTCACATACACAACTATGTAGTGGGTGACTATAGTAGTAGTTATGTAAATGTAGTTATCAGTGGTAACCTATTTGATGCATTTTCTTTCCCTCTGCCACCCGCCCAACCACTGCACTTTTCCCAAAAGACTGAAAATATCCTAATCTCAGGCTGGAGATCTGCCTCTGGCTTCCACCCACAACCCTTGCACAGTCTCCCCACCTCAAATTTGTAGAAGACAAAGTCCACTGTGGTGATTAACACACTATGCGTTCCCCCTAAAACCCGGTATTGTCAGACCAGCCTTATAAAGAGCTCCCCAGGATGTAGCTACTGTGTTGGAAACGGTTCCTCTGATCTCACTTTTCTCACAATTAGCTCATGATGCAAAGAACAACAACAACAAAAATGAGCTGTACAGGCACTGCCTAGAAAACAGGCTGCTTTGGCTGACAGGTCATACTAGTGGTAGTTATCTGGCCAAAGAAGAGACCAAAATGTCCGTGTTCACTTCCAAGTTAGGAGTGAGAGCTCAAAGAGTACATGAAGACTTGACGGATAGAAGTCAGCAAAACAAGGCAAGCAGCACAGGAACAGCAATCCAACCCCCCAATGCCTTATAAATAAATTACTTGAGGTAAGCACTGGAAAAAAATAAAAGGAAAAAAAAAAATCTATCAGCATACCAACATGCTTGGCCAACACTCTCAGAAACAGATTTAAAGTTTATTGTAATAAAGTACTTCAAAAACAAGTTTACTATGCCAAGATACAAAGTCAGAGATTTTTGACAACCCACAATATTGTTCATTGATCCATGAAGATTTATAGTTTGTAGTAGGCATCAGTGTTATTACAGGAAAAATAAACCTAGTGCTGTTTGCCATAGCATACCAACAATAAAATCTCAGAGAAGAAAAATGAAGTAAAAACATACCACAGAACCCAGGACAAAGGTTGCGTTTTACCACTCTATTTTGCTAATCTTAAAAGCTTTCAGCTTGTAATCATGGTAATGCTACTAATGTTCTTCTTGTGTCAGAAACAGCCAAGTTCAAAGAAGTCTTGAAATTGTAAACAAGAGTACCGCTAGGGGAGTGATCAGCATGCAATTTCTATTCACTTTGCTATTAAATGCACTACTTAAAAGAAATGCAACAAGAGGCAAAAACAAGAAAGTGGGGGGGGAAGAAATAAAGCTAACAATTTCAACCAAAATTGAACTAAGGAATTAAGCGAGGCACTTGCCAAGGCCTACTTCCATCTCAGCTTAGGTGTCCAAATCAACAGGCAGTTCTAAACAATGAACTCGGCACTCAAGATCCGCATAAAAGAAAGTGTTTTGTAGAAGTAATGCTTCCACAGTTCAACAGCCACACCTGGAGTTCAGGACTGTTCTAAAACAAAGCTGTCCTCAGCCGAGATCATTACCTCATTTACTGTATTCAGGCTATGTATGACGCAGATTAACAATACCTGGACAACCACAACTGTGATGTTTGCTTGCACTGCAAGGGATTAATTCACAAATGAAAGGGTGAACGAGTTAATTCAAAACTAATGAGAGAATATTTCAGAACACAGGCATCCTTGGAACAAAACTGCTGGTTTTGATGTGCTACCACTGACAAGGAGAAAGCAGGTTGCTCAGGTGGTTGACAATGAACAGTTCAACGCCTGCATGCGGCTTCTTGTCTTGTGTGTTGTTCATAAGCTTCTGAAAAAGAGGTTGGTTGTGCTTATACAGCACCTGGCAGAACTCAGTCCTACCTCAATCATGCAAACCTTGTCATTTTAAAAATTAGTAACTGCTGTACTCGCATAACGCGCCCCGTATCAGCAATGTATGGCATTCATTAAACCATAGGTGTGCTTTTCCCAGCTGCATACTGAACACATTGAATCTCATGCAGATTTATGAAGTATTTCCAGGCAAAGTTAGCTGAGCAGTTAAGCAGTCAATTCCAGGAGCTGCCAAAGCACAGCTTTAGTTACTGTACTGATGTTCACAACGGGTATGTGCCTTGTCAGTGGATCCCTTACAACTTCTGAAATCAAACTTTTCTTTAAGAACATGTACGACCAGCACATATTAGACATATTGGGGTTTTTTTTTAATACTTCTATCAAAGGCGGGCACTAACGAGAATGGCAGAGAAAACAATCCAGACAGCCCCAAACAAGCACCCACAGTGCTGTGTTCCACGGTCCCCTCTTCAGAAAACAGCAGTTCAGGGGCTGGAGAAAGCACAGAGCTTCTACACCCCATTCACTGGCCACCTACTTCTCATTAATATTCTGTGCTGGCCCGCTGACCAGTAATGGTCCCCTACATGGACCATACAGTATTACCACCTCAAAACAATGACAAACTGTAACAGAAGTAGGTATATATTTACATATATAAAGCACACTGCAGCTGCACAAAGGGCAGCGTCAAGGTTAACAGGTTAAGTTTACCCCTACAGCTACCTAAGCATGCAAACTTATCACAGCTTCTATAAACACGGGAACATTGTCAAAAGAATCTTTTATTTTAAAAGTTAGAAAGACATCAAAAAAGGAAACTCAAGGAGGCTGTGTTCTGCAACTAGCTGTCACGAGTGGTTTGAACCCGGCTCTAGTGCCACTGGTCACCACTTGACCAATGAGACATTAAGGAGCCAACTACAGCCAGTATCTTGGATCAGCCACTGCACCGAGCTCCGGACCTGAGAGCCCAGGTAATGTGCCCAACTGCTGTAGTCTTAGTTTGGGATTGATGTGATTTGGTAATTTAAACACAGATTACATTACAATGAATGGTGATTAAACTAATGAAATACAGAACAAGGTAATTGAACTTTTTTTTTTTAGACTCCCAAGAGGTGGACTTTTAAATTACACTCCGTGAAGGTAGTAGGACAATATAACTATTACTCACTTTAAGCTTCTCTACATGCTTTAATATTTGCAGCTGACATAGCGGACAGGAATGACTATTTCTGCTGTCAAAAGTAAAAATGAAATTCCAAAGGAAAGCAGCCGTAGAAGTGTTTCTCATGCAACACTTTTGACAGGACTGTAACTTGAGAAGTCATCAACACTACTTTTCAGGACAGAAATGATTCATCCCTTTTCTCCCTCCCAAAAGTGCATCGTCCTCTACATGCAAAGCATTTCAGGGACAGGCATGACATTTTTTGTATGCAGGTAGCACGATCCACCATGTAAAAATGTATCTGTGCCTTATCTTTCCAGTTAGGCTACAAAAGTTTATTTCAAGCACCAAGGAAGAGCCAGCTTTTCATTAAGCATCTCCCATGCCTCGCGGCCTGCAGCAGTGAGTCAGCGCAAGCACGTGGGTCACTGCCCTGGTCTCCTGTTATTTCTGGGAAAGGTGGCTAGATGAGCAGTTTTAAACACGGGGGTACCTCTCCGCTAGGGAAGAGGCTAGAGTGAGCAAGAGTGGGCCTCTGTCACTAACGGTCATGCGGTCTTGTTCCCTGTTTCTCCTGTTTCTCCGAGACCACCAGGATGCACTTGGTGCTAGGGGAGCTGCTCTTTGGCAGGCATACTCCTAGCTCCCATTTTTCCCAGGGATCCCATCACCTCCGCTGCTGCACAGCAGCTGTGCCAAAGACCTTCCTGGCCAGAGTCTGAAAAAAGAAAATGTAACTTCTGTCTTACCTGAAAGTTTTAAGACAGCAAAAAGGACGCTGTGCTAGTCTTGGCTCTTGAGCTAAATGGGAACGAGCAGGCCAAACGCACAGCAGCGCACAGGGAGAATATACAGACTGTCCGCGTGTGGGTTTCCATGGATGCCAACAGACGCTCCAGCCAAACCCAGACTGCCCAGAGCTCGGGGGGCACTGACAGATGCACCCCCCTCCCTAGCCTGGATACAGCTTTCTGACCCGCTTGCTTTCCCAGAGATAGCCTCTAGCCCTAGGCGACCGGATGCTGTCTTCCTTAACAAGACAATATAAAGAAAAAGAATTGTACACGGGTAAAATTTTGTGAGAACTCTTAACATGTGGAACACATGGGAGACAACGCTCTGTCTTACCAAAGGGGCAACAGCATTAACTCATGAATCTTTAACAGCACTGATAGAAAAGTAATTGCTGGCAATTTTAATAAACCCAGTATGATTTGAACTCAGTACCTTTGAAATATGAAGCTGACATTTCATTCTTATGTGATACTTAAGTTAACATCCGTAGCAATTTAAAAAAATACCATTCTAGCTACCGGAGAAATCATTAAATACCCAAGAAAGATTAAGAGTAAAAAAGTCTTTAAAGTAGAGGTTAGAGTTGCCGTTGCTCAGGTTTCTTAACGCGTGCCATATAATGCATACCATGGAAAAGAATGAAAAGCAGAGTAGGGGTCCAGTCCTAGGAAAACATGCCCACAGAGATCCACAGCCTCCAGTCTAATGGCAGCGAGGGCAGTCTGCTTACTTCACTAGGAACAGCCGTGCTCACAATGTGATTGTGTGTCTTTATTGGGACTGAAGTGTCTTAGTTTCTCACTATTATCCTTTTGCTTTAAAAAAGGGTACACAAGTTTATCACGATCTGACAAAACGAAGCACGTGCAGTCATTTCAGCCTTTCGCCTGCCTTTGGCCTAAGCACCCCGAGGTACCGCTCCTATTTTAGACCCATTTCCTAAATAGGTAAAACAATGCGGAGGAGCAGCTTGGCAGAGGTCAAACAGCAAGACACGGCAAAGCAGATAAAGCAGCTCAGGTCTCTGCTGTGCGCACCACCGCTACGCTAGACTTACCACATCATTAAAGGTGGCAACGAATCGTCCCACCCGATCACCCTGCCTTTCAGCAAGGTTACTGTCACTAGGTTTCTGAATCATAAAGTTTGTACCATCACACCCTGGGATCACCACAGCGCGCAGCTTTCTTGCACTCGTTATCCCTCTTAATGTTGCCACTTGAAGCAGCAGAGAATGAAATTCTGGGGTCAAAAATAACACAAGTTTTAAGTTTTAAGATTCTTAGCAGGAAACTACATGATTAGTTCAATGTTTAAAATCTTTAGTTTGTACACAACATATATTGTTCCCTTTTTCTAATCCTCTTCAGACTCGGCACTATGATTTAATTCAACCTCAGACTCTTCTCAGTGTCTCACAGCCAGCTCTGGCACTTGCTTTAGCAGAAATTACTTGGAGGAAGAAACAAACATAAGAAGAGAAAACAAAGTGGTGTGATTTTTCCAGAGTCTTACAATGCTGTACCGCATGTTTGAAACAGCACGAACAAATCTGTGCTTTATTTTCATAAATACACCCCATTTATCTTTGAGGAAAAATACTCAACTGCAATAAAAAAATTGACAGCTGCATTTGTTTAATTTTAAAAAGAGACAGCTGTACTTCTTGTTCAGTGAAGTGTTGCTCATACTCTCCTGATACTGTGCTACAGTTAGAAAACCAAAATCCACAGCACTGTTCAAAGCAAGTCTGCCATTTTAATTATTTGCCACGGAAAATTATGGGGAGGGCAGAAAACAAAATTGCACTTTGGTAAGAAATTCAAGCTTTGCTTCCCTAGGCTAAAATATTCTTTTTCTAGGAAACAAACATGTCATTCTGAGATGCACTCTGATCTCCAGGGAGAAAAGAAATCACAACAAATGCAGTAAAAATCCTCACGGAGGCTAGAATCGGGAGAACACTTCTGAAGAAACAGGGCAAATATATTTGTGACTGCGCTATTCATCACCATATTCCTAAGGCAGATTTTTATTTTTTAGATTTGAACGGAAAACACCCAGTAAAAGACGATTTCAAAAAAAAAAAATCTGCAGTTAAGCTACATTTGCCTAAACTATCAGCTAACATGATTAGCTCACTTTCTTTTAGGATGTCATCTAGTTTTTCCCTCAGTATTACAATGATTTTTTGAGAGGAACCACTACGCGCTCACACACTGAACTGTAAGTCCATATACTACTTTGCAGAACAGACCCCTGATGGGATTCACCAACCATCTCATCATACATACAAGTTGAAAAGTTATCAATAACTTTTTTTTTTTACTTGTTTTTCAGTTGCCCAAATAAAGAAGAGGAATCAAGATCAACAAGAAACATTTATATGAAGCCATTCTGGCATGATTTTCACAGAATGCAGAGAAAAGCCAGTGGAAGTAGAAAGAGAGGCAGAATTTGCTGTCAAACTTTTAAAATACTGTACATTTTTTAATTGCTGTACATTTTTAAAATACACAATGATAGATGTGATAAAATCCACCTCATCTCTCCTGGCAAAAATATTTTTAGAACTAGGCTGATGATGCTCCATTTAAACTGTGTACTGTGCTATGTTTCTACATTTTAGTGAATGCTTGCGATGAAACAATCACTTCTTTTATTTGTGTTATCAAGCTGAATCTTCCTCTTTGTAATTTACAAGCAGCTTGAGTTAAAAAGAGAAAAAAAAGGAAAGTGGGAGGTAATTTCACTCTCTGGAAACTTGTAGCTGGATAGCTTGATGTCCGTCTTGAATAGAATTCCAGCAACTTTCCCTCCAGATAAGGCATTTCTTACTCCTTCTAAGTTAGAGACACAGTCAATTAAAGTATCCAAAATTATATCCAATTGAAATTACTCTCTCTTGCATTCATTAAAATGCATACAAGTATTTTTAAAATAAGCTTTGCTGGATCACCATACGAGACAACTCTCTGTTCTTTTTTGGTTTTGAAGAATGAGGCTTATTTGAGATGTAATTCAAACTCTTTAACTTCAAGCCACATGGAAATTAAAACTCCTAATTTGTACAGAAACTTGTAGTAGTATCACTTCCTATTCCGCAATGATCAAGAGATGGGCAACAGGGGAAGGAGATCATAACAGAACAGGTAACACAGATGTTATCCATCAGGAGGAGATTTCCCAAAGGAAGAGAGGCATGCAGGCCTTTCCACTGAAAGAGTTAATAGTGGCAGATACCAATTTGTAAGGAATAGGTGAAGGAGCATTAGCCAGGCAAGTTAAGTGACAGAATTCCAGTGCCAAAGGATTAGACTATGCTTGGGATATGGGACAGAACCTCCTGCAAAGGGGCACGGCCTGGCATGACTTGCTATATTTGTTTGGCTAAAATAGCCCTAGAACATAAATTTCTGTCTTTGTATTTAACAAAAAAAAACAAAACAAACTTTTGCATTCCGAAGAAAGTTGTTGCTGAATTTCCGTGACGTGAGGGGAGTGTTGGAAAGTAAAGAGATGGAAACCTTTTTGCTGCTTTTAGAACAGCCGGAGATCGGGAGACACGGCCCTGCATTAGATTAACTGACAGGAAAAGAAATTTCTTGAAATACAAGAAATTCCATTTAAACGTAAGGCAAAAACCTCTTACCGCAAGGGTGACTGAACAGCAGAACGGGTGGCCCAGAGAGGTGGTGGACTCTCCATACTTGGCCATATTTAAAACCTGACTGCAGTGGAGTTGGACTAAATGATATTCAGAGGTGCCTTTCAACCACAGCCCGTTCCATAATAATTTTGATTTTCCTGGTTTTGAAATACATTGTAAAGCTTTACTTTTCATATCTCTAGAATAGAGGCTGCTTCAGTTTGTCCACGAGAAGACTCTTGAACTACGGGTGTCTTAATTCAAGTATCTTTGGCTTATGCTTTCTTCAGTGGATACAGCTGTAAAATCAGTTAATTTCAGATATTCCAGACACTGCACTTCAACACAAATAATATACCTATTGCAATTCATCTTTCAGGCTCGGTGAAATACAGGGGATGGTGGTGGTGATATTTTTTAAATCAAGGACCTAACCATCAACTGTAAGATACGATAAAACAAAAGGAGCTTCTCAAAAACTTTGCAGACGGACCAACAGACAGACAAAATAATACCAAGTCCTGCTAAGCTATGCGACTGCTGAAGGAGCCAGACTGCAAAGTGGAAAACAAAATCAGAGCCAACCAAGACTGGCTACTTTCCACCACCAAATGTCAGGTGAGAGCTAGAGGGATACATTTTAATAGATTCCCATTCAAATTTGAGAGACAAATATTCCTGGGAAGCTGGTACCTGCAGCCAACTCAAAGGAGCAGACATAGGGTTGCTTTTCTGATGAATGGCCTGACAGGAGGGTTGGGAAAGCCCTATCTGCCAAAGACACGCAAGTGTAATTTATACGGTGTTTAATACTGTCATAGCAGCCCCAGCGAGTGAGAAACTGGAGCACAATTGCTCTAGGTGTTCTCTAGAACGGGTGTCTGCCTCAGGAAGGAGTTTCCAAAGGATTCTCTTAATTTGGCTCCGGTTGCAACTGAAATTTATCTCTGCACGGAACCAGAGTCGCATGCTGCAGGTGAACTAGTGATGTGTTACAGAAAAGGAAGTCTGCGGAGTTGGCAAAAACTGTGCGCGTTTCCAAGACTGATGGAGTCTTTTCAGAGTTCAGGTTAATGACTGAAGGTACAGAAAAAACAAAGAGAAGTTACGCAGGAGAATGTTAAATTATTGTCTAGAACTGGGAGTCTGACATTTTTTGTTTTGTGGGAAGAGGCAAAAGAAACAGAATGAAAGAGATATTGAAAGCAAACTGAAGAACAGAAGTCTTGCAGTTTATTTATTTATTCTTAATACGTAACAATCCTTAATCATTACTAGGAAATAATCATGCTAGCATAATTGTGTCTTAAACCCTACAGGCAGAAAATTAGATATGGAAGCAAGCAATTCATAAACCAATTGGCATTAAATGAAAAGCTGCAACTAACACAAACAGTAAAAGCACACTTAACAGTTAACCATCAAATGCAAGATTTTAGAGGCATACTGTCTACAATTTTTAAATGAAACTTTAAAAGGTATTTGATGTGTATAGATAGAGTATACACATGCTAGCATTTTGTTCAATCCCCTTAAGATATAGAATAAAAAAGTGCCATCAGATGAAAGTATACAGAAATGATGTTCAAAAGTACACATTTAAATAAACAAACATCAAAAATTCAGAGAAATTTACTTTATGCTTACAGGTAGAATATCTAGTTGACATTTATGGCCCTAAGTTCTTTTTTATTAGGAAATTATTATTTTGCAGTCGACACAGACTGCTAATACAATCCTGCAAAATTGCTGGAATACTGAAAAATGCAAAAGCCCTTAAATTATGAATTTAATTTTAGGTAAGACATCGGTTTTAGTGCTGAAATTTAAATAGTATGTAAAGCCAATTACAAATTTTTAGCAAAGGATTCAGCATAGGAAGCACTGAGGGGATGAAGCTGAGACTTATTCAGGATGCTGTCAATCACTGAGAAAGATCTGCCAAGACTGAAGGAATGTTCTTTCCTGTAATGGAGCCTGATTTTTATTTTCCCCCACTAAACTGTTCAGCAAATAGCTAACACTGAACAGACTTCAGGTTACCCTTGCATTAGTACTGAGTTATGCGGCATGCAGCAGTGAGAGAACTTGAAGGATCTATTTCATTGATCTGTACTATACCCAACATAGCTACAGTGTGTATAATTTCAATGAACATCATTAGCTTGTGAAGGCCAACCAATTATTTTGCACTGCTTTTCTATTTCTTGATACTCAAAACAGTGACAATTTAGCACCTTCTTTAGTCCAGGCTGTATTTACAATGACAAATGGCAGCATAACATTATTTAGAGAATAAATTTGTACTGAGTGAAAGTTTACAGATTTCAAAGTGTTCCTTTTCTCTCTTTTTAATCCCTTTCTGGCGGGTTAAAAACCAAAGGCTGCAAGTTTACGCTGCAAGGTTATCCCACTGTGCCTAGTCACAGTGCAGCCCCACCTCCCCTCCGTTTAGCTTCATAAAAAAAAGGTTCACCCAGTTCCCAGACACCCAGCTGACAGAGCTACTTACCGATAGCCTGAGCAAGGGCTATTACAACTTCCTGGCACGTTGTGACTTCGGTGACCCCACACACAATTCTCTGGACTCCATCCACCCATACTTTGAGCTCCATGGTTCACCAGATCATCCAAGAGCCATGAATGCAAGTCAGTCAAGTCATACTTGCAGCTGTAGCGGAGATAACGCAGCAGACTTCGCTCAGCAGCTAGAAGAGAGAAAAAGCCTGGTGTTTGTAGTGTTTACCAATGTAAAAAGTTAACAAATTGGCCTTGACATCTATCAGGTAGAAGAGGCAACTTACCCTTTCTTTAAAAATAGTAACAAGAATCAAGCATCCCTTGCTCCAGCAACGTCAACCCACCCTGCAGACATACCAGAAGTTTCATCACAGTTTATTTCCCAAAAATATTTAAAGTTACTATAAAAAGAGCACCAAGAGAAACAGCATGAAATAAACAACTCTGGAGTAAACTCCTAACAGTTTCCAGTAACAGGTGCCTCTCTTCCTTTATATACTGCCTGGATGTCTCAAGGGACTGGTTATAGATGCTTTCCGTGTTTGTTCAGTAATTCCTAGCAGGTGGCGGCATAGCAAAACAAGGGGGAAACATTTTTAATTACAGCCAACCATGAGAGTCCAACCTTGCTCTCCGTACAGAAGTAGCTGAAGGTTCCCAGTCCCAACAAACCTGTGCATTTAATACCAACGCTGCAAAACCCAGGAAGGAAAGCAAGCAGACGGACTGCTTCTTTCATTCTCCAAAACAAGGAGATGCATCAGGGAAAGTGTTGCAGAGGGGGTTTAACCCCTGCCAACACTGTGCTGGTTCTATAAGGAAACAGACTTTGGCTGAAGTAGTATCCTAGGTTTTTCCCTAGGCGCTGCAATGCTACTAAACCAAAAAAAGCAAGCCATACCATCTACTCCAGTCAGTTCTTGCTTTTGAGCACAGTTCTCCTGCCTTTGCTGAAGTAACACCAAAGTCATACCAGCTACTATGGTGTACTAGCTCCCAATTTCATTTTTAAAAAGAAAATTCCCCAAGTTTGTAAAGGGAAAAAATGTTCAGAGGGTTGTTTTTTCCTGAAACCGAAAAAAAATCCCATGAATCCAAAAATCTCCTTCAGCAGTCAAATGCCAGAAAAACTTAAAAGCACAGAAATAAAGTTAGAAACCTAGGGAACTAGGTTAGCAATCAGCTGTTTGCCCTCTGCTGTCTTGTTACCAACAGTCAAGCTGCTCAAGGTTTATCTAGTGTTAACTTCTAGATTAATTACTGATCTGAAATCTAGTCGTTTTGCTGTGGGCTCAGCTTTTTCAGGAGCTGCTTTTCTTCTGCGTAAACAGATCCACTGGCATCATGGCTCACAAAACTTAATTTCTACCAAGAACTGCTGAGGTGCTGAATTTCAAAAATTTCAAAGTAACAACTCCAAGAAGAATTGCTTTTAAAATAATGAGGGGAAAAAAAAAAAACCCGACCACCCCAAAACAAAACCCAAACCACCAATAATGGTGACTTTTCTTTTAAAAAACTACAAACAGTGCCACCACCACCACCACAACAAACAAGGAAAAAAAAACCTAGTGAGAGGGCTGGATTACTTAAGCAGACAGAGGAAAAATAAACCATGATAATACGATAAAGAAAGCTCATATATTCGGGTAATCCAACATGGATAAAGTGATAAAACTAAAGACAATATTTTTTAAGAATTAAGTACCAGGAAAATGGATAACACAGGAATAGAGTAAAAGAAAACTGAAAGCGATTTAGAGGAGATTACTAAAGACAAGCAGGGTAGGGTTACACAAGAAACATGGAATCTGATTATGCTGATGGATTTAACAGAACTGCACGCAGAGGCAGAAACAGTGCAGGAAAAACTACGCCAATACTTAGTACGGTTCATGTTTACAGTCTAATCAGAGCTGCTTTCTCCCAATGAAGTGAACATTTTGTTCTCTATCAAAAAGACGTACTAGTGCAGCCCTCAAGCTAGAGTGGGAAGACGATTTCCCTTCTACAACCACATGCTTCCTGCAGCAGCTGACAAATACCGACACGCGATGCAGGAGACCGACGGATCTTCACCTGACAAGCCGTGGCCGCCAGCAGCAGCACAACTCAGAGCCCCTTAGAGTCGGGGGCAGGTCACACCACGATGACAGGAGAAATTTTAGCAGAGAAGCAGTAAGTAAGTCTTGTGGCAAGGTCAGACTGGCACACACCCCAAAACCCCTGTCCAGATGTACCCATTTAGAAAACCAAAGAAACGTGAATAAGACCAAATGTGGATGTAAAACCGTATTTCAAATATGCTTGTATAATTTATCAACAAAAAAGTGATAGCTTTTAAGAATACCAGTGTATACAGAAGTAGAGTCTTTTGAGGGATTAGTAAGCACCTGCAAACCCAAAGAGTTCAAATAAACATTTTCCCACATAAAGTGACATACTTCAAAGAAAACTACTACCCACATAAATATTAACAGTGTACAAATAGAGAAACACTTCAGTCAGGTAATACCATTTCAATGCACCAATAAACTAAGCAGAAGAAAGCCTTTTACTAGCCTGTAATATAACAGCGACTGAGAAAACACCTAACAGGCCCCACCAGTGACCTCTGTTGCTTATTCCTGGACCAGCTGTCTTCACAAATAAACAGACCTCACATTCCAAGCCCAGCTGTAAGGAACTTTATTAATTAACTTAATATCTTGCTGAGAGTTGAACAGTTCAGATTTACTGGCACAAAACAAGCCATCTCACCATGTGACAACGCACACGTCAGCAAAGCATCCGACAGCTCTAATTGTTTTTCTGTCTGTCAACATCCAAAGTATTATCTCAATTTAGCAAGCCAGCAAGTGCTTTTTTCCCCCCCAGTCAGCATACAACGTACAGTCTTGCATTCAGTGCAGAT
Organism: Chionis minor; assembly: GCA_013398295.1. NCBI lineage: Eukaryota > Metazoa > Chordata > Aves > Charadriiformes > Chionidae > Chionis > Chionis minor. The sequence goes on from VZSF01000364.1 coordinate 42,914, forward strand.
CAGTTTTGGTCATCTGTTTTCCTACCATCCACCTTTAAAAAAAAAAAGGAAGACTAAAGAGAGGCATCGTTTAATAAAGAAATATTTGCTGACACTTCCAATTTTGAAAACAACATCCACCAAAGCGGTAAATGATCTGAACAAAGTGTCTTTGAAACAGGCCAAGCTCAGGAGAAATATTTCTGTTCATTTTCTTACAGGGCAAATAGTTTTAATAGACTAAATAGCGATAGTGAAACAATAAAAGCAGCCTGCCGTACGTGCTTCCGTTGGACCAATATGCAGGGCCGAATTAAAGGACTGCATGCCCCACAAGTGCTAATGGGATTCTTTCAGAGATGTCTCGGTCACTAAAACCAGGACACACACAGACTTTAGAAACTCGAGAGCCACGTGCTGAAATCACTGTGTGTCACTCTAGTTTCTAAGTAAAGCTAATCTATAGTAAATCAAGGAAAAAAAATAATCTAGAGTTAGTTTGATCTCTAGGATTGTGCAGTAGAAGTTTACAGAGAAGTCTGAAAGCCAGAAAATCTTCTGGCCGTGTGTCTGTCCCTGCTTCCAAATTATAACACCTTTTCCTTAGTATTTGCTTTTCCTTCATATGTATTCAGTTCTTCACTTGCTGACAGTTAACTCGTGTACCATTACTAGCTTCCTTGTCTTTCTGAGGGCCATTTTGACAGTCTGAAATACATTTTTCAACCTGAAGGCTGTGTCCAGATGCACACCATACTTTTGCAATCGAGAAGACAAAACTACCCTTTCTTCCACTACAGTACAAATTTCTCTCTGAAGCCACTGGAAAGGGGCGGGGGGGGGGGGGGGGCCCACTTGAGGTTTCACAATTCTATAAGCTCAAAACCACTTCACCTTATGCATAACTTCTTATTTTAACCATGATTTAGAATAGGAATGCAAAGCTAATTCGCTGAGGAGAGGTACACAAGCCAAAGCATGCCTCTGATCACAGCTTCCCCCCTGTTTTTCAGCAATCAGCTCCATAGTGACAGGGATTTCACACTGGAACCAAGCGTTGGAAACGAGACAATCCCCAGCTACTTTCTCCCCCCACCTTTCTCCCACGTGCTTTTGGTTCTCCACTACCTTGCCTGAAACCTCCTCAATTAAGCTGTTTGCCATGCATTCAACGAATTTTCCCTAAATTCTCCTTTTATCGTAACTGGCTGATGATACCTTACTCTCTCAGATATTTGTTCAGGTTTTAAGCACAAAGAAAAATACGTTATATATAAAGACACACATCTATATATGCCACAGTTTGGCTACCTCTTCACAGCTAGTTTACAAACTACAAAAAGGCTGCAACTTCACAGAACACAGGCAGAACTGACAAAGTGCAAAGGGCTTTTCTTGTATTTAAGAAAAAGAGATATTCCAAGCAGATGTTTGCAAAACCTATCTATCCTTGACATAAGTGTTAAGTCATGAGAACCTCTGAGAGCTAAAATTAAGATGTTTCTCTCACCTCGTTTCTAATTTTTAGAAGGTTCACATCATCTGAAAGCTGGGTGCACCTCACATCAGGGCTAAATTCCTGCTGCAGTGGAAGCCAACTGCAGAATTTTGACCAACCACTTCAGTAACTTTCTGTTCCCCCAACAAATAATCGGCGTGCTGTTTGGTATACTTTCAAGTGAGCACACTTTTATTCATAGTTAGCTATAACCAACATAATCTAGAGTTTAGCACCTTCCCTTTATTTCTCATCCTCTGTGCACCGTGGCAAAGTTGTGCTCCTTGCCCTTCCCTTTTATGACACCAGACAGGGCTCTGGACAAAGAGGCAGCTCATTCCACCCAGGTTGGAAGCTGATAAGAAGAACCATTTGTTAATACAAGCAAGGCTTGATTGAAAAGGAAAAAAGAAAAAAACCCAACAAGTACAAATGAGCCAGTTCAGCTACCCAGAAAGAGTTTATAAACCACCCCAAAGAGCGTGACAGTACCCCCTGTAAACAGGGAGGCATTTGGCAGATCCTTCCTACTGTAAGAATCCTGGTCTAGAGCAAAGTAACGTTTTCCGGAAGAATACAACTGCAAATACAGAATTGGCTACTGGAAACAAGCTGATTAGTATTTACCAAAAAGCCTCCTCCCTTGGATTGATGAAGGAGAAATATCCTACAAGATATGCTGCTTCCTGTCCATAAATGGGCAAAAACCTTTCATGGCACATTCAAGTCGAAATATGAAGTGTAAATCTTTTGCACACAAAATTTTATTACAAAGGAATAGGTTGTGATTTTGAAAACAGTGTGTGACTTTCTTTGAAGAAAAAAAAAAGCGTTTATACAGAGGAAGCATCCAATTTTTTTAGTGGGACTAAGTGACTTCCTCTTGAGGAGTGTTATTCTTTTACTATTCCAGAAGAATGCTCAGAGATAATAAGCACTGCTTAAAACAAACAAACCAGAGGTCCCGCAACCATGAAGATGACAGTGTTGAGAACAAGCTTGAGAGAGAGTTTAAGCACCAAGGAATTTTCTTCACATGAGACGGGCCAAGAGACGGTCTAACACATTGCCTGCATGAAACAGGCCAAAATCCTGACGCCACAAGCGATAATCCAAGACACACACTAACTATACACGTATCCACACTACTTGTGAGAGGACAAGACAGAACCAATACGCGAGTTTGTATAAACTTTGAATTACAAGAGGTTGTTTCTAGCAACAATGGCTGCTAGAAAACTTGCCTCCAGATAACCTAGAATTCCCCCAGAAGTCCCAAAGTCAGAGTTTCCCAGACAAATTACTAGTTGACTTGCATCCAAGAACCCTCAACTGCCTAGCGCAAGGCTGTTGCTTGCTTTGCAGTTTCTCCTTGCGCAATGCAGCTAACAATATGGTGGGGGGAAAATGAGGAAAAGAAACATTGTTTTGCAGCAGAGGATGCTACAACAGATACCATCTCCCTAATTACAGGACATCCCGCACCTTCCCTTGAGCAACAATCTTTACAGCACAGAAAAATCAAATTGGAGGTCTCTCTTCTCTTTGTATTGGTGAGAACTGGCCAGAAGAAATTATTAACTTATTTTCCTTTGGGTGTGGGGAAGCAAAAAGAGGAGCTAAAGAAATCATCCACACCTTTTGTCATCTCTTTCAGGTATAAATTTTATTAATGGCAACTATCAAGTGAGTTATTAGTTGAAATAATTCTTCTACCTTGAAAATCGTATTTTCATCTTCAGTATTTTATTTTAATTCTCAGTCTGATCTCTGCGTTCAGAAAGCATGTTCGTCTTTAGGGCATCTTCTTCCCTCACAATGTTTTAATCTCAACCCTTGCACCTCCTGATTTTTCATTGTCTGCCACTGTAAGCCATCTTTGTCCAGTATGTAATTTGTTTCCTTTTTGCACACACAGAAACAAGTGACTGATATCTCAAAGGCCTCAGCACAACCTGTCCCTTCCCCCCCCACACCAGTCAATAAAAGGGATGGAGCCTGAATCCAAGTCTTTGTTGTCCCTGGTGACCTTTAACCAGCAAGCTGAAGGCCACACCAGTATACCAAGATCATCAGCGCTCTTCCTCCACTATCACCAGTTTGCTTCATTAAACTGGCTCATGAATACAAGTAATAAACTAAAGAAACCCCCGATACCATTTAGAAATGATTTTAACCGCAGCACAAAATGGGATTCACCAGCTTGGGAGCTGCAGTACAGGAGATGAGGTAGTTAGAAAGCTTCCTGATCACAGATTGAGTCTGAAATTCACATGCCTTCATAGAAAACTCAGTTCCAACCCGCTGTCACTGATACATATTGATCGTTGGAGTGCCGATGCTTTCAAAACCCTATCACACCTTGTATCTTGACTCAAAATTTTGAAGCCACCAGACTTGACCCAAATGTGTTCCATAGCATTTTCAAATCGTCACAAAATGTTTGAAAGAAAACAAACCAGCAGGTGAGCTAATGAAACAGATGGCTTATTAAAGTTTCTTTTTATTTCGTCACTGTTAAGAACATAACCTTGCATTTTTAACAGTAAGTTTCACACTCTCACACTTGAATTAATTCATCAGGAACAACTCTGAAATTAATAATCTCCTTTCCCTAAAATTAGCTATAAAAAGGATCAGAACTCCACATAGACTTGAGGTACAAAAACCCAAGGGCACTTTGCAGATGGTGACAGCACTCGAGACTTGAGTCCCAAGGATCTTTGCTTCTACTAACCATGTTTCAGTCACACAATTTCAAAGCAGAAGTTTAAAACTTGAGTTAAGAGCATTATATTTAGGATATGTACCAGCAAACCAAAACAATATCTGATGCAGCACTTCTTTCAGCTCTTGAGATTGATAGGATTTATTTTGATACAAGTCTGAATCCGGTTCAAGCAGGCTTAATGACTAAATCCCAACCTTGAATCTGTTTCAGCATTAGGACTGAAGTATCATCTGCAGGTGGTTTTACACAAAGCACTCTTTTTTCCTGACTCTGTATTCCAGCTACTAACAAACAAAATTATCAATATGGAACATCACAAAGCTACTAGAGAGGCAGGACTGAACGGACCCATTCTAGAAAGCCTCACGGCTCACCACCGTTCTAGGAAGGGTTGGATAGCTGGTAATGGCATGGTTAGGACCTGGGAAGCCTTTTATTCTGTGGCAGATGAATATCCTTTTCCAGATATGTTAGCAAAGGAGACTGCACTGCACATAAATTCTGTGACAAACAGCTCAAAAAGGTCATATGCATTAAATAAACATCTCATGATTCATCATCTTAAGTCAATAGGCATACATTTATTACACTGCAATGTCTTCCAAAGCCCTGTATTTGTTCATTAGAATCAAATATATAGTGCAGCTGAGAAAATAGCAACCACAACTTTATTAATAATGGCAACATTAAGTGGAAGCCACATTTATACATCTCTAATATGATCTAAATACTGTGTGGAAGTGAAAGAAAACAAAACAAAGGGCAGACGAATAAGCAAGCTATTTCACTGTAGGAGAAATAGTTGTATGAAAGCTACAATATGCACAGCTCACTTCAAAGTTGCCTTACACCTCCAGATGCCCTAGCTTCAAAGGAGAGAAAACGGGTCATTCCCTCCACTGGTTCCAAGGAAGAGCCAGCTCCACCCGTTTGACATTTCCCTCTCCCCTTACAGTTTGTCTGCAAACACTTACAGCCAGTGGAGGGACTGACTGAAGACATTTGTCTGCAATTGCCAACATTTACACTAACAGCAATGAGGTCATCTGCTCCGTTTTGGCAAGAACTGGCTTAATTCCTGGTTTTGTAAGGCCAAATCTGTTCTTTACACTTCAGTCAAGACCACGAGCAGCATTTGCTGTGCTTTGTCATTTGACTACAGCCACCCTGAGTCACAGCTGTCAAACTGTGGTGTTCCTTGGACTCCAAATATGAACCAAGGGCAAATTTCATAAAGCTCAGAAAAGTACACAAAACCCCTTATCACACTCCCCACACTTCAAGATATGGACCAAAAACCAACACCTTCTTCCACTACATTCTTGGGAAGGTTGCATGTAAATGAGCCCATCTCTCCACTTCAGTGCCTGCACCAAAGGATACAAGAAATTAAATACATCTTACAATTGAAGTATCTATTTAAATTTTAATTATCTGAAGTTTAGAAGTCTCTTAAGCATACGGTTTAAAGCCATGGTACTACACGACTACTGAAAAGAAATCTCACTGTAATTAAGTGCAATTCCTGAAACAGATATTAGGTGAGGCACTTTCAACTTAATCAACCTAACTCTTTTAAAAAATTAAAATCTCAAAGCTTTATTCAGAGTGTGGCTACATTATTCATTAAACATTACCTAAGAAATTTCAAGTCACTCTCCTGTCAACCTAGACAAGTCTGCAAGACAGAACAGAACATACTTCTGCAAGGAGCCTTTTAACAGTTAAGGCAAGTAAGAGAAACAAGGCCGGGGGGGGGAACCCATCCCTTTCTAAAATGTTCATTAGGCTATGCTTACTTACAGATTTCCCCAAGCACAAAAGAACTTCTTTGCTTCTTCTATTCTCTATTTATAGGACTCGGCTGGCTCACTTAAGTATTTCCCCTCTCTAGACAATTGGGTAATTTTATTTACTAGCGCAAAATCTGAGGGAATCATAACACGCAGCAATATCTTAAGGACTAAAAAACTGACTGCATTACTGAATTCCCATAGTCCTGTTTTCTATGCTGTGGCAGTGCTACAGCCAGGTCCAAGCCAAGTCTGCACTACTTTGGCCAACTGGCCACACTGCCTCAAAATGGACGTGGAACTGCAACACCACCTCAGGAGATGAATATACTTAGGTATCTCTGCTCTGTTCAGCTCACACTTCACAATTTCTAAACCATTAATTCTCTTAAAGTTTGGCTAAAACTCACTGGGAGAGGCAAGAAGTGTAGAGATGAGTAACAACACTACAGACACACTTCCCTTTGGGAAGCTGTCTCACAAAGATCACATGGCATTCATTGAATGACCCGGCAAAGACCTCTTCAGGAAAAATACAATTCTATGCCAAAAAAATTGACAACAACTAAACATAAGGCCCAGTCTGCAATACCACTGGAAAATGGATATTAGGTCAATTCAATATAGCAAGAAAAGAAATATGTTTTCATATTCCTGTTCCTACCTTCTTGCAACAATTTGTAAGCCAGCATCGCTTTCCACTTATAAATTCCTCCCCCCCCCATTTTCAGACACTGTCAACATTTTGTACCTTCTGAAATACAGGTTTTCATTACAAGCTTTCATCTCAGGTCTTAACGACTGCATCTTCCTCCTCACTGCACCCTCAGCAATCCCATCTTGTCCATTTGCCCAGTATGACATCAGGATGGTTTTCTGGAGTCAGCAGACCTGCCAAAAACAGAGAGAGGGAAGCAGCCCTCCCCTTTCTCTAGTACATTATATATGATCTACTTATTTTCATTTAGGAAGTCCTTCCACACTTATGTCCACCCTTCTTATTTCTCATATATTTTTCCAAGTGAAATGTGCAGCTTTATGGTTCACTTGCAAGAGCTGCCTCAGACAGGCACATAGAAGACAAACGCCATCAAGTTACTGGTTAAATCTCCTTGTCATCCTCCTTCAAATTCTTCCTTAACCTACTTCTGCACGGTGCCTACCAAAATGCCATGGATGAACAGGCGGCGTGTTGTGGCCCTACTGCTCTTCATGCTAATCAATCTTATTCTACCTATCTCCATGTGCCCTACAGACACTTTGGGCAGGGGTGTACCTTCTTTCAGGGGGTGCTATTGCGTTTTAGAGAGGACAAGACAAACAGTGATCTGCTTGAAGAGCTCCTGGAAAGCATCCGGAGGATTGGCAAGCCTCTGGGAGTACATTTGCCACACCAGCAGGGAATGTTAGCATCATTCCTCCTGTCATGGTCAATTTTCACTGTATGTCTTTGAACTTAATTATGAGATGCCTGGGATGACATGCACTGGTAGTGAAGAACACAGAGTCGAAGTTACACAAAACAGCAACACAACTGCTCTGTAATGCTGTGATAAGAGATGAAGGTGCTCATGGGCTCTGTGGGCTACCATCATACTGCTTACGAAGTGCAAAGTCCAGCTTGCATTAGTTTTTCTGTTGGTATTTGTTGTTTCTTTGTGTTTTGCCTGGGTTGTTGGGTTTTTTGTTTAAAAACCCCAAAACCTAACAAAGCAAAGCAAACGAAAACCCACCCCAAAAAATAAATTAAAACAAAAAAAAAACCCCAACCAGAAGATCCAGTTAGGACATTTGTAGTTTCCACTGCTTGCTCATGCACCAAAGCTCAAAAACAGCATCGATTTCTGTGGACTACTCCTCTCCACAGAAACAGGCTGCGTCAGCCATTGGCAGCAGTGAATGAGTTAATAGACAGGGTTAAGGATTTAGAACTTTATGACAGATCTTAACAAAAAAAAGAGCCTGGCCAGTTTTCTTTTAAACTAGAAGTGGTTGCTGGGATTTCTAATCTTTATTGATATGCAGCTATGGAAGCGTACAATGCCAGGTAATGTTAGGAGGCCAGAATGGCTTATGAGCACCATTACATAGTACACAATCTAAATCCTGGAAAGAACTCAAGGCAAAGTCCCTACAGAAAGTTTCTGCTACTTAGAAGACAGTGAGCAAAAAAGACCTAAAATTATCTAAAACATAAAGCATTAATGAGTCCAGACATCCAAAACATGGTATTTAAAAAAACCCAATTACATAAGTACAATATATCACAAGAGAGAATTAAAGTCTTCTTTTTTTTAATGAGCTAATTGCAAAGCCACATTAAACATCGATGTTCTAATTACCCATGTGCTTCTAAGCATCTTTATCAAAAAGAAGGTATCTGTTCCTCTAAAGAAGGTATTAGGCATTAGCAATCCTAAGGAACAGTTCAATGTTCTGTGGTTTGGACATCTTTAGCACAGTTACGTACCAAGTTTTCTTGGGTTTCTGTTCAAAACAGAGTGCAAAACTGAGTTTTACATTATATGCACGTAATGCAAGCCAGCTTCAAAAAAAAAAAAAAATTCAAAACCCCAGTGCAAGTCCTTGGGACATCTGTGTTACTGAAGAGGTGACAATGAAGGCCTATGGTTTCAATAGCAACTAATTTAAGATGATTCACATTGCACACGTGTCTATGTGTTTCATATGTTCAAGGGGTTTTAATTTCCAGAAAGTGATGAGGCCTCAGGCTGTGCTACTTCAATCACTTCAAACACCTCAAATGGAGGGGCCCAGAACTGATGTACTCCAGCGGCTCCAGATTTTGATCTCATTTGCCTAAGATCCCCATCTGCTGTTTTTATTTTGCCTAAAGTTTTCACTGCATATTTTCATTATAAGGGCAAACCATCTTTGTGTTAATTATTTTAGATGAGTGAACTTCAAATTTTCCAAGGAACCCCTGGCAATTTAGTCATCTAAAGAACCCTCCTTCTTCTGCTTCCTCCTCTCCTTCTCTCATTTATAGAAACAGCTTCTACTGTCACCTTCCCTCCTCACAAAATGACTGCATTGTGACAAAGTCCAATATGCAAAGAACAGGGATCTGGAACCAACATTGATTTAAGTCTTTGTGATCTTCTCCCTTCTCCTTTTCTTCGTCCTTTTTTTTGTGTAAACAATGCAGCCATTGGTATGGACAGAGCTGAGCAACCCCCACAATAGCAGAATAAGGCAATATAATAATTGAAAACATATCCTGCAGCTTGTCAGATGTAAAAACAACACATGCAGTTGCTATAACTTTATATAAAAGGCTATCGTATACTATATAAAGGGAATACATTACAATGGTTACAATAATTTAACGGTTATCTGCTACAAACCAAGTATGACAAACTGGGCACTGTAACAGAAATTGCAATGGCAGTTCTTTGCATTTTGTGATCCTGCTTCTCAACATATCTGTGTCCGTTCAAAACCAGATTGAGAACTGGATTGCTCAAACCTCTACCATTTTAGAGTGGGGTGTTCTTATACAAATAGTAAGTTTGCACATAAAGGCACCCCACACTTAAGTCCTTTGAAAGGCTGTTTCTGAAGGGTGATACTGTGTTCTGTAGAGATGCAGCTGCACATCTCTGAAGGGATGACACTGCTAGAGGCAGGATTTTGAGGCAGCCACCTTCCACTGGCAATGGGAAGATCCCAGACTGTCCCTGAACCCCGAAAAGACACTTTCAGCTCTGCTGTCTACGGTCTGACTGTTCACTCAACTCCTGCTCAGATTTTGGCTACCACACAGCCCATGCCAAGGCCTGTTGTATGCCAGCAGTAGCGCTGTTAGGTCAAAGCAAGGGCAACACATAGGCAGGACATGGTAGCCAAAAAGAGCCAAAGGTCATTATGCAGCCATTATCATCTGCAGCTTACTGTCACCTGCAGCCATAATGCTTGCATACTAGTTGTCTGGCAGTTTCTTCAGAATCTGCTAACTCCTGGAAATGGTATAGACCAAACTTCCAACCTGAAAGATATAAATACATCACCTGATCCAAAAAAACCTCTTGAAGTAGATCCAACAGCAGCTGGACTGCTGAGGCTTTTGTGTCCCTCAGTGTGACACCGGGGATGTCTGCACCGTGATGGAGTAAGGATGAGTGCTCTCACCATCGACTAGGGAACTGTTTTGCTCATACATGCACGAATTACAAGTTATGAGTTGCAAGTTATGAACTGGAGAACTTGTGAGTTAGAAACCTNTCTGACTGTTCACTCAACTCCTGCTCAGATTTTGGCTACCACACAGCCCATGCCAAGGCCTGTTGTATGCCAGCAGTAGCGCTGTTAGGTCAAAGCAAGGGCAACACATAGGCAGGACATGGTAGCCAAAAAGAGCCAAAGGTCATTATGCAGCCATTATCATCTGCAGCTTACTGTCACCTGCAGCCATAATGCTTGCATACTAGTTGTCTGGCAGTTTCTTCAGAATCTGCTAACTCCTGGAAATGGTATAGACCAAACTTCCAACCTGAAAGATATAAATACATCACCTGATCCAAAAAAACCTCTTGAAGTAGATCCAACAGCAGCTGGACTGCTGAGGCTTTTGTGTCCCTCAGTGTGACACCGGGGATGTCTGCACCGTGATGGAGTAAGGATGAGTGCTCTCACCATCGACTAGGGAACTGTTTTGCTCATACATGCACGAATTACAAGTTATGAGTTGCAAGTTATGAACTGGAGAACTTGTGAGTTAGAAACCTCATGAATTAAGTGCTGAATTAGTGAATTCATGTGTTAGACTGGTCTGTACAAAGGGGACTGAACCCTTGTTTATCATGTTTGTTTGTTTTCCTTCCTAATAAACTCATAAAATAAAGCTTAATTTATAGAGTATGTTGTCCTATAAATCTGAGGGAAGTAAATGGACCATGACAGCTACATACCAACATTGATAAGAAAAGAACAATCTCTTCACAATGTTTCAATCACAAGGTTTTGACTGGTTTCCTCTTTTTGCTTTTAGAGGCAATATAGTTGAGCAACATTTTGAAAGGAAAGGATTAAACTTGCTTTCAGTGGAAGAAATCCACTGTCACCTAAAGATGACTGTAAGGTCACTTTTAATGCATTTTCACCATAACCTGAATATGAGTGCAATTCTCTCCTTGACATACCGACCAGTCTAAACTTTGGCCTGGAACAGCTACTGTTATCACCTGAGAATTCATCTGTGTGCCTGCAACCAGTGCAGTCAATAGTAGACACTGGTAGTTTGGATTTCCCTGTTACACATGGACTGCTGGAAAAGTACAATCAAAACTTTCAGCTCTTATTTTCATTCCCAGCCAATCTCTGGCTGGAGAGGAAGCAGCTTGCTTTCACTGCAATATCTGCGTCCTTTGTAGGTGGTCAAGTCTGTTGTTCTCCCAGGGGAATAAAGAAAAATTCTATGCCTAGAAACTTTTGAGTTTCCAACCCTCTATGTGGGAGTAGTCCGTGGAAGAGAAAGCCTTTAATTAAAAACAACTTTGGAGCTGAAGTCCTGCTTGTTCAACTATTTGCAGTCCTTCCACTTACAAAAGCTCACTGGGATCCTAGATACAGGAGGTGAAACACTTAGGCTGAGCTAACCAAACTTGAAAGCGTTCAATGTTAGTAATATACTTTATTGCTTTAGTAGTGCTTTAATACTAGCTGTATCCAGAGATAAGAGTATAATACCCCCAGATATTTCTGAAATCTTTGCTTTCACAAAGTTAAGGCACATTCAACTATAGCACAAAGATATACTCTACAATCTCACGCCTTTTACCAGAGAAATAAAAAAAGCTAGAGAATGGTATCGCTTCATCTGAATTCCACTGCTAGGGCTGGGGTCATACCATTTTCACGTGCAAACCCCATGTGGTATATCCTGCACTTTGCTGACAAGAAGCAATCTAATACTAGGCTTCTGAATCCTAAACAAACAATATTGTAGTCCACTGTCAGCTGCACATTAACTGCTGCACTCTTGTCAAAACACACTTTTAAGGATAAACATGCAGGAAAAAAGATCAGATACTAGCCCTGTCTGAGTTCTAACGCTTTCTTCCACATGCCATCACCCCTCAAATATTACCCTTGCAGAAATGTAAAAGCAAATGGGGCTTTGAGTTCTTACCTTTGCATCAGAACAAATACACTGCTGCGTGAGCACTTTGAAAAATATTATTTAGAATAACAGTGTCAGAACAGATATCTGAGCAGCATGGTTTCAGGCTTGAAACCAAACTCCAGCTGCGAGTACTTCAATTTCCAGAACGGACAGGAAAGCTTTAGAAAGCAGCATTTAAGACAGCAACGAACTACATTGACTGGCAGCAACTTGTAGGGTTGCAATCTCTGGAAAAGACAGACCAAGAGCAAGACTTCCTTACAGGCATGAACATCACTACATTCTTTCTGGGCTCCAGAATGGACTTCATAAAACCTGGAGCGCCAGAGCTCCCTACTCAGTGCAGCAAAGGGACACGGGTAAACACGTGGGGACAGCCACCGAGTGTCAACGTGCCCAAATCCCCCCAGAGACAGACACTCTTGCAAACGCATCTGTCTCGCCTTCAGACTCTGCAGTCAAGCTGCATAAGGATGGGGAACATTCACAACTCAAAGTCCTTCTCAGGAATTTTAGTACCTAATTCTTCCCTTTGGATTTGAATACTAGACCCAGGGACGAGGAGGAGACTATTTGTAGTAGCTCAGAGCACCTACCCCTGAAGTGGGAGAGCAGGGTTCTAGACTCTTCTTTATTTCAAGGGCCTCAAACCCCATCTTTTACTTTCAGATAAGTATTATGTTAGATGATGGCATGTATCATTGCTCTTGTCATGAAGCAAAAAAAAAAAAAACCCCAATGTACACGAGACTGCGGAAAAAGCAAGATGTATTTGAGCTCTATAAATCTGGTAATTAAAGGCATTCTTGTGGTACGGAACAATTTTCAGTTCCTAAATACTGCTTACAGAGTTTGGATTTTTTAAAAAAACTCCTTTCATATTAATGCGTACACAGTCCTAGCAGCAAACATGAGAACTCGGGAAGCTCACACTGTGTGTTTCCCAAAGCACAGGGAAAAGTGTGCATCAGGCTCTCCAGTACAGTTCCACCACATGAATATTACATTAACTTTCAGAGGGAGAAACACAAAAGCCATCTCTCGAACACCTCAAAGGCCAACAGTGACTAAAACCAGGACCAGATGTATATCCCTGCATGAGCTGTTCAATAATAGGAAAAAAACTCTGAAAGTTAAACTTTTTTTAATAAACTCAATCATTTTGTATTCTGAAAGTATTAACCCAAGGGAGGAAAGAAAGCCTGAAGACAGACACATCTTCACACTAAACAATAAACTAAAAATATAATTTCACTGATAATCTCTTAGATTTTCAATTTTTTCATATACCATGGGGACAGCAAATTTTGAAGAAAGCATAGTCCAAAGCAAAAAAGGATAACACCTTCATTTTAGGATATGCTTTGCACAAGTGCTGGATCATCTAGTCCAGTCTCAGAAGTTTTCTCCATTCTGAATTGCTCTGTGATACTTACTGCCTATCAACGTATCATCGCAGGTTAATACTAATACATGCACATTAACTGGGAAGTTAAACAGTCAGTGTTGAGCTCACCTGAAGCAACTTTCAAGTTGTGGACCAAGTTAAGACTGACTGTTCAAATGAATCAGCTCCAGAATCTTATTAAGTTCTGATTTCAGCATCCAGGCAGCAGCTGGAACAATTAAACCTTCCGTCCGGTTGTGCTAACAGATAACTATTAGGATTTCCAGCTTCTGCTGACACTTCTTGGGATGTTGCAAGATGAGAGGAAATGTAGAGTGCAGTACAACATAACTGGTAGATAATGTTCAGGCTCCAGTCTTCTCCCCCTCCTTTTTAAAAAAAAACCCAAAACAACAAAACTTTCTTGCAGAGGTCAAGTTGCCCTTCAAGTACTTTATGAAACAAGATTTCGCCTTGAAGCCCAAACCTAATTATCTAATCTATGGTTAGTTTCAACCTTGAAGTTGTCTCTGTCAGACAGAAGTGCCAAGGATGTTGCCTTGGCCCAAACAGAGTGGTGGAAAGCACTTGTTTTATCAAATGGAGGGAGTCCACCACAGAAAAACGTTATTTCCATGCTCACTGAAAGACAACAGATTTCCCCTAAAACTTTTGAAATAGTCCAGCACAAATAAATTTTTGTTGAGATAGAGCTTATGAGATCCGCACAAAGCTTTCTTAACCTGCTTATGTCCTGTGGCTTTAGTACCAGCTCATTGCAAGAACATGTGGAAAGAGGCTGAAACTGCACCGGTGAAGGTGTAGACTGAGCTTCAAGGTTTCAAGATCCTTAAACTACTCTTGGGCAATACCTGCGTAGGGACTACAGGAAATCCCTTGCAGAGGTCAATCTACAGTCTTGATATTTAGCCAGCATTTGCACTCAAAAAAACCCCAACCAACCAAAAACAAACAAAAAAACCCCCCAAACCCTACACTCCAAATCCCCTGCATGCATGACTCCTGAGAGAACACAAAAATCAGCTAACAGCATAATTAGTAATGACTAATTATGCACAGGTATTTCCTCATTGCAGCAAAAGAAAGCAGAAGAAAATGCAAAACACTAAAAGACAATGTAAAACCTAATTAAACCTTAAACTTAAAAGCTAATTAGGAAACTTTAATTCAATTCCAATCCAGTTTACCATAAATCACTGCCAATGGAGCTTATCGTCTAAACTATCAAACAAGCACAACCTTCTTCTGGCTTAATAGAGGAATCAATCCAAGTAGGCCAAATGTCAGATGTCAGCAAGCGTGGAAGACAGAGCACGGGATAAAGTATTGAGACACAAGTTTTGTTGAATAGCAAAGTGACTGTAATGAAAATCGAACAGAACTGCTAAGGGAACACTGCAGCACTTGAATCCTCCTGGCTTAAAGCTAGAGAATTCAGCATCAGAACCACTTACCTACCCAAGCTTATCAAGACACATACACAAGCTCAACCTCCAGTTTACAACTGTGGTTTCATAGACAAAGGCAGATTTTAGTTTTAGAAACACTCCAAGAGGAATTATTGCTACTTTACTTTTTTTTTATTAAAAAAATGAAATAAAATCATACCATCTTGTACATTTCTGTAAGATTTCAAGCGAGTGGGTACCACATCCATTTGACTAATAAACACTTTTCCCTCAATATTCCTAAGTTTCTGTGCAAAACAAAGTTTCTGTGTTTCTGTTTTGCTATTATAATGTATGCGCATGCTTTATACACATTTATACCCTTTTTATACCCCTGCAAAGGGGTCTACTGCAGCTCAAGAGCATATTTTACCAACGCTATGCATAACTCAGAA
This sequence comes from Chionis minor, assembly GCA_013398295.1. Lineage (NCBI taxonomy): Eukaryota > Metazoa > Chordata > Aves > Charadriiformes > Chionidae > Chionis > Chionis minor. The sequence continues at coordinate 58,311 of VZSF01000364.1, forward strand.
CTGAGGTAAGAAAAAAACCGTGATGGATTCAATTTAGAATCTCTAGCAGAATAAACTTTGCATGTCACAGTAAAAAGAGATTCTAAACCACCTGTGATAGACTATGACATACAGGTTCCTTTCCATGTTATTTTAAAACCTCTATTTTTCTTTGCCTGTGAAGCACTTCCATAACATGTTACTGGCACTGAGCTACCAAAGAGGAGTTGGTGATTTAAGTAGCCCTCTAGGTACTTTTGACACATCTCCCAGGAAAGTAAAGGCAATTGAGATGCCACTACAAAACTACATTACTACCTGTATTTTCTGAAGTTCTCTCTGCAGTTCAGGCATAGTTTTTGCATCAACTGCATGCAGGGTAAGATTCATATAGCCACTATGGAATTGAAAATGTAAAGCTTAACATGTTACTTGCAGAAATCCGTATTTTCGTTTATCTCAGGCCACACCAGCTGCAAGACAGAAACTGCTGCTAGTTATTTTTCTAGGGGTTCGCCTGCATTTACATTTAGGTTTTGTATTTTGTAGAGCTATGCTTCAGTGAAGAAAATTCAAAGTTCTTTAGCTATGAAGACCGCAAAGATTCACTTCCCACCTCCTTACCCCCCCTCAAAAAAACCCCCACCCAACCCTGTAAAGAAATTCTTTAAGGGTATACGGAAGAGATTGAACTAGAGATTGTCAACTACTCAATACATTGCCAATGTCTTTTTGATTTGTCTTCTTCTAATAAAACCACTGTACATTTGACTACAGTGTTAGTCTTTCAGATACAAAATAAACAAGGAAGAAGGGTAACTTCTCTTCCTCCCCAAATTCTGCAGTAGATTTCAATACTAAGATGTGAAGCAGTCTTTAATCTTACCAACAAGCTTTCATTACATATATTCATCAGAATCTAGGCTAGCAGCACTACTTCTAGTATTTTGGTTTAGCCATTACTCTCTGTTGAAATAAATGTTTTAAGACACTTCAGAAGTTAGAGAGTACTAAGTCTCTCAGGACCCCAGCATGCTAGGGTAGGAGAACAGAGTGTTCCAAGCAGCATCCAAAGAGCTCTGAAGACCACGGATAGCATGGACATTCAAAATGGGTATTAGGAAAAGTTTCTTTTGTAGAAGGGTAAGACAGCCCCGGAACAGGCTAGCCAGGGTGTGTGAGAACTTCCACCCCTGTAGGTTTCCAAGATGTGGCCAGGCAAAATCCACAGCCGATTTTATACTGTGTTAGTGATGGTTCTGCTTGGGCAGGATGTTGGACTGCATGACCTCCCAAGGACCTTTCCAACCAACATTTTCTATGATCCTGTGAAAAAGGTGAGAAGAGTGTATGTAGGAGAGAGGGAATTAGAACTTCAGAACTTGCAGGTTCTGAACAGTAGGCAAAGATTCATGACTTCATCTGACAAAGACTCCCACATTGTATTGCTTTTCAGAGTCAATAAATAAATTACACAAACCCTTCTGAAAATCTCTAGAAACAGTACATTTGGCAAAGATACTGTTCATGTGGCTGAAACAACCCTGTTAACACGCACATAAAGCCTGTAAAGATACCTAACAAATTTGCAAAAGCGTTTTTGTCATATCTTAGTTTGAGAGTCAGTACTAGCAATGTACATTTATTTGTACCGCCAGCCTGCACTGTCTACACATACACGAATTCAGGAGTGGAGCCAGACCAACGTACAAGCATATTGACCAGTAAATCACAGTCTTGAATGCATCACTAACACGGCGTGGCAGAAAGCAGCCTGCACATGCTTCAGACACGGACTGCCAGATGGCCTTTGGCAACAGAGGAGAGAGCAGAGCTTCACCCTTAATATGGCTCTCACACGGAAGTCAAGAAAATCATACAGGTTTACAGAGAGTGAGGAAAGAGCTAAGCTGACACCCCAAGTTAACAAGAGAGATATTTTAATACATTTCACAGTTCTTGCATTCACTTGTATGCCATGACTTTTATTTCAGGGAAAGGGATGGGGAGTGCAGTTGCACGGAAGGGAAGAGCCGAACAGGCCACGCGTGCTGCACACAGTGTCTGCAGCTGGCTGGGAAACAAGGCGCTGCTACATCACTCCCCAGCGCCAAAACTGAACAACTCCCGTTTTTGTAAGACATCCGATCTGAAAAAAGCCATTATCATCACTGGTTACACTAAAATGCCACGGCCCTATTAATTGCTACATTAAGTTGCTTGAATAAAGCCTTTGTTTCTATATTTAAGATTCCAGCAAGCTTCTTCCATCTATTCTAGATTGTACTTGGAAATACTTGAAAACAGCAAATAGGCTTCATCCTTACAAGACCCTCAGCAGAATAACACATTTCATCTTCCTGACTGTGTATCTACTTCAGATGCTAGTCTTCTGATGTTTATATAATTAAATGACCAGAACCAATCGTCACAACCATTAGTTTGTTTGTTTGTGTTACAGGAAGCACACTAACAGCATTTTCTTTTCAAGTACTATTACAGCCATCTGACCCTGTCTGAGCCTCTCAAAATCAAGTGCATTTCTGAAGTTTTCCATTTCTAAACCAAGTTAAAAACATACAGAAGAGCATTATTTTCAGAGAAAAAAAATCCAAACCTACCTACAAATGAACATTGTTGTACTGTCAAGTCCTCTCCCTGTCTACTGAAAACCCCTGTTTGAGCAAAGTCATTAATTACTTGTTTTCCTGTTTGGATAGACACTTCTAGGAACATCTAAATAACAGAACTTTTTCCAGCATGGGGAAGCAGAGTGGGCACACACACAGTAGCTATGTTTTAGTTACTCTCTTTTTACCTTTTACATCAAGAAGGTTGACAATAAAATTAAGCACTGATTGTCCAATCACACTCCAGAATAAGACATCTCTGTTTCAACTCGTAACAGCAAACTACTGGTGATATACATTATGATACTAAATTAGTATTAACAGTGTTGGAGTTTGTACTTTGCAAGTAAGCTTCTTGGATATGGTAAGAGAAGACAGATTGCCAATCTCTACTGCATGATCTATGAAGACCGCCATGGTTTACAGGATCTTATTTTCCACTCATGAACACAAAGAGAGTGCCACAAGCCTAAAATGGCTCAAACACATGCTTCACTTCGTACTTACTAGTAGATTCACAGGAGAATTAAGCTTACACATAACGCCTCTTGAGAGCAAGGATCTGACTACAAACATCTTTAAAAATACAACTTTTCTCCAAATCAGAGCAGAAGTGAAACAAAGCACATACACCAGTTCCTTGCCAACTCCCTCCCTGGTTTAAGAGATCTTCATTTTGAAAAGAAAAAAAAAATTTGAGATGAGGATCTCCTATGCCCAAGAAACTGTGCTAATCATCACGCTACAGGGCTTTGAGGAAAACTATTCCAGACACCCTATCATTTTGCATGCACAACTAAGACATTTCCTGCAACAGGGACTTTGAACCCCAGGAATCTCCCGCAGATATGGGCATCAGGAGAGCACGCGAAGCAAATTCTTACTGTACCAAACTGAGAAGATTCAGCTTAGGAAATCCTGCTCAAATGCCCTCTGGCAAGGGAGAGGCTTGAACCTTATTTAGAAGTGTGCTCACCACTGACCTGTTAACGAAAAATATAATGCAATTAGTTCTGGCAGTCTAACCCTTTGCTTCCCTTCCTTACCAATAATCCAAATTGATGGGAAATCCTAGGGATGAAACAAAAAGCTGGAACGTTTGATTTTGCTAAAAAAAAAAAAAAAAAAAAAANNNAAAAAAAAAAAAAAAAAAAAAAAAAAAAAGCTGTGCATGTGTGTAAAAAAACCCCTTAATTCTTAATTTTCTGTTTTGAAAAGGACTTTGCTGGTGAACTGAAAAAGACCACTTTGAAAATAGTAATTTCCTCTCCCAGCACAAAGAGACACACATAACCACAGTATATTTGTTTTTAGAAGAAACCTGGAATCTTAACCCTTTGGTTTTATTTGAAAACACATGGGCTTTCAGTCTTTTTTGTGAAGAAACAAAGCCCTGCTCTGGAATTCAAAGAGATGCTTTGTCCAAAACACAATAATCCTATTACAGGTGACAGGTGTCAGGCTTGGCCAGCTTGGAGACAAGCAGTGTGGGTCTACAGCTTCCCGGAGAAGCTTTAATACTTCAATTAGACGGAGAAGCTTTAATACTTCAATTAGAAGTCTCTTCAGACCTAGGAAAGGTTATACAAAAGAAATCTGAAATTACAAAGCACAAAGCTAGACTTAAAGAGTGAAGATAGGCATCCATGTTTCGCCTCCTATTTAGTGATGAATGATAGGAATATTAACTTGAAGGTGTTTGTAAGTGAGATTTTTGCAGATTTGACAAATCAGATACACTTTACACTTGACTCCATTTAGTTGCTATTGTTTCTTCCTCACTTCAAGAATCTTTCCTTAACAAGTAAAATTCAAAAGGTAAACTTTTATTTCTTTAAAGACTAGAAATTCTCATTTTTAAACATTGTGAAGCTATCCTTTGTAGGAAGCAGTCTATGGAATTGCCAGTCCTTCATAGAAAAAAGAAACAAGACTGAATCAGAACAACATGCCTCCAAAAAGCAGAGTTTCTTTCCTAACAGAGAGAGAAATTACTAACGTGCATTGCACTTAGTGCAAAAATTAAAACTATCACTGCAGCTGCAGGCTGCGAAAACTACATTTTTAGTTACTTCTATGCAAACGTCAAGTGGAAAAACTTTGAGCTGTTGTTCGAAATTGGGTACTATGCACGTATTTTTTCCCCTCTCAAATGTGTAATGGCTGTATATCATTAAACACCCATCAGGTAACGTTTTCTGCATCTTGCTATTACAAATAGTAGAATATTGCAGAATTCTCTGTAATCAATAAATTAATAAAAAACAAACTATGGCCTCAAAAAGGTCAGTCAGACTAGCTTGCTACTACAAATAGTAAATTTTGCAGAATTCTCTAGTGATCGATAAATTAATGAAAACCAAAGTATGACCTCAAAAAGGTCAGTCAGCATAGCTTAACATTTGAAGTTAAAGTCCACTGGAAACTCACGATCCCATTCTTTTCGCTGCTCTACAGAGAAAATCAACTGAGCAAGCTCAGCAGTGTGAGGATACAGACCTTGCCAAAGCTCAATGAACTAACGAATAAAAGTATGAAATGGTTTGCCTGTAACATCAAGGGCTTGGACGTGGTAATCCATGTCCCAAGTAGTAAAGAATGAATCAAACATTTCTGAAGCAGAAAAGATAGGCTTTTCTCTGTCTCTTCACGTAAGTGGCATTTCCACATGTCACCCTCCCCATCATTTATTATCAATACTTCTGTCCTTGTTTCCAGACATACTGTCTCCACTTCAGAGACATTCCATTTTCAGTTTGCCCTCAGTTGACAAGATAACGATGAATCCCCATTTGGAAAAAATACTGGCAGAATTACTTTTTTTTTTTTAAAACATAAGACCAGTATATTTCCTCAGAAACATAGTCTCGTGTTAACTTCAAATGCATTTCAGAAACTTGAAGTCGAGGTGCTACAAATGTAAACAAATAATTTAGAGCTGGATATAAAATCTGAGTTTTAAGTAAGGCCAAATTTACATAGAACAATAAGAAGGGAAAGGAACATCACACTTATATGAGAAAGCAAGAAGCTACAAGTAATAAAAACGTGAACAAGTGAGGAAAAGGAGAGAAACAGATGCTCAGATCATGGTATCTTCAACTTCAGCTATGCCATCCCACCAGTCTGAACAAGTGCAAGGTCACTAAAGAGCTGCAACACAGATAGCAAGGAAACAAGAGGTACATTGTGCAGCGTTCAACTCTGGAGCTGGGAGCGGGGAACAGAGAGACAGAAGAGATGAAAAGCATTTCTTGTAATTCAAAGAATGCTGCAAAACTCAAGAATCCCAGTGATAACATTGTCAAAGCAATCTCATTTTTTCTGTACTGACTCAATCCAAAGACAGGGTGAGAAAGGTGTACACATGGCTAAGTTAAAACTTGCAAGAGAGGCAATGAAAGTGCACGAGGCAACACCACAACCTTGTTTGAGACTATTTCTCACATCAAACAGAACTTCCTGGTGTGTCAAACTCTCCCTGAACCAGAGATCCTTTTAGAGGGTAACCAGGAAGTTGTCCCATGTCTTCATTCCTTTCACTAGATACTAGCAGCAAAGATGAGGGCCAGGGTTGGGGGGGGCGAGGGATCACAGCAAGACTGATGAATGAGATATTTTCTGATTCATGACCTGGGACATTCGGATGAAAAAGAAATTCCACCCTGCTTACATGGCAGAAATGTGGTTCTGGAAGGGAGCACACTCAGGTTTATGAGTCCAGCCAGTAGCAGAAGTATCTCTTCATTCAGGAGGGTCAAAGACATCTACTTCAGGCACAACACAGGCCACGAAACGCTCCAGCAGTTACAGTTGGAGGGTACAAATAAAGTCTTAATGCTCAAACACCAGAGTCTGGTTTTGTTGCTCATTAAGCTTCCCAGAGAATATAGTATCTCCCTTTCTGTGTTTAGAACTTGATAGTTCTCCTGAACACCCTCTTGGCTTCCAACTGTCCCCAGCTCCAGGACTCACAGGTGTGAGTTTTATTTATTAGCCTCAACTGGATTCCTCTTCCATTCCCCTGTCTTCACAGCTTTGTGCCAAGGAGTTCTACAGACCTAATTCTTGTGGTATGAAGAATTACCTGCTTTTTGTTTGTTCTGAACTAGGTTCTTATTAGCTTCATTTGATATCCATGGCTTCTTGTGCTGCCAGAGTGAATAAAACAAGCCCTATTTGCCTTCATCTCATGCATGATTTTGTAGGCTACCCTCCTACATTAATGTGTTTTTCTTTTGGACTGGAAAGTCTTAGCTTGCTAAATTACTGGCATCTCTCATAATCCTTAGTGCCCTCCTCTAAGCATCTTCCAGTTCTACTGCTTTCTACCTGAGATGATGGAACCAGCCTGCAAAGACTATCCTAAATATGTGAGGACCACAGATTTATAGAATGGAATAATGTTGTTTTTCTTCTGTCACTTATTGACTGACACTGAATAAAAGTGGATTTATTTTTAAGTATGAAAATCTATGATTCCATGATTTCAGCTGAGAAAAAGTGTTTTAATAAACCACATACTACAAGCTGACCCTTTCTTTTGTGCCCTGAAATAGACGAACTGAAATCACGTAACAATAACAAATTAGATTAGTGATGCGTATGAGGAAAAAAATTGGCTTATTCAAAACACGTGAAGGTAAATAAGTAACTCTCCCCATGTCAGGATGGGCAAGCACCATCTTGATGAATTTTCAGCGGGTACATACCTCATGTTCTCATACAATAAAGTCATTCAAAGAGCATAACTCAAATGGCTCATTTCAAAGTGACAAATGAAGGAGTGACACTCTAGTCACCTGGCAGCTAGCCACAGGCTTGCTCCACTGAAAGGAATTTACTCAAATAATAGTCACATCAAATACTGAAATATTTTAACTTGGCAGAAGAAAACCTGACTCGATACCACCACATTCTCAGTTTCCTGGAGTTACAGGCTAACATATATAATACACACACACACACATATATGCATGCTCTGTCTAAATGCCACCCGGGAAAAATAAGAGACCAGTGCCTTTATAAATTCTGCGTACTGTTTCAGTCAACAGGACTATCTTCATTGCTTGTACTATTCCACCATACAAAACCATCATATTTTTTAGAAAGAATATGTTGTGTTAGCTGCAGGCAGCAATTAATACTCTGGAAAAGTACGCTTTAGAAATTATCAGCTGATTAATATTAGAGAGCTACATAACATGCCTAGAACGTGAGACTGAAAGTACTTTAATGAATAACCAAAAAGGCCTCCCAAATACAGAAATTAAGAAAGCAGCAGTCTCTGAAACTAGACTCCAAGAAAACATAGCATTTTTAATGCTGAACTTACATATATATGCATAAGCACACACATATAAGCTACATTTCAGCAAAGCTCCTGTATAGTATAGGAGAGTGCATTTTATATAAGTATATATATACTTCTACTAGTTAACATTCTACGCTATATTAAGAACAATGAAAGTAAATACTTTCAGTCCCGTGGTGTTACTGCCTATCCTTACAGGGCTGGAAGAACCAACAATGGATGGCGTGCTTCAGCCCTTCCTGTAGCAGGAAAAAGCTGCTGTACCTTCATGCTTGCTTGTATTTCAGAGGCACAGAACATGAAACAAGCTATCATTTTGGCAAACTACCAAAGTATTTTGTCCTATCTAGTTATACTGGTCCCTCATCTGCTTCGATTATCCATAGACTACTACCACAAAATACTGTATTTGCATCAGAAGGAGTCATAGAATGGTATTCTATACACAAAAATGCTGAAGGAGGTGCTATTGGTATAGCAGTCTCCCACTTAAACCTTACATACGTACATCAGACAAATTAGCTTTAAGCAAGGCCTGTAAACTGTGTCAAACCAGAGAAGAAACTGCATTCTGCTCACAGACTCCAGAACACATTGGAAGAGTGACTTCCCCCACTTGCTTCACTGATTTCATAAAACAGCGGACTCAAAAATCAAAGCAATATGAAAAGGAATACCAATGCATAATCTGACAGTATATATTCTTACAGTGTCTAATTCCAAGTTGTGATACTTTCACTATATCAAAAGTTAATCACATTGTCAGGAAAAACATTATCTGCTACTGTTTTCGTTTCCTGACATGTCATCTTGATTTTTGGCAATGTCTGACTTGCCAAGCTGAGGATGTCTCCTTCTTTCCAGCACTGAGTTTTAAATGTGTGCTCACATTAAGAACGGAAACAGCTGGGCTGCAGGGCTGTTGGGATTGCAGTGGGAGTGTTTTACATAGTCACAGTACTTCTCCTGCAGAACTTTTATTTGAAGGGGGGAAAAAAAAGAAAAAGGAAAAAGAAAACGCCCCCCTCCCAAAATGAAGTCAAGGACCCTATCAACCCAAAAGGGATCGGGGCCCTCCACTCAGAGCACATCTGTGGCACAACCCTGCCATCCCCAAACCCATGCGCAGGCACAGCTGACTGCCTGCCCCACAAGTCCCCTACCAGTCGCTGGCACTGAGAGCTGCTGCCCGAGAGGGCCTGACAGCTAGAGGAGCCAGGGACAAGAGTCTCCTCCCGTCGAGGCCACATGCCTCAGAGGCAGCTTAGCCCTGGGTCTCCCTCTTACACAGCTGAAGGGGGCGTATGCTTGGGGATCGCATCATCACGGGACAGATAAACTTGGCAGGACCATTGCAGGTCTGCTCCAGAACACAACCGTTTTGAGAAGAGAGATGTTGCACAGAGCTGCGATCTGGCTCAGATTTCTAACCTTAGGAAGAAAGGAGGCATGATAAATGTATATTTACTAAGTTCTTTAAGCTTTTAGAGTTCTTGGCATGCTTTATGTGCAAGTACTTTCAGAAGGGAGAAGGAAAACTCTTATTTGAAGGTCACAACTTCTTACCTGCAGATGAAGATACAGATGTCTCCCTATGCAGTGGTCTTAGCGCAACCTGCTAGTCCAGGCATACGTGTCAACTCTGCTGACAATGTCAATTGCTAGAAAAAAAAATTGGAACATTGTTATACACAGTAAAACTACCTTCTTGAAGGTAAAGTCCTATCCCCCCTCCTCCCTTTAATGCTTTGGAAAAAAATCAGTGTTCACCTAGCACCTATAGATACGGATATGTAACAGCCTGCTACATGCAAGTAGTATTTTAGTTTTTTAAAGTTAGTTCAAAAGAAACGTGGAATACCACACTTAATTTGCTACCTCTTATGCCTAGTGTGACATTTTCCTGCTATAAATAACTAAGTGTGGTAAACAACACTTCAACAGCTTTCCAGAACATTAGGAAAAAACTAAGCACTGTATTAGCTAGTCACGAGAATCTACCACTGCTAAGTTGTAAATATAGGAGATTATTTCACAATCTCCTTTAATAATTTTCTTTTTAAGGAAAATTATCCTCAAACTGGAGGTGTTCCAGATGTAAAAACCTCCAAGTGCTCTCGAACTGCATACCCGGACTGTCTTGCAGCACTGAATCAGGGCCAATGCATGTATAAGCAGTCAAACAAACTAGGCAAAGAGTAACAAATCCCAAACTGCTGATTAAGACTAATATTAATCAGCTTGGAAGGGATGCTTACTACAATGATGTTTAGCAGCATCATTGTGACAGACTTACAAACATTGCCTAATACTATTGTCCTAGCCAAGGACAACACGTGAGAAGTGGTTATTTTTAGACCTTCGCCCCCAAAGACTTTCTGAATAATATTTTAAAGGAACATATCTATTACGCGTAACAGTAAATGGGAACGTAACAGTTTTGACAGAAGCACAGAAGAATTGATCTAAATCAGGAAAACTTTTCCTCTAGCCTTTTAGTGTCTCCTCTTCCACTTTTGTCAGTCATTGATTTTTGTCAAGACAAACTGTTTTTCTCCTAGTACCTGTCAGAACTATATAAAAAAATTCAATAAGCACCAACTCCAGTATAAGCATGTCATAAGGGTCCAGAAAACAACAAAAACCTCTTAAAGATCTGGAAAGAGAGAACTGGCCTGTTGCAAAATACTAAACCACACACACACTATGCATCGAAGCCCTGTAGGAGTCATTACTTCATTCACTATGGCCAAAAACTTCAAAATAGGACATTCAGGAGCTCCAGAGATCTCGGGCACATACCGTATTGTTTTCACCACCACCGGCTGAATATGTAGCTTTCATTCACGAACCAATACTCATTAAAATCCCAAGTTATCAGAATATGTTTTTGTGAAGTGATGGTTTTTGCCTCCCGCTCTGTGGACCCACTAACAAATTACTAATGGGTCACTTGAGCCTTCTACCTTTGCTCTGAAATGACCATAACCAGTTTTTGGTGAGTTTATGCCTCCCGGCTGAGCAGCTCCAGTATCATACAAGGAAGAAGTGCTTGTTAAACATCCTTAATGTATTTGCTTGCAGTTATATTATTGAATATTGCTTTAGACTCTCAACATGGGTTTATTCACCATGTAGCCATAACTAGAGTCAAACAGTCACAGATAATGCTGAACATTTATAGAACTCAACTCATCAGGTTGTATCACCAGCACTTGAGCCCCAGTTAATTATCACTCCCCATGTACACACGTTAGACTAAAAAAAATAAACCCAGTCGTAGGATATAGATGGTGACTCAGTTAATCCAGAGACGTATTTGCTTGAATTTTGCTGAGGGAGGGAGAGGTAGAACAGAGAGAAATACCACCTCACCCCAAACTATGAGAGCTCAGCTTCAAGGTGCTAAAGTTGTCTTCACCTACTGCAAACTGACCAACTGCCAAGATACAAGTAGTAAACATTTCAGTTACTGTTCCTTGTTAACTACTCCACACAACAGGCAAAGAAGAGTGAATTTTTAACCTGAGAATGGAGTAGCTGTGATGCTGATCCAGCAGTAGGGACCAACACTTCCACTCAAACAGAGGCGCATTATCTTTACATCTATTGAAGCACTAAAGCTCTTCTCAGACCACTTTGCAAACTGAGTGGGAAGGAGTAAGGATAAGAGCCGCATTCTGTCCTTAGGGACCTCTATTAAATCAGATTCTCAACATCAGCCACTTCCTCTTTGTTTTCCTCAAGCCATATGGCTTCCTGACAAAATCTGTACAAACAATAAATCCATTAATCAAGCCACTGCTGGAGGAAAAGGCACTTATTTTTCTTCCTTCCCTTCATCAATCCAGACATTTTAATGGAGATGTTTTATGCCTTTTATTTTATGGAAAATACTGAAGTTGTCTTTGTTCTCCCACTGCAGCCTTGTAGACTGGAGCCTCAATTCCAGTACATACTTGTAGAAAGAGATCCTGACATGCTAAAATGCAAAAAGATACAGGAATAGAGAGAAGTCAGTCAAGCCAACAAGAAAGGAGTCCAGCCTTATTGAATCTGTTAGTAGGGATACAGTATAAATTGCTGTCTGGGCTCCCTAGCATACTGAGTCAAGAAACAAAATAACAAACCCCCTTTTTTTAAAAAATTAACAGAAGTAGGTAGAAAAAGAGAGGCATTAAAAGTAATTTCTATTCCTACAAGGCTCTGAGAAGTTGGACGCATGCAGATGCTGAAAGTAGGCAACAAGCAGCTGGAAGGAAGAACTTCTTTTAACAGATGCCACAATAAAATGACTTCTCCGGAGGCCAGATTTCCTAGCAAGGTGAACCAAGATGACCAGTTGCACACAACATGCTACTTAATCTGCTTGGTGTCTCCAAAGTGGTAAAAATGTGCAGGTGATCATGTTATTCTCAGATCATGAGGAAACAAACACCGTACGTGCAAGGAACTCCATGGTAGGAAGGAAGGACAGAAAGAAGAATAAGTTACCTAGTTCTTGTAGGCGGGAAACTCCCTTTCTTGCAGGTGGGAAGATCCCACTCTCCTGTGGAAGAGAGGAGAAGAGAAATAAAACCAAACCTTAAGCAGGCTCATTGCTTCACCAAACAAAACAAACTGCTCAGCTTCAGTTCTGCTGCTCAGTGGCAGCGGGCACAGGAGTATGCCAGCTTCACACTGCTGCAGGGTAAAACTGTGCTGATAAAAAAAATTATGTATGCTATTGGGGAAGTATGTAAAGAAAAAGTGAAAGTATGGTAAAGCATTCCCTTTCTTCCTACTCAATCAATACGCTCAGAGGGTAGCAGGCTGAGAATTCAAGACCACTGAAAAGATAAAAGAAACAAAGACTTAATTTTCTTTGCTTGCAACAGCTTTTTTGCAACTTCAGACTGTTCTTGTACTCTCAGATGTCACTTTGAGACACATGTGGAGTCTATGTTATCCCCGTCTGTCCCAAGCAACTATTTGCATCACACCTTGGAGCCTACTCAGCTCCAAGAAGAAAGGATTTTCCTAGTGATAATGGAAGAAGGGAGAACCAAAGATGATTCGTCATCCAAGTATAGGATAGCATTGCCAACAAAAGCAAATTGAACAAGGTTGACATGTCAGTCACCATTTCAAGGAATGCGAAAATGCAAAATGTCCATTTTGAGGATCTGTTCCCACTGATGTTTCTTCCAAAACTTCTTTGATTAAACTTGTATTACTCAAGAGAGTGCAGAAGGAGGATTGGGAAGAACAAGAAATTAATTTCAAACTCAGGTGGTCTCTTTCAGTCACATATTTCTAAAGCAATGATGATCCTTCCACTCACACGGAAGGAAAATAGGATTGGCATGGTAACAAATCTTTTTACATTAAATCATGTTTTATTTTCTTCACAGTTGTTCTATAGCTTACTGGATGACCAAATCTATGTCCCAATTCATGTGAACCAAAGTAATCCTCTATTGAAATGAAGATCAGGAAAACACAAAGTCGTTTATGACACTGAAAAAGACCTTATAGAGAAACAGCATTAAAAAAGGAATGAAGTTGGCTTTCCTAAAGTAGGATGGGGTTTTTTGGTTTTTCTTTTTAAATAAATACAGGAAAGCAGCATCCTTGATTACAAGCAGGAAATCTTTAAAATGAAAGCCCTTTCTGTCTTTGTTGAAGTTAAGTAGCAATTAGCCACACAGGAAAAAAATATGGAAAGAGTAATCTCAAAAGATTAAGTCATTATCTGCAAGGAACACATCTGTAGTTTTAAAAAGGTTAGAACATTTTGGTCAGTTCTTTGAGGTAATGGGAGATACACAATCTTAGCTTATATTTCTATCAAGGTAATGACAATTCTGAAAGACCACAGACATCATATGGAGCTATGAATTATTAGCCTTGAGGTCACAATCTAAAAAAGATATACCATAATATCCAAAGTACAGATGGATCTGTAAATGCCTTGAGGTAGTGGTGAAAGGTATGTTTGTTTTGAACAGAGTAGTATGGAAGATCAGGTGCTATCAGCTACAGAGGCCTTCCACCACATCTGGGTCAGATGATCCCAATTATCTTCTCATCGCTGTTAATCAAAAGATATCCCTCAGCAGCTATATAATGATCAATGTAAAAATAAATCCAGGATTGATGTTTGGCTCCTAGCAAGAAAAAAGCTTCCCTGTCACAAATCAGTTAGTGCAAGCAGCATCCTTGCTTGAAGTCTCATTAAAAACCCTGTGGTAATGAGGGTCTGCAGGTCGAGATGGTATCTTCACATCGTGTCAAAATGGAATACAGGAAAGGTTGACAAGAAAATGTAGGGGTATATGAGTGGAGAGGAGAAGGTAGTTCTCCCTCCTGCTAGCTCAATATTCTGTCCTTTCTGACCCCATCGATAAACAGCACGTGCTCCCAATATGGCAGTATCTACACCAGCCTATTCTGGCTACTGTGCTTACCTATGAGAAGACTGATCCAAACTGGAAGCAAGACACATTATTAGGACAATATAAGGAGCATCAACCTGTTCCTGTTTTCACTGACTGTAGTCACTTGTTCACATCTTCACTTGATTGTAGAAGGTAGCCAGTCACAGCAAGATCCAAAAAGTTTATTCCCCTTCTTCTCCCGAGCAACCTAACACATTGAACAGAATTGACAGAGGAACCGTCCAGCCCTGACTTCACCGCATCACTCAGTCCCACGTCTGCCTGCAGCACTGATCTCACAAGTCCTGCCTACGTTACCACTAGCCTGCGGTCACGTCTGAGTGAACACTCCATGTCTGTGACTCCAACACAGTTTTCTGTGTGTTTTTTTTTTACACCGTATCCTGTGTTTGCAGGAGCAACAGCATTAATATCCCTTTCCACATCAGTCAGAGAAGTTGCCTCTTTGTTACTACTATTTAGCTCTTCTCAGGAAGAGAAAAAATTGGACAATAATCTCTTCAAATCCAACCCTGAATTACTCCCTCTTCACCCCACAAACGTGGTATCCTATTCCTTTAAGGTCTACTGAACTGTTGAAAAGCAAGTGCTACAAAAATCATGATGACACATAAACCAAAAAGAGTGAAATGACAATTATAAAGCAGCTTGATATAAAAAATGCCTTGACCATGATCCTCAGAGTTCTGCCTATCAGTTCTCTCCTTGCAAGTATGTGAAGTATGTGGCACTTGCTCTCCATACCTTGCTTTCCAGGAACAACAGTCTTGAATTCATTTAATACAGTTTTAAACCTTTGGAGTTCCAGCCGTTGAGAAAAAGGAAAGAAAAACACTTGTAGTGATTTATTTTCTTTTTGCTTAAACAACACGTCCAGGAGAAGCCCAACACATAAGCTAAGAGGACATCATCACGTAAAGGAGAATACTTACAGGTAGGGCACATTGTTTTCTCTTCCTCCAAACTATTAATATTTTACTTGGCAACACCTGACATTGAAGCTGATTGTAACAAGTACCCCAAGATCACAAGGGCATGCTGATACAACACGGGGCCACCAAGACTCATCCACAGACTCTGCACGTACTACACTACTCCCTCATCTCCTCGCACATTCTGCACAACTGTTGGAAGAACATAAGGATAATAGCACAGAAACCCATAGTTTTCTCCTTGTCAGCAAGCTTTTTCTTAAGACAGCAGGCTTTGCAATGTTACACTTCCTGAGGGGAGGCATGCTTTTGCCTGCTTCCTTCCGCAGTCCTAGGAATGTGAAGGTTCCTGGAGACTGCTGATCGGAGACCTCCCTTAGAAAACACTGCCTTGGCTATACTGCTGTAGTTAGACATATTCAGGCTCACTTCACAAGTTAATTATCCC
Source organism: Chionis minor (assembly GCA_013398295.1). Taxonomy (NCBI): domain Eukaryota; kingdom Metazoa; phylum Chordata; class Aves; order Charadriiformes; family Chionidae; genus Chionis; species Chionis minor. The sequence goes on from VZSF01000364.1 coordinate 74,054, forward strand.
TTATAGCAGCAGACAAGATGTGAAGTCATAGCAAGAATTTGCTCTGTTGTTGAAAATCTCTTTTTTGCTGATAGTCTTTTTTGCTCATGGTCAACCGAAGTCTGCTCTGCAGATTTGAAGTACAACAAACAGCTCCATTGTTGTCATGTGCCCGCCTTACCATTGGAAACAAATTGCACAGTTTCACCCTTGACTTAGTTCTGCAAACACAGCATCAAACTTTTGCCATACCTACATATGACTAAACATTTTGCACTGATTCTCAGAAAAAGCATATTGAAGGAAAAAGAGAAAGAGTCTGAGGTAATACAGTCAAGAAGCGTTTAGCAGAAATTGGGATTAGGTCTGTGTTTTCACATATCCACTGGCCTGTTTGGGTTGTAGGTTACCAGAAAATGCATTGACTTAGCTCTCGTTACTGATCCTCGCGGTTGGAACCACAGGAATACATTTGAAAAGAACAATTCGAGTCGAAACATGTTATGTCATTAACCATGCATATCTCTGAAAAAGCATAGTTGGACAAGTCATCCAGGTATTTAGGGAACATAAAAGTGGTAGCGCATTGGTAGCATATAAAAATGGCAGCACAATGATGTGGCATTTGCTTTAACTTCTTTCCTTAAGGATAAGTCTGGTTGAGAGTAAGTAAAAAAAAACTGGAACGAGACTCTGGTTTACTTGCATTAGTGTAGTTAAGGACATGCATGCATGCAAAACTAGTAAAAGAATAGAATCGGACATCCCTTCCTTTGCCACCGAGCGTGTGTCCCAGCCAGTGTAACAACTAAACTAGCGGCAAAGCAGCAGTTTAGCATGCAGCCTGCGTGTGCAATACAGACAGAATCCAGCAGTCCCTTCAGTTCATTCAAATAGTTGATATCAGAATTCTTAAGGAAACAATTCTTCACTTTTTCAGCACTGACAGACATTTTCTATTTTTACATCACAGCAATTTATAGATTTGGAGAGCTTATTCTATTTGAAAAAACCCTGAAAGACTGCTGTCATCTTTGTAAGCAAAGACCATTCTTTTCTGCTTCCAGAGGTTGTTTACACAGCATAATTTTGTATGATGTTCTAGCCTGTTTTTATATGAGGACTGAGGTACGTTAGTTTGCAGCATCCACATCAGGAACAGAAAATAATTAAGATATCGGAATTAAACAGTCACTGCAGATTATTTGTAAATTCAAATTGGTTCCGTTTAGCATCAACCCAAGCCGACAAAAAAAAAAAAAAAATCCAGTTTCAAGTTAGTCTTTAACATTAGCAGGAACATCAGACATCGCTCTGCATTTCCAACTAACCCTTTCGATACAAGAAAGTTCTCATCCAAAACTGTGATTTCCCAGAGGGTTTAAAGGTTAACTTCAATTACCCTGCCTTGGCAAAAAGAGTTATAAGCCACTCCTAATAACACCCCCGATGCCAGCCTTCTTAGAATTGCATAGGACAAAGTAAGACAGTGCCCAGTAGCAGCAAAAACTGGTGGGAGAGAGAAAACCTGCTCCTTTTTAGAAAAGGCTTGCAATGCTTTCTTTTGTGATTGCCATCTTGCATGCAGTGCACTTACGGCCTTCACATTTGATTCCACAAACGCATCTTTTCCCTATTTCAAATGCACATAGGTCCATTCACACTTGAAAACAGAAGTCAGCCCTGCATGCAAAACCTGTACCATTCTTCCTACCCACTCCATTTCTTCCTGTCTCTTATGGCACCCTTCACTTTATAGTCAAGTGGGTCAGGAATCAAATCCAGATTTATGAGAGCCAAAAGCTTACGAACTAACAGTCCAGCAAAACACAGAAGCCAATGAAACCCCAGTGCAAACTATTTTGTATGGCTCACCACTGCTAAGAGGATAAAGAGAGCCAGTGAATTCCTCCCTGCGCAAGCCAATGTTCATCTACAAGGGAAGGACTACACTGAGACAAAAATTTCCCCTCATGGAAGATACCAAAGCGCCCACCTCTCGGCTGTGTCCTCCAAAGACAAGGCAAAGTTAAAGCAAAGTTAAAGTGCTCAAGGGCTGAAGGGAATTCGTATGTTATCATGAAGGTCTTTATTTCAAAAAAGGTTTTGCAAAAAATCTCAGTAGTTCAGGCTTTTTATGCTGATGCACACAAAAAAGTCAACACATCATTTTGTTGTATATGTTGGAACACTCAAAGTAACTCAATTTCAGTGTAACACAAAAGTTTAAGTAGCAGTTTCTTTTGGGCAACCTGTGTCTGCAAATAGTCAGCCTCTATAAAATGAACTTCAAATGTCTGTAACTGAAAGCACACACTAGATAATAATAGGTAAAATACTTAAAGTATACAGCTGTTATACATTTCATGGTTGTAAAAACAGTCACAGATGGCACCTGCAGAGAGCAAGGGCATGAAAGCTTGCAGATTTCTAGCTTCCTCCACAAGCACTTGTCCTTGTAAATGCGCATCCTCCATCAGACCTTCAGCCAACATCTGCGTGCCCTCTGTCATACCCCTCCTGCCCCAAGAATTTAAGAAAATGTTATTTGTGGGATTATAATACACAGTTTCTTAATTGTCACTAATCAAAGGAATTAACATTTTGTAACAGCTACTGCTATTATATAATCACAGCTTTCTTTTTGTTTGCAGCGTTAATTTCTTACTTCAATACATTCTCAGTAAAAGCCAAACTACCTTTTTCTTTCCTTGCGATTAGCAATGAGTCAGTGGAAGACAAACAGAAAACTGACTTTTGCCAGTTTTGCTGCACTCCTTTGAAAGAAGTTTAATCAATCCTCTGGAAGCAAACCTACCAGTGGAAGGAATTTCAAGTATGCTTGGACCTTGCATAGGTGCAAGCATAAAACAAATGTGAGATATGGAGAAAAATGTATTTCTCTAGCGCAAGCCATTACCTCCATCTCAAACAGCCGTAAGTAGAGCCATAGTATTTGTCTCGGTAGAGACATTAGCTTAGGAGAAATCTCAAAAGCAATCAAGAGTCCCACAACAGTATCAGAAGTAATGATGATCTCTAGTTAGACACTTAATGGTAATTACCACCTGGTACAACCAGGCTAACTAAGCACCAGCTACTAAGAAACGCCCAAGAAATGACAATTCATGCCATTAAAGTATTTTAAATTTATTTATTTGATAGTATAAAGGTAAATAGCAAGTTTTTGCTTTATCTGCTACAAAACTGGATTTGTGACATTGGCAACATAAGTCAAGAGTTAAAAGGCCACTGCTAACCAAGAAGAAAGCAACACTTTACAGTCCAAGATTACATTAGGTTGACAAAGAATGAAAACACACCTGGGATTTAGTTCCTTGTTTGCAACAAAAGGATGACTATGTTTTTAAATCTCCTAGGATGACAATTCCATCTAAACTCATTTGGAGGGAAAAAAACCACCAGAAAACCCCCAACCAAAAAACCACAAGGCTAATTTTAAAGTTCTTTACTCAAAAGTACAGAAAAATCAGATGTGTTCAGTAATTGACTAGAGCAAATGTCAGGCTCCTCATCTCAGAAAGGCAAAGAGAGACAAATCTCAAGACATTCTTCCTACAGTGGGGGGGGAAGAACCCAACTCTGAAGATATTTCTATGAAGCTGAACAAACTCTAAATGTATGTAGATGGCATTAACTGAAGCAGAAGTTAAAGATGGATGACGAGTTGCTACTTTTTTTTTATAAGTATAACATCACTAGAAAAAATAAAACCAAACCTGTCAGATTATTACCTCACTGCTTCTCCTCTCCTGTAAGAGATGCTACAGTTCAGCTTATGGTATGGGCTGGTACTGTCACTTTTAAATCAATGTCTTCACATCTCAAACCACTGTGGTTGTTAAATGCGAATACCTAATTTTGGCTATAATGAAAATGCTAAAAGCAAGTTTTCTTACACAAACACAACCCCTACCATTCTACCCCATACTTTAATTATGTCTAAAAAAGGTTAAAAAAAAATCAATGGATATACACTTTTGGTTAAATGCAAGGAATGGGATGGGAGACAGGTAGAAGCTATTTTTATAGATGATTGCTCAAGCTTACCATGTCAAAAAAACCCCACCCAAATCAAAAACCAAACCAGCTACACAAAAAGGTATGTTGCAATAAAGAAGATAATGAGTCGGTCAAGGTATGCCCTATAGCAAAGAGAAAATAAACCATTTACTTATTTATTTTCACTTCTTTTTTTGCAGGGGATCATCAGACTCACCACTTAATTTTAAGTGTTCAACATAGGCTAGAGGAAATGGAAAGCTTTTCTTCAAAGTTCAAAAGCAGAATTCCGATCCTGCTGACATTAGCAGGACAAACAAAAAAAAAGACTCAAGATAAAGTGAAAAGCAGCAATAAAGCACATCATGTCTGTTATGCTGGTTTCAGACTTCTTTGGCAACGTCTCTCTTGATTTAGAGGACTGGCCAGCAAACCCCCCAAATTCCCTTTGAAAGGGTCCCATGCATTCTAACAACATGTGGGAGGTACACATGCACTACAGCTGTTAATCAAACTTCTGCATTTCAAAGCCAAAAAGCTGCAAATACTCAAGAAGGCGGCATGCCATAAAGATGTACTGCAATGTTAATGCGCCAACACGTAAATACCACCACACGGAAAGTTTTACTCCTTCACCGCAACAACGTGCCTTATGGAATGCATGAGGCTTCAATAGGTGTTGGACACTTCCCAGGAGAAGCGTGAAGACCTTTAGAAGGGGGCAAAAGAAGCAATTCCAAACACCCACCCAAGAATCTGCGTTGGGATTTGAAGGTCCTCACCGGCCTCAGAGTACTGCCCAGTCAAGGGAAACCCAAAGCAAAGTGGCCAAAAAATATGTTACCCTTATCTGCTAACACATGAAAATAAATCTGTTTTGATGAGTCACTACTTTGCCAACTTTTTATGTGTTTTTATCAAAGCTCTTTTTTCAACTACATCTAGACATGGTCTAATAAATTCCTTCCCCCTCCTCCCAAAACGTAGTTATTTGTTTGCAAAACTGCACACATTTTTGATTACAAAAATATTACAAATCCTCCTCAGCCAACATACAGCTGAGAGGAACAGATCAGACGAAAAATGAGATTAGTATCCCAAGATTTGGAGATGGTTTTAGTTAACACTGATCCAGATCCCGTTCAGATTACACTAATTCTGATCAGCCCCCACTTGCAATTTCCAGGATTTTAGTCAAAGCCAAGAAACAACTAATTAAGGCCTTAGGATGGCTTCCTCCTTGAGGAGAAATGCAACCCAGCCATATACAAAACATTCAAATAGCCAATGGCAAAGTGTGCATATTTTCAAAACCAACATTCCCATGCAATGAAACAGTTTTTGAAATGGCAAATATCAGAGACAAAAGAGGCTGAACAGGATGTTTTGACCTTCTTGGAAAGTGACAAAGACTACAGGAAGAGTTAAAAGGCTTTTAGAGCATAAGAGATGCACAGCTTGTTTGTAGAGAAAGTATAATCTCAACCCATTTAAAAATACTATCTTGCTACTACATCCAAATAGTAGCACTATGAGTGCGCAAGATGGTCATGACAGAAATAACCAAACTATGAGTAGAAGAGTTTCATAGTGATCTAACTCTTCATCATAAGCCTGCTGTACAGTGCTACCTCGCTGCAAATTATTTGAGAAAAATCATTCTTCTTATTCTTCATATGATTTAACGAAATGATCTTAAGAAACCAAGTGGAAACAAATGAAGTTACTTGAATGAAAAGGTACCTCAGGCCTGAGCTATCCCATGAGAAGATTGCTCTGCCATCAGAGCCAGCTCACGTATTTCATTATAAGCAAGACACACACCAGCATTTGGTACTGCAAAACTTTGGAAATAAACCGACAGTAAATATACAACTTCCCTCCCATGTCCCCCACCAAAACAAAGACAACATACAGCCATAGTTATAAGCAGCTCCGTAAGTGTTTAATACTTGGGTTGACCTCCTACGGACAAGTCTTTGGAGGTCTTCAAACTGGAAAAGAGAGCCAAAGTTCTTGTCTGCATATTGCCTTACAAACTAAGCAGTCTATTACTTCACTAGGTAAACTAGGCAAATGGACTTAACCCAGCAGATTCCAACAATGAAGAAAACATAAAGATAGATCTATCATTTGGGAAATATTTTATCTGGCTTTACTACTTCAGATAGTCAGTATCTTCCTTCAAGTATACTCCAAGCATTTTTGGCTAACAGTAGCTGCATTAATGATCCAATTCATATTCCCTTGTTCAGCTCCCATCTGTTACTCAAAACACTCATCCCTATCCCATTGTACTTTATTTTTCTATTCTCTGTTAGAAAGGAGTCTTTGATACTGTATGTGCATGGTCACCATGCCGTAGTACAAGATGCTGGTCTTACTCCAACTGAACGATGAGAACTGGACGGGAGAATAATTTAACTAAGTCACAAGTGTAATTCCTGCTAAAAGTAATATGCAACTGAGCATAGTATGATGGTGTTTCATCCAGCACCGGGCTGAAGCCGGAATATTTCAATTACGCCTGGCCTAAAGGTTTCAAGACAAAAGCTAAGACAGGAGCTCTTCCTTACACACTTACATTTTCTGATAAAGACGCAAGGAAAGGTAGCAGAGTAGGTCAGATCACATATTAGCTAATCTAGCATCCAACCTAGCATCCCATCTCACACAGTGGCCAGAGCAAGGCTCTCAACCGCACATAGACTGCAGCAAGAGATTAATAGCTTAACCACAAGCAGTTTCCCAGTGGAACCATGCTATGAATTATATGAACGCTGGCCAAGATTTCTCTGTACTTCTTTCATTAAGAAAGCAGATTAGAAAGGGTTACATTCAGAGACTTACCCTAAAGACATCTGAAGTTTTCAAATGACTTTAATTTGCTATGCATCAAGACAAACATCAAGCTTAAGAAGGTAGAGCATTAATGAGCTAGCGGTTACCAGTCTTGGCCTGCTGCAAGTATGAGGTAAAATATACTTGATTAAAGGCAAGCAAAGAACTAATACTAAAGCATTTTAACTCGAATGAGAACAGGTTAAGAACCTGCACAACATTACTGGAGCTCGGCGGATGCTTATTAGCTTGTTAAACTATTGTAGCTCAGTGTGTCACAGCCCTTAGCCTCTCAAGCGTCTTTCAAAATGCCGTAGAGATAAGGTAGTAAGACAGGTACCTCACCCCTGTGTTCCAAGAAGGTAATTTCCCTGGTTGAAGGATATTTCACCACCTCTAACACCTCTTCTTACACTACCATTTCCCCCACACCCCCACCAGTAGACCTTAACCCGTAATTCAATTCACTTCTTCCGAGGTTAAAGCAGTTTATAATGCTGCAAGACAACAAAGAGCAGTGAGCAGTATTGACAGCATTTCCAAAGAAATTTGTAGTTGTCCTGCATCACCGGTGTGTCACAGGCTAGAGAAGGTGCTTTTATTCCACCTCCACACCGTTCTTTTCACCATTTACACAGATCACTTGATCACAATTTTTTGCTGTACTTTTAAATGCCCCCAATTTTTAGTTTATGATCTTCTGTAGCTGTGAGCTGAACAAAAAAATTCACACACAAAGGTTTTTATATTTACTCAGGAAAAATACTGAACATGAATTTGTCCAGTTCTTTCATCCCTACACTAACTCCCATAGTGACATCAGACAATTCTACCTCCAAAGAGGTCAGCACAAAACACTAATTATCCCGTTGATAGCACCCAATTCCAAACCAAGCAGGCAGCCCTAATGCCCACAAAGAGCCTCAATAATGCCCTTAAGCGGGCAATATTTCACATATTAGGTTGTTATAGAAATGCCAATATAGGCCCCTAAACTTCCATTGGGAAGAAACAGTAGATATCCCCAAAGGGTCTGTATTTCGTTTTCTTCTATTGTGTGCTTTCTTATTGCCCCATCAAGTGAAAAATCTAGACTGCTTCCTCCTTAAATAAATGCTTTATGAAAAAACACAGCTACAACTCAGTTATTAATATTAAGGATTAAGGATTATGTTAAGAATGCACCAACTCATTCGACTTAGTATTAGTATGGTTATGGTTTAAAACTATCAAAAGCTTTAAAGTACATTTAAACAGTTTTTAACATTAGCCAAATATCAAGTGAAACTACCACTTTACAGCTAGAAAATGGCCCACTTTTCAATACATTAATGACATCTTAATTGTTTGAGTTAAAAACAATATTCAAACATCTTTACTAGCTTGTAAAGTAGTTTGTTGTCGTTTATAATCACTGGAAGATGTCCGAGTTCAGACAATCTCTTCAGCTGGAAAGAAGAAATACATCTATAGCAATGAAAATTTTATTCAGCTCTACGAATACGAAAGTATCAACCTACAGTTCTTTTTATAATATAACACCAGTTGCATGTGATATTAAATTAATCTGCAGTGATTAAGTATTCTCTTTGCAGACAGAAGGACAGCAAATTATTGATTTTTCATCTGATTGACCACAGCTAAGTAATTCTATATTGTAGAATGAAAGGTGGTTTTCTGCCATAGCACCAACTGTGCTGTGAGACTTCGGTGTTGAGACTTCTCTGTATTTCCAATACGAGAGTCTAACTGACACTACTGCAAATTAGATAATTTTTAGAGGCAAGTTCTACAAACCAGCTACAAGGGCAGCAACACTATTTAATAATCGTGACTTGCCAAGTGGATGTTCTGTGCTAAAGAAAGCATGGGTAACACTGTTGGGCAGAAGCACTTTTAACTTGCACCCTGTGCTGGGTTTGGCTGAGGTAGAGGTAATTTTCTTCACAGCAGCTAGTATGGGACTGCGTTTTGGATTTAGTATAAGAATAATGTTGATAAAACATACTGTTTCAGTTGTTGCTAAGTAATGCTTATATTAAGACGAGGACTTTTCCAGCTTCCCATGGAAGCTGAGAGGGAGTATAGACAGGACAAGCTAGCCAAAGGAATATTCCATACCATAGACATCATGCTCAGTATTTAAGTGGGGGTTGGCCGGGGGGCAGGAATCCACAATCGCTGCTCGAGATGGGCTGGGCAACTGATCATCGGGTGGCAAGAGCAGCTTGGGTTGTATCACTTTATTTTGTGTATGCTTTCACCATTATTATTATTATTTTCTTGTCCATTTCTGTTCTGTTAAACTGTCTTTATCTCAGAGCACAAGTGAGGTTTTTTTCCTTTTTCTCTCTCTTCTTTCTCTCTCTTCTACCTACTCTACAGGGGGGGGAAACGACAGGGAGTGAGTAAACAGTGTGTGATCCTAACTACTGGCTGGGGTTACACCATGACAAAACCAAAGCGTATCATTTGACATAAAAGACATATTTTGCTCCCAAAATCTAACAGATTAGGTCAGTACTAGCTTCCTTTGCCAAATTTCTTTCAGGAATAATTATTCTTTGTGTTAGTCCAGATCTGCGAGGCCAGCATGATGACGAGAGAGAGATAAAGAACAAGTAGTTTTTAAATAATTCTGTATATATAATTATCATAGAAAAGCTAGTAATTCTTCCAAAACTACTACAAAAACATAGTTGACAAAGCATTCAATAAATTTTAAAAACTTTCACAGGAAGCATTCAGAAATTAAATGCAGGGGAAAAAAACCCAACAAAGCAATATAAGACCACTGGCCTTCAAACCCATGCTACGCAGAAATCAAACATGACTGCATGGACTGCTTAAAGCACAGCCTCTTATCAGCATTTTCAGGAGCAAGTCTTCCTTTACCACAAGTAATAGACTGCTAGAATTGACAGAAAAATCTAGTGAGTTGCACACAGCTTTTACAACACTACACCAAAAAAAACCCACCCTGGACTTAAGAAGATTTTACATAGCAGGTGGAGAGCATGCTATTCCAGAAATTACAATATCTCCGCACCCCACTGTGCTGGTGGTATTTGCAGAAAGCAGAAACTAGATTTTCTTCAAGCATTCACCAGGAAGATGCAAGAGCCCAGTGGCATCAGGCAACATGAAGAACAGTGTGGAAGCGACGCGCTCCTGGTTAGAGCCGAGGAGTTCACTTAGACAACAAAGCATTATACAACCTGGAACAACTTTCCAAGTGATAGAAAGATGTTTTTGAAATCTAGGTCTTCAGCAAAACACATCAGGAGTCCCACCCTTCCCATGCATTGGATGCATGTTCATACCCACTGTGCCTTCTCCACCAGAATGCAAAAGGGGCTGTCTGCAGCTTCCCAGCAAATAGCAGAGTGAAACATTACTTTTTTTGTCTAAACAGAAACTTTCAGAAGAGGAATGAAAGTTTAAGCAGCCCAGATCTTTAGAAGAGGTACCTGAATTTTTTAAGGCTAGGTCTAACAGTGATGAGGAATTACCTGTATTTGATGTGTAGCAAAGGAAAAAAACCCTACCAGTGTTAATATGCCCAGGCACCTTTATTATTCACTTTAATTTCTCGGATACATTTTAGGAATGACATTCCTTGGGTTTTTTTCATTTGAAAATATAAATCTTATTTCTCTACTTTTTTTCCCAGTCATTTTCATCCTTCTTGCCCTTGAGATTAATTTCATGTAGGAAAAGCACATACTTTGCATAAGGAATAATACCCCGTATGAGAGCAATTATTAGATTTCACACAAACTGACCAGGCATCACCGTGCAATTATTTCTTTGTTACACAAAGTATCTTTAAGATGGAAGTAAGACAGGACAAAAACCATTGGTTCAGTCACCTCCAAAAGAACTCTTCATAATAAAAAAAAGAAATTTTAAACGCAAGATATTTTGCCAAGTTATCATACTCACAAAAAAACCCAAAACACCCACAATGCAAACACAGAACCCAAACCCCATATTCTTCATGTTTGATTCTTGGAAATAACATTTTAAAAATATTTATAGAGTAAAGCCTCCCAAGCTACCAAAGCTGCAGTGTTAATATGTTGTTACATAATTGTTAATAAATAAGTTTTTAAAATGCATTGAAGTCAGAATCAGCATTTTCTTGGCAGCTTGACATTAACAGTTCCACAATTACTTCATGTTTGCAGTAGTACTGCCAGCATAGGAAGCTGGTAGCAATCCAACTGAAAATTTATTCTGTTTCAGGCTTGCTTCCTACGCAGCATTAATTGAAATTGGTTTACATTACCTGACTAATGAATAAAAGCAAGACTGTCGTCACTTGAATATAAGAGTATATCATCTATTGGATATTATTGGATAGCTGAACTATAATTTATAGCTACACACAAAAAAAATTCCCCAATATTTAATACTGTAGCATCCTACATCCCAGAAAAACCCTTGATCACAGCAGCAGGTTTGCCGTAGAAGTCTGAGGCAATTCCTTACATAGAAACCTGAAGGGTAAAACACAACTACACCATCATTTCCACTTAAAAATACTTGCTTTCATGGCATGATTCTGCACTGAAAGCTCATTCACCAAAATAAAGCAATGTATCCAGAAATCTCTCTTGTGCACATTTTATCAAAAAAAAATTTTACACAAAAATTAGATTGAATGCAGAGTTCAGAAAGTTTCTCATATATGTAGACTACCACCTATTCTCATTTAAAATTGCAGCAATAATACATGCCTACAGAAAGCCCCACGCAAGAACCCAAGAACCTTGCAATGTTCTGCAGAAGGTCACAGAAATGGGAAGATACAGCAAAGTGTTGCTATTCTCTTACTGGAGAGGTCAACATGGACCAAGCTGGAGAAGGCAACTGAAGTGTTTGTCACCAAATATGCCTCAGTCTTCCTAAGAGCCTGGATACAGATCTCCATGACTACTGAAACTGCAAAACCAGTTCATTCTCAACTTGCAGAGTTGTCCTTCACAGACAGCAACTTAAGTCTTCAACACCATACAACCAAGGTGTCTTTGACAAGCACACATATCCCTCCCTGAAGCTACTCCATTCTGGAATACCTTCCAGGAAATGTTGAAGTGAGTTGCAGGCAAAACAAAATAAAGCACAAATCATTAAACCTAAACCACGTCCAAAATGCTGGGCAGCATGTAGAAGTACAGTATGCCATTCTTCGAAACAAAATGTTGGCCATCTCAAAAACCTGAAAGGTGCACCTTTGGTACGCTGTAGCCAAATGGCTCAGTGGATAAACCACAAATTAGGAGTGCAGCACAGTAAGGTAGTTTTCAAGGCAATTTTCAAGTGTGATTACAGGGCCACAGTCTGTTCATCATTTTTCACCCTATTTTCGTTGTTGCTGTAGGAAGGGGGAAGATGAAATATTTGCAGCAGAAAGAAGTAATCCACATGCAATCCAGTTCAGCGCTTACATTAGATACACATCAGTCATCTCTTGAAAGTACAGAATCAACATTGCTGGCCCTTGGTCTGCTGCATCATGTGAAAGCAAATATGAAGCACCCCAGAAGGCAAGTTACAATGCAGTTACAGAAGGGAAAATCCCAGATCTGTGTGCCCTATGAAGGAGGACAGAGTAAGCAGTGACATGACATCCATATTAACCTCTAAAAATGTTTCACATTAGAAATGTAACAGGACACAATACCTCAGAATAGCTGTGAAAGACACCAAAAGGAACTATCATTTGGGGCATAGAGGTTGATTCTATCAGCCAACCACATTAATTAAATACGCATTGCCTAAAATAAACCTGGAACTACAAACGTAGAAGTGTACATTGTCATAAAGGGGTGCAAGGGAAATCCAACAGTTTAAGCACGCTCATAAACCAACCACAATTACTATTCTAAGGACTTCAGAATTGGTTTCTTATGTATATTAGTTGAAAAGCCAAAAATTATTTTCAGAACATGGTTTATGGTCTACATAAGTCTTAGAAACATAAGATTTAAAGCTAAGTGACCAGGACAAAACCAGTTTTTTAGTCCAAGGTGGGAATAAATTGCTGTTATTGTCTTTAGTAAAAGAAGCCTTTCATCTCTTCAAGATGAGTGTCAGAAGTCACCATCTTCTCCGAAAGCAAATATAACTGCAGGTCTGCCACTGCTAAACATTTGCATGTGTTCAAGAGAAAATGCAAGAGGCACTAAAGAGCCTTTTAATTTTGCCTGCTTTCACTGACAGCGTAGCACATGAAGTTCTTATACAAAAAATCAGTTACAGTCAAGTACAAGCCCCTATCTACTTTAGGGATAAAATGGACACGTTTATGACCCAGAGCAGCTTGAGTGCTTTCCTTTGCATTCAGCAGTGTTACGATACAAGACCATGAGGATGCTGCAAGTTTTTTTCTGTGCTTGTGATTCTTAACAAACTACAATTCTGGCAAAGACACGTATATTCCTAGTGCTAATGAGGTTGTCATTTAATGCCATTAAAAGCTATTTGACCAGGAGTGAGTATACTAGATAATGGATCAGATCACTCTTCACAGTAATTCAATTACAACATAACTCCTTGAGCCTTCTAAAAATAAGTAGTATAATGTAAGTAGCATGACTATGGGTAAGCAAATTATGTCCAAGAATGACGTGAATGCGATTCTTAGCGCTTAGATTCTGGGCAGAGATAGCTACTTACAGGTATCAAAAAACTGACTAATAGCACTAGAAAACTATCTTGTTTATTATTTTTATATATGACTACGTTTATGCCTATTATCTAGACCTATTACATGGAGATAGAAAAAAGGGGGGAAAAGTTCAGCACTTCTGTATTTCTGAAGTTGTTTACCTGCATCTTAACTTTCCACATACACTGAACAAAGCATAAATAACAAAATCCCTGGTAAACATCACTGCTACGCTCAAACTTCATGACTATTTTACAACATGGACAGAAAAACATTTTCAGCAAGACCAACATAAGATTATTCCCAGTTGTGAGAGGAACAAAACATCACAAGATTTTGAATCAGATACGATACACTTGCATCACACAAGGCTTTCATGCAATAATACTCATCTTTTCCTTTTTTTTTTTAATTTTTCTTTTTCTTCAAACCTGTAACCTATACAAGTGGAGAGAAGTCAAGTAATCGTGGGAGAACTGAACACCAGGGATGAAACAAGTGGCTCTAAACAACCTCTTCACCCAAATCAGCAGCAGCTGAATAACTGCCCAACTGGATACACAGATACCCTGGCTTGGCCCTTTAAATAACACTGGCTACACAGGAAGAGAAGTTGTGCTTATGTTTACTTGAGTTTTCATATTTACTCATTTAAATTCATGTGCAAGATAAGAAGCACCAGCAGGAGAAGCACCTCTTCAAGCAACATTTTAAAGAAGATGAGAAGCTCCACTGGGTTACCTACTGTTTCTGTATTTAGCCACAGGTAGTTTGGGAGTATTTTCCCCAAGTAAAGGTTTACCTTTTACATGTGACCTCTTAAAACGTGTCTTTAGCTTTTAGACCTACTGAGTGCTGGAACAGCACACCAAAGTCATTGAAAAAAAAAATTAATGCAAACAAACGTGTTTTCTTGGCTACACATTTGTCTTTACAGGTAAAGCCAGAAATAACCATAATTGAATAATTCTGTTGCTTTTTCCCCAAAACTGTATCTATGTTGTAAGAAAAATGCATGTCTCTCTTAGCTACCAGCTCCTGGTTTTACATTGGCAAATTCCAATTGGATTCCAGCCATCACAGCAGAGGAAGAGTCCCCCATGTTTTAGAAGGCACCTGGAACCTCCTACCTCAAGAGACAACAGACAAGGCCATCACAGCAGCAGTGCTGCAGGTTCCCAAGACAACTTCCCCTTAAACAAGCCTGCTAAAATGGCACCTAAACAAGCAAGAACACTGAAATCTGGAATTAAAAAGAAAATCCAGGCAGGAAGACAGATCTCCGGAAAATTTCAGCTCATGACAGAAGATTTAAATGATTCTCCCTTTTTACTCCTTATACTACTAAGTTTACTGACCTTATGATCATTAAAGGAAAAAATATACTAATGAACAAACTGATACTTCTGTAAGACAACAGAAACCCTAAAATGCAAACAACTAGATCTAAGTTCTTAATTGCAAACAATTCTTCCTTAATCATTTGGGAGACATCTTCGCTGAGTTAAGATTTCAGGCCCTGCTTCAGAACCACCTCACTCATCTTTTTTAAGTCAAAATGGCACCTTGCTGTAACTTATTTACAAAGCCGAAAGTTTTAACTTTTTTATTTTAAAAGTAGTACTATTCACCTACCAAAACAGCTGGTCTTCTTTCAAACTGCCACATTACTGCACAAAAAAACCTTGAGAGGAGAGGAGCTCTTGCTGCAACCTTATTTCTGTATATACACATCCAGGAGAGCCTGCATGCCAGTTGTGCTCACAGAATACATCACCTACCTGGAAGAAGGTCACCTGCCCTGACTGACAACCGGATATTTTAAGTCTCAAACACCTACCTACGGAGATGAGGACTCGAAGTTTAGCGCACTTGTTGAAAGTCAAACTGGCACCAGTGTTTCTGGTGAAGCTGTTCTACGTGCAGAATCAGGACCTAAACATACAGGGTTAATAGCCCACAAAGGCACTACTACACTAGTATTTTATACCAAAGATGACTAAGCAAACACATTTCTGGCTACAAATCTCTAACATAATGCCGTTTCCCCGTACACTCAATATACTTTTACTGTGTCATGTTCTTGTACATTAAAGCGAATGGTACAAGTTACAGAAATACAGAAGCACCAACCCATAAAGAGTACTTGCTTTCAAATAGTAATTGCAGTGACTATAATGTTCCCCGAGGCAGCTCTAAGTGCGAGCAGAACGCTGATAAAGTATGTCTAAGTTATTAGGAAAATAAGTTTCACTTAACCAGCCAAAGCTTCAAGAACAGAAAAGTTACCTTCTCACAACAGAGAACACTTACTGATTGACCAAAGGATTACAAGTTTCTCCTATCAATTCTTGTCTTGAATTCTTCACATTCTCCATGATCTTCTCAATAACCCCATCCCAATTAGAAACAGGGAGAGCCATCAGTTCCTTCAGGGCTTCTTCCAGAAAGTTAAGCCTTCACCTACTTCCCCCCCTAGGTTTAGCATAGCCATTTTGCCATTATGAACTCCAGGCAGAGCAGGCCTGGGAGCTCTGTCTGGCTAGCAAGAGCGTAACGAGAACTTTGAAAATTTTCATAATGAGGTGGTGTGTTTGAGCCCCGGGGTCACTCAGAGCACAGATTTATGTTGTCTTTAGGTGTAAGTTGTTGCTGCAGCTGATGCATGCATTCCACAGCTGGTACAAGGCAAGAGAGGACACCTGCATTACTGCACAGTCAGCTAATAGAAGAATTGGGTTTGTTCCATAATCTGTAAAAATGCACCATAATGAAGAAACTACCCCCCATCAGGAAAGAAACTATGATCTGATACGTTACGTACATGACAAGTCAACAATTAGATAACCTGGCACAAGCTCTGAACATTTATATAACATCTATAGTCAGGTAAAGTTAAGCATCTCTCAGAACTTAAACGCATGAAATAATTCCAGTTATAATTTCTTAGTCTTGAAAAATATGTGGTGCTAATATACCAATGTGACTCTCAGTTCTGAAAGGTTTAGTGTAAAGGAACAATATAGTCTCCCCAAAGCCAGACAGCAGCTCAAGTTGACAAGCAAGAGTACTAAATTTCCAGTTTCCATGGAAATGGAATTTGGATCAGTACGGATTTCAGAATTTAAAACCAAACACTCTCCATCTTACACTCCTTACTCCAACATTCATCTTCCTGGGCAACAAGGGTTCAAGAGAGAAACAGATGCCATATACATTAGTGATCTAGTAACTCATCCTGCCTTGTGGCTCCCCATTTTTATTTAGAGGTAGCCATCCCCTCATAAACCATACACCATAGTGGTCAATTTAGTGGGAGCCAGCCAGAGACATTTTATAAATATGACAGTATCCCAAAACTGTGCATTTGGGAGGACAGATTGGTTATTAGTCACACATTGAACCACATTAAAACAGGAAAGTCAAACCATCAACACAACCACAAGGAACACTTAATGAAAAAAAAAAAAAATCTCATTGATATGACCCAGCATAATAGCATAGCAACAGAACTATGAGATTTTTAAACTGTAAAAATCCCTTCATTGTCTTTAGGCAAGAACCAAAAAGGTGTATTTTATCACCACTGATGCAACACTTCTACAGCAGTCGCTGCGCAACGCTGCAAGGAAGAATTCCAACTTGTTGATTACAACTGCAGGATGCTCACTGGCAGCTAAAGCAATTTGCCAATGGTATTTATGGCTCCTGTTCCTTGAGTTTGGCAAGAGCAGAGGAAGAGTAATTTTCTGGAAGTATTTACATTGATTTTGCAACTGATGACAACACTCCATCTGCTCTCAGGCACTTCGTTGCCTCTGCCAATTTCTTCTCTAATACACTGCTGTCGCCGAGGTTTCTGTAGTTCCTGAACCTTGGTTCCTGAACCCCTCCTTCACCAGGTTCGAAGGGGCCATTTCAAGTTGCGAGCAAGAACTTGAAGTACGAAAAGCTAACCTTATGCCCTAATCACAGATCAGCACGCAAATAGATGGTATTTCCAATGACTCCCTCTCTCAAGATCACCACCATCAGAAGCCTGAGGATATGGCTGATGGCTTTAACAGAGCTGCCAAAGTCCCTGAAATTAAAAGGGTCTTGAGGCCAATTAGGAGAAACAGAATTTAAAAAGAACCAGAACCAACTCATTCTGCTAGGAAAAGTCCAAAAGCCCCATGGAAATCAAGATTTCACCTAACATTTCAAAATGCAGCCAAGTAGAGCAGTGTCCTCTCTACAGTGAATAGTGGGCTACCCGATAAAAATTTGACATTTGAGATTCCTATCCAGCAAGCACAATTCTACCTGCAAAACCTGTGGTGTAAATCAAACAGATAGAAGGATTCAGTTTCCACCTGTTTGTCCGTCACCTTTCATACACAGTTAAACACAAAAAGAACCAGCAAAAGCAAATAAATATTTGAAAGCCTGAATTTTCCTAACTTTAAGGCATTTATCAAGGCAGAAGCATACACAAATAAGTTCACTGCTTTCTCCCACTTTTATATAACGATCAAGCTACCTTTATGTCATGTGTTATGATTCGAGATAAAGTATTCCTAGGAAATGTAATACCTCATCTTACAGCATCACGTAAGTAAAAAATAACCTCACAAAAGTCACATGTAGAACTCTTTTTAAGATCAAATACTCAATCCACCATAGCAAAATGGATTGCCAAGGTCAGATATTCCTGAAAAGTGACTATAACTTCCAGCAGCTCATAGAAAAATCAGAAGTATTTAGACCTCCAAGGGCTGAGATAAACAGCGTCAGTCTGCTCATTTGTTTCATTTGAAAGTAGGTTAGTGTGAAATGCTGTCCCTAAGAAATAATCCCAACAGGATGAATGCAGAAAATAAATGCTTTAATCCCTTTGGTACGGGTACACATGTGCGTGGATTCATTTACTATTAGGCTCTGTGGTGTGCAGGTTGGATTAGATGATCTAAGGTTTCTTCTGGCACAACACCTGTCTCAAATTATCTATCCTATTTATTGACAGCAAGAGAATTAATTTGTCTGCAAACACAGTAATCCTTTCTTCTAACAATCTGTTCTTTTCTTCTCATTTCACTGACCACCTAGATAGAAGAAAAAAGTAAATCATGGCAAGTTAAAAATCCAGTGTCAGCCTTATTCCACCGCTTCAATTTGTCTTTGTTACTTTTAAAACCCAGTACCGCAGTGGTAAGCCCACAAAAACAATAGATTTGAAATAAGCCTTTTACTCTTCCGGGAGTCCTACAATATGTAAGCCACTTACTGCTTCAAGTTATAGGTTCCGAAAGAAATTAAAAGCTGACAAAATTTTGAAATTACCAACCTCTTTGCATTTAGGCATTAAACTAAGGTTTGCCTTTGTATCAAATAAAAGACCAATTCAGCAGCTATATCAAATACAGCAGATTGTTTTAGCAACCTCATTTTTAGGAGATCAGATTTAGCTACTCAGCTTTAATACTCTTGTTTTTGAATTAACCATCTGTTCTGTAACATTCAGACAGACAGACCTCATAAAGTAGGATGTCAATCTCAGGGGTTTTGGGGCTAGAACACACACATATACATGCCCACAACAGGCAAGCAGCCCATCAAGATAATAGTCAACCTTCCCAACAAGGAAGTTTTATTGTTGATTTTTGTATCTAGTCTGTGGTTTCATTTTATCCAATTAGCAAGAATAACTCTGGCCAACAGAGTCTGTATTTTAATCAATTAACACAAGAAGGGAACAACTTTAAAAGGTTTTATAACAAAAAGACTTCTATTTACAACAGCTGTAGGTCAGAGATCTTAATCTAGGCCCTTTTAAGAAGACTGCCAAAAATAAAGCATGCTGTTCCACTGTAAATTGTCACTGTAGAGAAAGTGCAAAATTCGTATGTGAAAAGATGCAGTTAGAAAGCTCTCCACAGGCAATGATAGGTATTTTTAAAGTGCAGTTGCTGTGAAAGTATGGAAGCTTCTACTTCCTCTTTCAAAAAGATATATACAAGCACACAAATGTTCTGTTATTTAAAGTTACATCAAAAGAAGCCAGATTTATAGGTGTTGCTTGACTGGTGGACTTTTAACAAACGCTTTAATCAATTGATCCCTTTAAGAGAAACACGCCATCAAGAAGGCATTTGTTTCAGCAGACTACCAATGCGAGTGGCTAAAAGATGGCCAAAGTACACTAGAGAAACATTTGACAAGCTTAGAGTTTCCAGATCTTTAAACACCCTTTGCCATCTAAAACACTGTTTGCAATAATACCAGTGCAATTGAATTCCCTGCATGTTGCCACCGATATCATAAATATTATGGTTTGTAACTGATGGCACCACAGTAGGCTCCCCGTGATCTAGTACGTCCTGCTTCCACAACACGGTCAGTAATAAGGGCTTACTGGTCCCAGGCAGACACTTAACTGACCTCCAAGACCTTCTTAGGAAAGCTGGTACACTTGCTTTTACAACAGCTCTGGCAATGAGCCTGCATATTACTGTAAGGCTGGTAGCCCTGAAGTACTACAGTGTTTATTTCAACTCTAAATCAAAACATTGCAACCACATATGCCTGCAGACACAGGGCCTAGTACAATTAACTCTTCTATTCCCATGCATATGCCTTAAAACAATCTGCAGAGCATGCCAGAATATACCATTACCCTAAGATTTCCCTTTAGACTTCCCCCGACTCACAGTGAAGGTTCTATTAAATCAACTTTTAAATTTACCGATTTATAACTAAGAAATAAATAAAGATTTTAAAATTCAAGTGCCTATACATAAGTAACGAAACACATGCTGGGATCCTCAGGTATTTGCCAAACTTTCTAAAATCTCATGCTGTTGTTGCCGAGTATTTTTTGCAAAGTGACCATTTAGGGAGTTTCCTTTGTGTTCTTACTCTTGTGAAGTTTCATCCATCTCTATTCCATCTACTATCGCCCTCTTGAAACATTACTTCATCTATAAGTAAAATAATGAAGAATTAACTTCCCTCCCTTTCTCTTGATAGCATGTTCTAGCATTGTTTGACCGGGGATGGGGGGGTAAATCAGGTAATTGAAAGGAAAAAGTAAGGTTTCCATGAAAAAGGACCTACTCAACATTTTATCAGCTGTATGAAATTTGTACGTAAGTACTTAAACCAAAGGGGAAATCTTTGCCTCAACAAATAGTGACAGTAAAATGGTTTGATCAAGGATTTAATTTCAAGAAAAAATTCCAATGATGTAGCACCAAATGAAGCACAGGGTATTAATCAATTATTCCCCCTCAACTTCAAAATCTGTTCTGTTCCTACTTCAAAGCTGGTGGATGAAGTTTGATTTAACATGTTGGGCTAGGAGTGAGATGTTTCTGTAAGTCGGAGAGTTATCATCAGTGAGTTACAGGCTTGTCTGCAACATAGGCTGCACAAGTCTAAATACACAAAGAAACATCCACTCTACTATTCCTTTCACAAAGGAACAAGCAGACCTGAAATTATGGATCCATTTTTAGGCATATGTTTTTTTCCATATGCACCTTACTCAAGTACACACACATGCCAATTAAGAAACAGATCTTCTTGCTCCTTTCCTATAGGAAAGGCTGTATTTTTAACTCATTATAGGTCTCATCACATGAATGTATAAATCAAATTCTGTTAGAAGTACCCTGAATAAAATATTTTTCTTAGTCAATACATTTTGCATCATCATCTCTAACGTACACTATTTTTATAGCTTTTTAATGAAATAATTCATAGGGAATTTCAACATACTGTATCTGTGACAAGTTTCCCTAAAGCATAGTCTGTCTGTTGCATTCAAGTACAGAATCATTAGATTCCACACACCAAAAAAAAAAAAAAAAAAAACACCAACCAAAAAACACACCAGATTCTGGAAAGCTGAGAACTTACCCTAGAATTTAGAGAGAGATCATACCAACTTGCCCTAATCCGCCTCTTTAAACAAAATTTTGCAGCGGCCAGAAAAAAAAAAGATGCATAGAAAGACCTAGATATTCTGCATTTATTCAGTAGAAGCATTATAAAGGTAAGCAAAAAACATTATAAAAAAACCACTTAAGAGCAGGAATTTATTTACACCTCTGGTTTAATTGCTGGAGGTATCAGCAAGGCAATACCATTACATTTGATGGTGGCTGTGTGGTACAAACACCTCTTACAAAGAAAATAAAAAGACAGAATCCTTCAGGCAACCCACAGAAGCCAAGCCATCTGCTCAGAGCAAGACCAACACTTGATTCAGACGAGGATGCTTTTCACCAGCTGGGTCTTGAAAAATATGACACAAAGGATTGTCCTGGTTTGAGCAACACAGGACTCATTTCTTTCCTAATGCTTGGGAAAGCCGTACTTTTGGAAGAGACTAGTGTCTGAATTTGTGAAGATAATTACTTTATAGCCAGCCATGGTGCATGGGTTTCAAGGTCTCACTGTTTTCGAGCTCACCAGGTACAGGGATGAGGAGGAGAGGGACTCAGGCACTTCACTCAAGCTGGCCAACAGGATTATTTCATTCCATGAACTTCACATTCAATATGAGACGTTTTTGCTGCGAAGTTTGTTGCCCTGTGATGGCAGCGATCCAGAGGACTTCTTGCCCCAGTGCCAGATCCCCAAGTCCTTCCCTTCCTCCCAAAGCCATAGCGCTCCCAGTATCCGACATTTACTGTCCCCTGCTGGGACTGCACAGCTTCCAACTGATAGAGCTGACTGAGTACAATCCTTGTATAGTGTATATATGGGTATTGGGATGAATATGGGTTCTTTAGTGTTTATACTGTTAATTATCTAGTTCTATCCTATTCAATCTGTTTATCTTTCAACCCCCAGGTTTCCTTGTTTTCTTCCCGCTTCCCCTTCCTGGGTGAAGAGGGGTTATCAGTTGATAGAANTCTTGCCCCAGTGCCAGATCCCCAAGTCCTTCCCTTCCTCCCAAAGCCATAGCGCTCCCAGTATCCGACATTTACTGTCCCCTGCTGGGACTGCACAGCTTCCAACTGATAGAGCTGACTGAGTACAATCCTTGTATAGTGTATATATGGGTATTGGGATGAATATGGGTTCTTTAGTGTTTATACTGTTAATTATCTAGTTCTATCCTATTCAATCTGTTTATCTTTCAACCCCCAGGTTTCCTTGTTTTCTTCCCGCTTCCCCTTCCTGGGTGAAGAGGGGTTATCAGTTGATAGAAAGATTAATCTAACAACAATAAACTGTTTTCTCAAACCATAATAAGGACGAAGATGTTTCTCTAGAAAATGAAAGCCTCTGGTTCTTTACATATCTTCACTATTAATGACACAGTTCAGATCATTCACTCAGACTAGCCTTATATATTCCTTGATATTTTCCTTTGTTAAATACCTTTACAGTTAATAAAGCTCAGAGCCATGGAGTTACTCCAGTTTTCCAAAACATTCAAAAGTGCTTTTCTTAAAGTGCAAAAAGTATCTCCTGTTATTAATGCTTAACACATTTTTAATCAAGTCATGTTCACTTACAAGTGAGTCATGAATAAATCTATACAGGCAGAGTTGTAGCCAAGTCTCAGAAGACATCTAGTGTTGGCTCAAAAAAAAAAAAAAAAAGAAAAAAAGAAAAAAAATCAACCCAAAAAACCACAACTGAGTTTCTCACAGCCCAGGACCAGTATATTTAAGTAGAATAAGTCAACTTGAATTTCATATGAATGACATGTAAATAAGCTTGTGCATTAGTTTTTAATCTGAATTGTCACAATTCCATCGCTTCCCCCAATCCAAGATACAGTATAAATCAGTTACCACAGACAAACCCAAATAAGCAAGCACACAAAAGCAAACTTACATAAGTGATTTTGTCACAATTATTTGTTTGGGGATAATGTCTCAAATTGACTTGCACCAAATCACTGTCTACCTCACTCTGGAAACTGCATTTCTGATGCTTCAAATAAGCTTCAGCATTTATTGACTGAGTGTAAGAATATCTCACGTTAAGACCAACACATTTATTCTTACATATTGTATATTTTTTAATAGCATAGGGTGACACATGTTTTTACAGGCCTACATAAATCCATACTCTAAGCTTTCCCCCCCCCACGCCCCCCCTTAAAAAAGGCCCCATATATCTGTTAAGTGTGTACAACGCAGCTCATATATATACATATACAGATCCCAGTGGAGTGTTAGCTCATCATAACGAAGTGCATCTCCTCTTCCCAGTCTGCTCTCAAGACCAAACCAGAAGAGGCAATAGCGTGACTGGCAGGCAGCTTGGTACCACTCAGTTCAACAGCAGCACAGCAGCTCAGAAGACAGGCTTATTTCCCTGAGGGCTTCCTACAGCACAGGAAACCGTAGAGATCCTTGTGCTCCCATGAGCAGGTACTAAGCAGGACAAGCCCTGGGTAAAGGAATCCAGTTTAGCCGGAGAAGAGTGTTCTGCTCAATTCCTAAGGATGATTCTTCCTCAAAGTCTCCCAGGCAACTCATGCTGTTGAAGCTTATGTAAACATTCCCCACATATCTTTACAATCCTCAAAGATAGTTAATTATGGATTCAGGTGTTATATTCTACATTAGCAGTCACGAATAAAAGCCTTAGATAAAAGTAAGCATGTTAATAAAATTATAGCAATTTTGAAATAACTGATAATTGAACCAAAAACCCTGAAATCTACATATGAATATGCAAATATAGACACAAGTCACAAATTCAGGCATATTCAAGCTCTGCCTCAGGTTCACATTGTCAAATTGGTCTGAGCAAATAAGTACCAGCAGTGCAAACAATATTGTTGCAGACAGGTTTCACAGACATGCTTGGGCTTCATTTTAGTGAAATTAAATCTCATGAACAAAACACAGAAAGAACGTATCTCAATACATCCACAGGGTTGAGTAAAAATAATGCCCCTGAGATGAACAGAAATTACTGGCACCTCCAGAGTGCTAAGGAGTGTAAGGTAACCAGACACCCTGATGACAGACTCACCACAGCAAAACAGAACCTAAAGTTGTTCTTATAATGCTGACGGTAAAGAATTTCTCAAAGGATGCTCCCATCAATTCCCTATTATATGGATTTAAAAAAAAAAAACCCAAACAGTAAAAGCTTGTAAATTAGTATTGTTGGGTCTTTACTTTGTAATCTCTTTTGAAAGCCTGTATTAATTCTCAACACCAGGAATAAATCCATTGCAGGAAATTATATGATCAAGACAAAAAAAAAAAAGGACTAGAAAAATGCACAGAAATCAAACTACTCACTAGATTTGCCTTTGCTTTAGTGTGTCACCTAAATATCAAGTTTAGCAGAAAGGACCCATGTTGGGCCAGATAGCTATTTCCATTTTTCTAACGGCACTTCAACAAGCACAGGACTGACTTTATTAAAACTGGTTGCAGAAGTCAGTAAAACAGGGAAAAAACAAAGAGCAAGATGAAAACAGTGGATATACAGCAAGGTTATTTTGACATTCCATCAGGCATAAGAACACACAAACCCTCCTAAAAAGCTCTGTACGCTTCAACAGTATTAGAGCACTGGCCATCACAGATATGATTTTGTAGGAAAAGCTGAAGTAGGAGTTGCAGGAAAAGATGCTGTAAGAGTAGCCAGTAGTTTATTTGTCACACAGCACCTGGGTATCAACTCTTAGATTACACTTCACCCACACACTTCACAACTACTAGAATCAACAAGGTAAGCTAACAATCCACCACTATCTCTGAAACCAATTAACACACTTGTAAATACTAACTCTTCTAGTTAGTACTTTTGACATAGCCGTGTCCACTTAGAAGATGGAACCTTTTCTTTGACACCTGTTACTTAAAATCTCATTCATAAAGTACTGTTAAGTATGCCATAAAAACATTACATTTTAAATTTATCTTTGCTTGAGCTTCTTGCCAGCTGAGATGCTGTAGTTTAGCTACGTGCATGCTGTTATCCCACTCAAGGTGCTAGGTAAATCAGTCAGCTGAACATCTTCTACGGAAGTTCCTCATGCCTTATGTGACAGCCACAGCACACAGGTGCTGTTACTAACAGTTAGAGCAGCTCATAGGTGGCATCTTGTTTGCCAATCATAACTTTACATCTGCGCCTTTGCAACTTCAGAATAGCATCCTGCTGCTAAGCATTTCAGAGTACTGACAGAATTGGTCACGTTGACATCAATTTAATCAAGTAGTTGCTTGCAGAGGAGGACTTCCTTACAGTGACATCTTGCTGAGATTGCCAGCAGTATCCTTGACTCAGGATGGGACATACATGTTATCAGCTCCTGGTTTAAGGTCTAATTAGTCATCTAGTAGCTATAACCTTTTACACTTTCATGAAACAAGCCTCTGAGAAGTAGTGGTTAGCTACCCAAAGGAAGTTTGCTCTGTAATCTTATACTAAGGTTTGTACTATGAATGAAGCACCTCAGATAGCTCACTTCTCAGTATTAAAATAAAACCAGAAAGATCCTCATCTTCCCAGCCCTTGAAATCCCAGCAAGTAAGAAGAGGCTCAACAGTACTACTGTACATCATGACATCACACTTTTTATGATCATCACAAGGGATTCAAATAATACCATCCACTAAATTAAGAAAAATCAGCCTTTTTCTTTTTCTCATGATATTCCAGTTTCAGATGGTGTCCAAACTTCTGTTAGCTGTGTTTCCTTATTACAGGGCTCAGAAGCCAACCTCTTCTTCTAAGCCCCAGAGCTGAAACAAAGTCCTGTTGGGCTTGAGACTCCACATGGGTCATGGCGCACAAGGGAAACATTGTCTATTCACAGAAGCCACCTACCCATGCCACTACTGAGCAATAAGATCCAATCTCAAAACTGGGGTATGATGAGATATGCCCCATCTGATGGAAAGATGGGAAGCCAGTATCCAACCTTTTTCACATCAGAGAATCTTACAGCAGGAATACAGGGTGGACATTTCAGATACTACAGCACAGTCTTCCCTCTTATTTCATTTTGCACTCCATTACAGCAAAATTGCTTTCTGCCTACCACATCCTTTATGTCCATGTGAGGAAGAAAAAGAAGGGTACTCTTAAAAATAGCATATACATTGAACACTATTCTCATCCATACTAGTCAAGGTGAAGATAACAGAGGTTAATTTGAAGTGTTGTCTTCCAAAGTAAAATACAGTTTGTCCAGAGATCATTATGGACTATTAAAGTAAAACATGATCAGAAAGCATTTAGATTTCTAATTATTTAGGTTTTTGCATACGCATTTAGAGTGACAAGCATGACATGCACTACAAAACAGGAAAAAATATCCTTGTGGCATATATTTTCGTAAATCCAGTCATCCTCTTCTCTACTACCCACAATTAAAGCAAGTATGTTTTCACAAAAGTTGAGGTAAATCATTTATATCTTTTAAAGCAAGACAATACTGTCTAGAGGTGACAGAGCATTTCTCAAGCAGTTAGGAAGCCATAAGCCTAAGACAGGATAGTACATTTCCTATTTCCTTCTATTTATGTTACATTTTTATCTTACAGTGTGTAAACATATTTTACAAGTCATTAACATTTTCTACACAAAGTTTGAACTTACATGCCCTTATTACAGTAGTGGTTTATGCTCAGGGAGGGAAATATAGGGCTGTTACAACAGGTAATATTGCTATACTGTAATATGGAAATATAGCCACTGCATATACTCTCTGATGAGGACAGATATTTTTGTCATGACAAGTAGTGTACATAGAAAATATTTACCTGCCATAGGCATTTTAGTATGAAAGTCCAGCTGAAAAAGAAAAACCTAAGGAACTTGACTGTTTTTGACAGTCTACACATCTGTAATGGTTCATGTTTCTAAGCAGCTCCTCAGAAAATAATCAAAGCTGAAGAGTGAAGTGAAAAGCAGCAGGTAAGTGAAACTAAGAATCTTGTCCAGAAAGATAAAAATGTGGTTAGAGGTCAGTGAAGGACAAGGGGAGGGAGAGAAAGAATTCTGGAAAATTCCTGGCTTGATTTTCCTAAAAGGCTAAGGCAGAGAGCTGCCAGCAACAAACCCGCTGTCTCCTGGGGAGCAAGGGGAATGAGTACTGACAGGATGTCAGGATCACAACAGGACAGGTGCTCTATGTAAGTTAAACCCAACTCCGGGACAAGGAAACAGCAAAGCAAGTGTCACCCGCCCCTGTCTCCAAACAGCCTGGCAGCAGAGGAATGCCTCTATCTGCAGCTATGAGATATGAAGAAGAGAAAGTCCCGCTATCTTTCCCTCCCATCAAAAAAGCAAACACTGTGCTGCAACCAAAGAAACACCTGGAAAGTTCATGAACAAGTATTTAGGAGAGCAGAAAAGTGGTAGTGCTGTCAGACATAGGGGGGGGACGTGAACAAGTCACTAATTTAAAGTGCTAACAGATTGACAGCAGGTGCAGTGGGAAACCAGCAACATTGGGTTGAGGGAGAGCCTCGTATTTTAAAAGGCACATTGCAAATCCAACTTCTGGCAAGTCAGACCAGCAGCAGATATTCTGAACTACAGATGCCCACAACAGCTGACACAGGCAGGTGATGGAATGGTCTTTTGAGTGGGACACTGGTCAGGAAGGCAGCAGACCCGCATGGCATTTCCAGCTCGCCCCTGCCATGCCTGCGGGCAGGTCACACCAACAACGCTCTCATAGCCATCCATTCCAGCCATGGCAGAAGGGCACCCACAGGGGGCTTAGCAGCAGAGGTCAGGGTCTCATTCAAAGCCTTCAAATACTACAGTAACAAGTCATCCCTGATGAGTTGTTGTTCAACGCGCCACAAAGAGAAGAGCAGAAAGTCCTGGGAGACCAAATGCCCCAAAAGACTCCTCTCACACTAAAAGTTTAAGTAAACCAAACCCACCACTTGAGTACTTTTGAAGTGTGATTCTTGGCTGCTGGCCACAGTCCGGCTCTCTCCCACCCTACCAAGGAAAGGTAACTTAACTTCTGCTACACAGCTTGGCCCATTGTGCACAGAACTTCCGTTCACCAACAGCAAACTCAGAATGAAGTCTCCTTCTATAGCACGTATCCCCTCTTGAAGGTGTGCTCCCTTTACCTTCTAGCCTTGCCTGCAGCAACTGCGAGTTCCTCTGCTTAAGTGAAAAACACAAAGGAGGCAAGTAGGCAGTTTTTCCTGCTAGTAAGGAGCAGGCCTAAAATAGAATATTATTGTAATTCTTGAGTTACGAGGTCAGACTGAGTTTTCTTGCACCAGATCACCCTTGCAGATGTCCATCCTACTTGTGTTAAAAGGTCTTGAAAGAGAGTTCTCCACAGTCTCACACAGAATAGCTTAATCCCACATAGCACTGCCGTATTCTATATCAAGTTGGTTGCCTTCTGGTCTGTTCTTGGGAAACGAGGGAACAGTCACTTACCATACTTGTTATGTCAACTTTGCACATATTTCATTTTGTCATCCCCTTAAGTCTTCAGTTCTTAGAAGAAGAAGAAACACCCAAACACTTTTTATGTTCTATCTCAGTTTGAAGCCAGCTAAATTCAGAGGACGCGAGGTGAGCAGGTAAACTAGTAAGCAAGTACAGGAATTGCACTGAAACAACACTGGTAATAAGACAGAAAATTACTTTTCTGTTGAGGCTATTTTGTAAATCCTTGTTAATTCAGTCATTTTCTGACAGATCTTGTTCACTAGAATGAGTTCTGATGAAAGATTTTACCATGCTGTTTACCAACTCATTTAAAAAAAAAAACAATGTTCCCTTCTATGATAAATAGCCTTTGTTATCTCTTTCAAGTATCAGGTTACCCATTCCAATCCCACTAATAGCATGAAAGCATTGCATTGTATTCAGCGACTGTTCTTCATTAGTCCTGTTGCTCATCAGTGTCAACTCCGCTACTTGAAATACATAGTCTCAAACATACAGCTTATTCATTAGAAGTTTCTGTCCTTGCTCCCAATGAAACCAGTGCAAAGGCTTCGATTGACTTGGAGCCATGGATGAAGTCCAAAGCAAGCGCGCACACACGCAACACTGAGGGAGCAGTTCTGATGACTGAGAATACGTTTTAAAAAGTCACACAATTGCTTTCTGATGGGCAAGGACAAGGGCATTCCACTGCTGCTGTGTATTTCTCTCCAGATGCCAGTTATTCCAGGTAGTAGTGCTAGTTAATATTGCCAGCCATACAGCTGCAAAGGCACATTCAAGCATTTCGTATCTTGATTCCCAATATTGACTTTTAAAAATTACTAGCTGTGGCATCTTCCTACTTTACTCTCCAGGAAGAGGTTGACACGTGCAGACATCTGTTGAGTTCTTTACTGTCTTTCTTTCCTTCGTGTCATATTGAAGCAGGAGAAGCAAGACAAGGATCGCCAAAATCTTACAAGTCTTTAAAAAGCACTGGTCAAGAAAAGGTGCAATTTAGTACAGAACCAGGGGATTTGAGTCTAACAGTACACTCCCCTCTATTTGCATTGAAAACTGCTTTCTTTATATTGTTCACTTAATGCCACATTAGTCTGACAATGTTAGTATTAATCTACTGGATAATAGCTATAAATTCACTAATTGGCAAATTACATGCAGCTTTTCTATGGCTTTAAGCTTAATATTAAGAAACACAAACTGACAACAGAAATATCTACTTTTTAGAGAGCAACAAAGAATGCTTTGTTCTCAATCTCAGTTTAGTTAAAAGGAGGTGATCACAATCAGTATAGGCAGGGCAGAAGGGAGGGGAAGGGAGAGGACAGAAAGCAGATACAATCTGTTGAAGATCCCCAAACAGTCCAGTGACAAGAACAACAGACTCTCCAACTCCTAAAGCCACACTGTCTCCCCACTTTGGCACAGACGCAAAACATCTGGCTGCCTAGTGGAATTACAGCCTTTCCTTATCCGTGCTTATGATACTGCTGACTGATGATAAAGTTTCAAAAGGTTGCTCCGGAAACTCCAAACCCCCTTTGAATAATGACTTGGAAACATTGACAAACACTTCAGGAGTCTAAAAAAAAAAATAATCTTTTAGCAAAAACCTTTTCAGTTCAGTCGAAACAAAAGGAAGTTACAGTTCTTTAAAGAATATAGGGAAGCATACAATAAAAAGAAAGCACCAACACTGCCTGGCCATTTTAAAACTGGATGATCTAGAGACACAGCAAGGTGCATGCTGGAAGCCTATCAGGCACTGTTGCAGTGAGACAAGTAAGATGCAAGGTTACACCTAATACAGCTTTCAAAGCAAGTAAATTAATTCAAACTAGAACAATAGCCCTGGAGCAAGGGCAGAAGCTAGATGGAAGTCAGTTACATTACACATTTCTAGAAGTTTTCCTCCCCTTTCTTTTCAAAGGTAGTAAGGCATTAAAATCTGATGTCTCAATGTACCAAAAAACCATCATGACTGCTGGCACTGGGAGAAAGAACTATCCTTTCAAAGGCATAAGTGTCACATTATGGTACAAAGGCAGGAGTAATACTACAGCAGAGGACAACATTCAAGCTTACCTTCAGAACTGTGCTGCTTGTTTGCAGGTCAAAAACAAATCCTGGAGTGCCTCGCAATTTTTCAAAGCTCAAATATCCTCTTAGTGCATCTGCATGATCATTTTCCATTCATAAAGGTTAAACCCTCTTAACCAAAACACAAATTACCCTACAGTCCTTGTCCCAATCCTCAAAATGAATGTTCGCCTCGCACAGAAAAACTTCAAGTATCTTTATAGGTTATCAATAGTTTGCTTTTAGTCTCTGTCTTAATATACCCCTCCGAGTTGCAGTATCTGGGACTACAGAGAGCATACAGGCCACAATTTTAAGATTCAGTTGGCAAGCACAAGTTGAGACCTGTCTTGCACAATGGACTTCAATATCAGAATTTAAGTAAAAAAAATAAATTATAATACTTTGAACTGGCAGTGTCCTCATGCATCATAATGTGTAAGAAACCAGGTTTTTTTATTTGTCACTGTGGATTAAGGTGTGGAGTGTTTCCCCAGACTCAAGCTGAAATAGCACAATGTAATTGGCTCCACTTTTTACTAGTAATGTTTTGGAACTAAAACTAATTTAGCAGCATATATTGCTACCTCTGCAGACACTTGAGTCATCTGTTAACTACCCAATGTGTTTTGGGAAAAAAGAATTCACTAGTTTTTTATAAATATTTATTCATTTAAATTACAGACCTAGTTTGTTACACACAAAGAGGAGACTACAAAGATGACCTTCTGTCCTCATTACCATTCTTCCCTTCTTGTGCTAAAGATAGCATAGAGAGTAAAAATAAATAAATCCTCAATAGCATTAGGAATTAGACAATGTCATGTTGAAAGATACCCTAAATGATGAGCCTTATCTCTTTTTGCTGGCTGAGACAGCGGGGGGCTCTGACCCATAGAGGGGAGGTAGCGTTTAAGCCTTCGCTAGGTGGTCCCTTCACGGTAGGCTCCATTCCCAGCTGTAATTGCTTGTCAGCCCTAACTGGATGCCTGAACACTCTGGAATAGTTCAGCAAAGTATTTAAACAGATGGATGGTACAGGCCACTGGAACAAAACTCAGTTTTTCTCTGGCCACGGCTCTCTTTCAGCACATTCCTTTGAAGTCTGTGCCACTGAGGAATCAACAACAGCTGAGAAACATGTGTTATCATACAACATTGAGCACAGCAACAATATTGCACAGCAAGACGCTTTTGTTCAATAATCCTGGACTATAGAAAGCATTACAATGTCTTTTGTTGTGGGTAAGCCCTTTTTCCAAGCACGACAAGAAAGTAAACGGATTCCTCCCCCCTTTACAGAGTAACTCAAAAGTAAAAAGGTGAATTAAGTGGATTTCTCAAGTGCCTCCCATCTGAAAGCTTACAGTGCCTATCTCCTCAAATCCTCTCAGATATATTCAATGCTCTCCGCATATTTACATTATCACAGAGGCCGCTAGATGCTTATGGAGATCCAAACGAAGTAAGAACCCAGAGGGGCGCAGGCTGCAGCCCCCATGGCAGACGTGACAAGCCTATAAGCTACAGCTCAAATCCACCTTCCTTTCCCAAACAGGACAAGTTCTGTGACCTCAGCTACATGGGAAATGAACCAGAGACAGTGGAAACCGCATGGCACCACTTGGCACATGCAAGCCAGTCTCCTTCCTCCTCATTTTTTATCAGTATGGAGAAAGATGACATACAGTCCTCGGAACAGTAACGGGAAAGAAGTACAAGAACATCCTCTCAGCAGCCAGGAAAACTATTCTTCTCAGAGCTGCGAGATCGCCATTCACTTTGAAGGGGGTTAGGAAGGACAGCAAGAATTAGTTACTTATGAAACTGAATTTGAAACTAAACTAACCGTTCAGATTCAAAAGCAGAGCGCTAGCTATGTGCATATGCAGGAGGACAGTAAGTTATAACCCAAAGCTGATGCAGCTGCCTAATAGCAAGTTTCTACAGAATCAAGTCTCTCAGTTTTCACTGAAGAGAGCGCGCTACCTGCAACAGGGCAGAGCCTTGCATTTACAAAGCTTACAAGTCTCAAGCATTACAGGAAAGTGGGCAGAGATTACAATACGCCCCATTATGCTGTAAAGTCCCAACCCCTGCATGAAAAAAAATTGTAAGAAAACCTGAGCTTTCAAGAAAGCCCTTGAAAACCACATAACATCTACATTTAATTTCAAGAGAGACATCCTAAAGACTTAAAAATCCAAGTAAAAAAACCAAAAATTAGAAAGCAAACAAAAACCCTCACATGTAGTAAGCCAATCTCATAATTACAGAGTTCACAAAAAATAAAATTACCAGGAACTGCATGCATCACGGTGAGGGGGGTCCTCAGCCCAGCCCCCACAAGACAAAACAAGACAGTTTTCCACCATGCAATTCAATTTAATAGTTTCTTTCTGGAGAGGCCAACAGTGCCCTTGAAATTCAGCTTGAGGCAGACTGTTAAGGTACCATAGAAGAAGCATGCACAGATATTATCAGAGATATATAGTAGATAAATACAACCCTAGTCTCAAAACCATTACAGAAACGTAAAAAATCTTATGCCGCTTGCAAAATAAACTGTGATTATCAAGAGTTCTGCTTTACAACTTTCGAAGAATATTAGCAGAAGCGAAACTACCACCCGACCAGCATTCAAAACCACAACTAAATGAGGAGTAATACATTTACACATCATTATTCTTAAAGTCATGTGTAAAAGCACTTAACAGAGATTCAGGAAAATCTCCATATCCTATGAGGTGCAGGCAGGAAGGCAGCTTAGGCAGAGGTCACACTGCCATG
This sequence comes from Chionis minor, assembly GCA_013398295.1. Classification (NCBI taxonomy): domain Eukaryota; kingdom Metazoa; phylum Chordata; class Aves; order Charadriiformes; family Chionidae; genus Chionis; species Chionis minor. The sequence continues at coordinate 107,853 of VZSF01000364.1, forward strand.
CGATGGCAGAACCAGGAACAGAACTCATCATTCTCTGTGCTCAGCTCTGCACTTCAGTAATTAAACCTCCTTCTTTCCATCTAACATGCTCCTTTTCAGGGCTTCCCTCAAAAGGCTTTTAAAAAGTGATGCTAATCAACTTGATTTGGCTCTTTAGAATTATCGGTGGCGTCTCCAGAAACAGTCCAAGGTACAGTTTTAAAAGACAAACTTGTTAACATGACTTACTATTTTTCTCCTTCTATTCCCCCCATCCCAAAGATTTTCATCTCCAGGAAAGATAAAAAAAGAAGACTAATTCAAAAAACTGATCAAATCCTGTTGGGCTTTTGGGGGTGGGGAAGGAGAACAGGGAGATTACTTAAGTGCAAGAAGTGAACTACCTCTAACTCTCCTAGTTGTCCTAAAGGGCATACAACTAAACATTCTGAATGCCAAGAAGTCATTTCGGTTCCTTCAGCAATTCATCACATATCAAATCATTTTTTGCTATAAGACACAAAGAGAAGGACTTGTAGTTTAAAAGCTAGCCTACTTTCTAATTAGATATGATCAAACAAAATTTGATCTGAAATGGGATCTTCTCTCCTCCTTAAAGAAAGTGGGGAAAACAGTAGGGCTTACTTAATTTGCAATTTAGCCACCTAACCTTGTGGTCTTCTGGAATGGTATCTATCATACCGTAACACAACGAAGAGCCACACTGTTTCCTTGGGACCCAAAAAGTTGACATTTTATTCCTGAACCACACATTCTCTATTGAAAAAGACACAGCTCTTTACTTTCACGACACTTAACACAATCACACCAATTCCAAACACAATTAACTGGGAGCTTGAAAAGCCTTAAACAGGTGTCTTCGCAGAAATCATTAGGCAATCGATTTACTTGCTCTCCGCAGCCCAGCACATAGTTAATTTTAACGTGTGATGCAGACTAGAGCTGAGGCAGAGGCTTGTGAGGTCCTAACCAGACTTCATAAACCACACAACAGCACTTTTTGACAAGGATGCAGGCAGTTCCCAGCAGCTTTCTTTAATGCGTCAACCTCCGATCCATCTGCAGTTTGGGGACGGAAAGCGTGACAGGTGTAATTCTCAAGCGGACACCGAAATCTGGAACCTTTCCCCGCTTCCCATTTTCCACACCGATGAAACCCACAAGCAGCACTGAACCACCATTTAGCACACTGCTCTGTTGGCATATTAAAACCCTGCTTTGCTGAAGAGAAAATAGGATGGCGCACACCGGGCTACTACAGCCCCAAACCGGACCCTGGACCAGACCTTCCCAACAAGAGTTTAGAGCTGCACAAACCAAGGAGCAGAATCCATTTTCTTACCCTGTAAAGTTCATGCCTCTGTCTTGTCCTACTGCACTGGATTTGCTGAAGCTTTTCTCATCAATAATTCCCCCCCCCCCCCAAAAAAAAAAAAAAGAAGAGAGAGAAGTCTCCTACATTCCCTGCGGACAAAACAGATTTTCTTTTAATCTTTTTTTCTTACCGGGGAAGAGAAGGAGAGGGAGGGGTTGGGGCAGGAATAACAAAGATTAATTGTAAAACAAATCGGCACTGTCGGGGGTGGGGGAGACCA